>CM061921.1:121686867-121935850 GCA_031002005.1 Vandiemenella viatica | reverse complement strand
ATCATGTACGCATGGAAACAAAGCAAAACTCCAAAAATTTGGCCACACCAAGATTAGAGTCGGTGACCTCGAATTTAAGAGGACATTTCTAAGATAGTACTAACTTTCAAATACTATACGTTGGTTCAACAATGTTTTGCATTATCCGACGGTAATTTCTCAGATTAATCTGAGTCAGCATGACTTTCGTTCAAAGTGATTTGTTTGCCCCAAATGAACCGTGCTGAGGCTACTGTAGCAGCGTCTCCCTGTATTTCATCACACGGGCAAAACGTTAGCTATTCTCTTTTAACAGAACATGAAAAGTAGTGTGTTAACAAGGGGGAGGCAAATAGTTCCACTAACCGCCGCTAGGGTGTGGTGGCGCTAGTGTTCCCCATGTATTTCTTATGGAGGGGGTTTAGCGGACAGTTTTTAATTGATGTTAATTGATTTTAATTGAATTGCGTGGGGTCCTTAATTGATTTTAATTGAATTGCGTGGGGTCCTTAATTGATTTTAATTGATTTGCGTGGGGGAGCCCTAATTGATTTTAATTAAGGCTAATTGAATTGCGTGGGGTCCTAATTGAATTAAGGAGGGAAGCCGAGGAACTAGGGGAGTTTAATAGAATTAAGGAGGGGAGCCGCTGCAATCTCACATCTGTAACCTCAGATTGATCTTATTATTTCCTTATATACAGCGGTCAGCGGACAGTTTTTTCCCCATGTATGCTTATGGAGGATGGAGTGAGCCCACTTTTCCCCCCATGGCGGGGAGCCTTAATTGATTTTAATTAATGCTAATTAAATTGCGGGGAGGGGGTCTCACATCTGTAACCTCAGATTGATCTTATTATTTCCTTATGTACAGCGGTCAGCGGACAGTTTTTTCCCCATGTATTCTTATGGAGGATGGAGTGAGCCCACTTTTTCCCCCATGGCGGGGAGCCTTAATTGATTTTAATTAATGCTAATTGAATTGCGGGGAGGGGGTCTCACATCTGTAACCTCAGATTGATCTTATTATTTCCTTATGTACAGCGGTCAGCGGACAGTTTTTTCCCCATGTATTCTTATGGAGGATGGAGTGAGCCCACTTTTTCCCCCATGTATTCTTATGGACCTGTCTTTGCAGACAGTTTGGAGCGGAGGGGAACCGAGGAACTAGGGGAGTTTAATTGAATGCGGGTTCGTAATTGAATGTGCACAGCTGCGCCACACCCGGAAGCCCTTAATTATGCTCCCCTCCGGAAGCCATCAATTATCGCTCCCCTCGCAGCTGCACGATGCGGGTTCGTAATTGAATGTGCACAGCTGCGCCACACCCGGAAGCCATCAATTATCGCTCCCCTCGCAGCTGCATGATGCGGGTTCGTAATTGAATGAGCACAGCTGCGCCACACCCGAATTATCGCAGGATAACAATAAGCGACTGTGTGACTCATGTCTCCCACTATGACAGCTGCAACCGGAACACCCGGTATATTGACCGCCCATTTATGCGCTTCAGTATTTTTAGATCACAACAAATTAACGATATCTCTAACTACCTCCATTTTTACACCCACCATCTGAGACATTGGCGTTTTCATGCTTATTCATAATTGCTTCTGTCTTGCTACTAAATAAGATATTAGATTTGAACTGATATAAATGTCACCACCGAGGTTGGTGGTGTAACGGTTAGCGTTCTGGCCCGCCCGGGTATCCAGATTTGGGTTTTCCATGGTTTCCCAAGTCACTCCATGAAAACGCCTGGATGCTTCCTTCAAAAGGCCGTGGCTGAATTCCTTCCCATTCCTTGCCCCCCCATCATTTCCCGTCTATAAAGACATCGCTGTTAAGAGACATTAAAAATAAAAAAAACACAAGTTATCATTGTGTTATAGTCTAAATTACGAGATACCACTTCCTGAACTATCAACGGAAAATAACCTTCTGGTTTTTCCAATACCTTTCTTTTCTTCCACAATACCTTGCAAAATGTGTTCTACAACAGCCGATTTTGTTGGTTGGCCTGGTCTTGCCTATCACTAATGTTCTTTATTTATTACTAGCTGAGGTACCCGGCTTCACTCAGAGAGTTGATGTGAGATAGTGTAGTAATTGTAATAAAATGATAAACATTAAAATGTAAGAGGTAATTTTTTTTTTATTGAAAACATTTTCTAACTTTTCGAATACTTGTTTCCGAACACCATTTTTCATTTTGTTATCCGGGGTATATATGTACAAATTTTTATAATTTTCTACTCGATAGTATAGACCGCGAGAGAAGCAGGAGTCTTTGGGGTTGATGCCACAATGTTTTAAAGTTTGTCTTTGCGCTGTGTTAATTGTAAAACTATAGGCTAATTTGATTGGAAATTGCAGTCTTTTCAGTAAAGATCAGAGCTATTCTGAGGATTAATACTATGTGTTTCGATTCTGGAGTTTCCCCGGTCATGTAATGTAGAACTTCCTGTGGAGGTGCTTCCAGTGGTGGTGATCGAATTTTTCCATTCATGCAACAGAATCCTGGTGTTTCTCCACTGAATTTTTTCGCGTTGCAAAATTGTTAGATGTTATCCATTTTTCTGATTACGAAGTGGTTGTTTTTGTTATATTGTTTTGTCGGGTCGTAGTGGAATGCTTCATTTTTCAGGTTATACTGTTTACTTGTCCTCGTCCGCGCTTCTCGTAGGGTGATATTTTCATGGGTGGCTTGCGTCCGCAGCAACCTGACCTTCACATCTTTCACAACTTGGGTCGTCATGTAGTTACGCCTTAACACTTCCGTTGTTCGGTTTCAAGTTTAAACTGTAGGTTCTCTACACCCTGTTAAGTTCAAGTAGGCTAGGATAGAGGCGGTATGCGCAGGCAATAAAAAACCCTGGTCATAATGACCAAACGAGCCATTACTCCGTACTTCAGGTGAATGTTGGGTTGGTTCCTCCAAAAGACCATGCCTGAATTCCATCCCGATCCTTGCACCAGTCCTATCACACCTCGTGATCGGTAAAGATCTGGCCTAGCATTTGGGAGGGTGTGGGCTCGAATCCCCGTCCGGGCATCCAGATTTGAGTTTTCCATGGTTTCCCCAAATCACTCCAGGCGAATGATGGGATGATTTCTTCATTTGCCATGGCCGAATTCCACCCCGTTCCTCGTCCACTGTCCTTTTCCCCCGCCTCTAAAGGCCTCGATGTCGACGAGGCGTAGAACCATTAAAAAAAGAAAACCCCGACCACCAACTCCAGATGAATGCCGAGTTATTCATTCAAAATACCATGCCTAAATTCATTTCCAGTCCTTGCCGCCAGTCCTTTCACGCGTCCAATGACCTCGTTGTTGACGAGACTTAAAAAAGAAAAAAAATATCAGAAGAATTGTGTTGGGGCGTGCAGAGGCTACCGTGAGTGTGTCTTGTTGCCTTCAGTTGAGGGCTATGCCTGCTTAATAAATTCAGCATTGGAGTGAGAGAGGATGCAGTTCTACCCCAGTTGCTCAATAATGAAGCCGACATGTTCCTTGGATATTCCAGTATGGTTTGCGATACGCTTTTTGAGTGATTCACCGGTCGAATCAAATTGTTGAGGTATGCGATGATCATCGTTTTGCTGAAGTGATCGGACGTCGGCTGCATTTATCATCTACAATTATGGCCTTTACATTCTCGCAATCACCAAATTTTAGTGCCAATCGATTTACAGTATACCTATCAACGGCATTGCCGGTATAAACAGCATTGAAACGACGATGAATCGTAGTAGGAATCACTTTGTCAGCAGTTAAAAATTCGATAACAGCACGATGTTTAACTCGCGTTGGCACAACACTAGAACACTTCTCCATAATTCCGGACAACAAATCCTTACTTCTCAGTACTTTCAAATAAAATGTAATGTCGCTTGGTATGTATGGTCTGGCGTCAGAGTTTTTCAGTCGTAACAGCCTTACCTAAGGACAGGAATGAACACGTTTACCTCCACCACCACGGACTAGACCTGATTACTACCCAAATGGACTGCTAGTGCCAGTGTACAGATATGGCCAGCCCGGTACTGTTGTTTTTGTCTGTGTATCAGCTCAATGCTGGTGATTCTAAGCGCTTGACGATAGGTTTATCGTCCAAACACGACGTCAAAATCGTTGCCTCCTTCAAAAAGGCGAAGGCTGAATACCTTCCCGTTCCTTGTCTCCAGTCACATCCCGCCTCTAATGACCTCGACTTCGACAAGGCGTAAAACCATAAGTAAAAAGAAAAAAAAAATCTTAAGCCCAGTACGTTTTCATTTACTTTAGAATTACCGTCAATATTTTCTATTGCAGAGACTAAATGCTGATCAGTGCAGAAATGATTACATTCGTCCACGTTTCAGACGATGCAGGTTTAATTTTTGAGAATTTTTAATGTTCTGCAGTGTCATACAGGTGATTTAATGTTCTTTCTTCAATGCATTCCACTCGTCTTCTTTTCAGAGTTATTGCTTGTATGCCGGTCTGAATATCTACTCTGATGTGTGAGTTTTTAAAGCAAAGTAATGAATCAGCAGTTGTTGGAGATGTAGGTTATATTGAATGCGTAGAGACGTCTGGCTTATCACAACATCAGCAAAGTCAGTTCTGAACAAGGGAAGTTAGAGTAATATCTCCTCCACAAACCAGTCTAAAAACTTTACGAGACAAAGTTTTATATTCGTGCTGTAGTATCCCCCAAGATTAATACGAAAGATTTTACACAATTTCTAACAGTCTGAACGTTGGCTATATAAAAGTGACGATGTTATTATTATTATCACCGAAAACGTGCATCGGATGTCGAAAGTCAAGAGGATCATAGAATACCGAGCCTGGTGGGTGAGCAGTAACGTTCGGATATATCGTTCGCGAGGATATGCAGCACGGTTTTAGAGTCAGATTTTCTTTCGTTTCCCAAAAATCACTCGAGGCTAGTGTCGGGATCGCCCCCATGCAGTACTCCTTTGAGAGTAATTTTTTATATGCCGATATAACTACCGTGCCCGGTAGGTGAGTTTTTTAGGATTGGGACTGTCATGTGGAGGTGGAGAGTTCAATTCCCGATCCGGCTGTTCATTAGAATCTGTTGTAGTACCACTTTAGACGCAAATAGCCGTTTATCGCCTATAGTAGCTGCGACAGCGAAAAACACGGCTAGTGGTGTTTTTGTCCGTAGGAAGGGATGTTTTTTTTTATTATTATTATTATTATTCCTAGCCATTTGAGGCAATTTTTTCTTGTATTTTTGACCAAGAGTCCTCGATAAGTTATGGACATTCAAAAGTAACAGAGTTTCGACTTACCGTGCACTCTGCCTATGTCGCGGCTAACAAGTCTATGGTATTGAGTTTCGACGTGGGCAACGGCCAAGGCGCCGGTCACTGCGAGTTGCACACTGATGAGGTTCCTCCAAAAATGAATCACCGTTGGTTGTTAGGCTCAGTATTTGGGTAAGAAGATACTATTTTAACCCCAGCAACCGTTCGGCAGGTGACTGTGTGTTTCTCGCGTGGAACTACGATCTGGGGCATGCGGTGTTGAATAAGTCGGACACTACGTCCAAACTTGGATTAGCACGTTTTATTCTTCATAAGTCAGTGTAACTCTGGTACTGTGTCCTACATTTTTGAGTACCACAACCGGTTCAAAATCATGCTTAGACGTTAACTCTATCGAAACTGTTATATCCAAGGGGCGGGTTTGTTTCAGATACCATCATTAATTACAGTTCATGCATGAGACAGGCGACGAAAAAGTGGGGTAGAACCCCCCCATGGCTCATAACTGACCAAAAAATCATCAGTAACATGTGTTCCAAGTACCAAACTCTTCACATCAACGTCGTATCATTTAACTCACACTACAGACCTCACTGCCATTCAATATCGTGGGTACTAGGTACAAAACTGTACACATCATCAGCACCACCTCTATCCCACACCACAAGCCTTTTCTGCCATTCAGTAATATTTGCCCACTTACCACGAGTATCAGGGTAGACATATGGTCATCAGACAGATATCATAACTCCCATATTCATACTAGGTCTCACATACAAATCCATACGTCACCACACACAAGCACACAAAAATATAACTAACTAAAAAACCATCAGACAGACGTTAGAGTGTGTGCAAAGGATGCCATGTTTTCACCATACACATCAGTGCTTATCCCATACGGATTATTCATCACACCCAATAGATTGCATGTATCATCAACTTATAGGTAGCCAGTGACTGTGAAATCTCAAAGTCGAGTAGAATCCTATAGTGATAGACACACAACGACATCGGAAGACGCACATACACACACACTCACATGTCCACACATACACATAGTTCCATACATCAACACACACGTACACGTAACTGGAGGAAAGTGACTGAACACCCTACATCCAGACTGAATAGTTACAGGATGTATGAAGTGTGACATGTCTTTGCCACACAGCTCAGTGCTCTTCACACCCAACTGATTACATCTACATAGGTGGCCACTGATGGAAAAATCTCGAGTAGACACCATAATCAGACACACACGAACACGCACACACACATATTTCCATGCATATACCACAATTCCATACGTCAACACATACATACAAGCAACTGAAGGAAAGGGACTCCACACACGACGTCCATACTGAGGTGTTACATGATAGGCAGAGGATAGCATGTCTTTGCAATACAGCTCAGTGCTCACCACACTTACCGGATAATATTATCGATGAAAGGTGTTGACAGTGTGTGTGTGTACAAACGCCGAAATCACCATAACAACTACAACCATCAGTAGGAAGGCAGAACTTATGTTAAGTCAGGTTAATACAGAATGTTAAAGTGTTTGTTATAGTTGGTTAGAGTAAATTCAGTTTAGGTTATTTCAACTCACATTCACATGGTGTCACTGATGCATGGCAATCCAAAAGTGTTTGCTGAGGTGGCTTGGGCCCCACAGTAAGCGGCTGCTGCGTAGAAAAAAATACAAACGCGTTGTATCCGGATAACCGGCGCGCAAAATACCGGTCTTCTTAGGTCGTGCAAAATACCGGTCTCTTAGGCCGCGGTGGGGCCCAAGCCGCCTCAGCAAACACTTTTGGATTGCCATGCATCAGTGACACCATGTGAATGTGAGTTGAAATAACCTAAACTGAATTTACTCTAACCAACTATAACAAACACTTTAACATTCTGTATTAACCTGACTTAACATAAGTTCTGCCTTCCTACTGATGGTTGTAGTTGTTATGGTGATTTCGGCGTTTGTACACACACACACTGTCAACACCTTTCATCGATAATATTATCCGGTAAGTGTGGTGAGCACTGAGCTGTATTGCAAAGACATGCTATCCTCTGCCTATCATGTAACACCTCAGTATGGACGTCGTGTGTGGAGTCCCTTTCCTTCAGTTGCTTGTATGTATGTGTTGACGTATGGAATTGTGGTATATGCATGGAAATATGTGTGTGTGCGTGTTCGTGTGTGTCTGATTATGGTGTCTACTCGAGATTTTTCCATCAGTGGCCACCTATGTAGATGTAATCAGTTGGGTGTGAAGAGCACTGAGCTGTGTGGCAAAGACATGTCACACTTCATACATCCTGTAACTATTCAGTCTGGATGTAGGGTGTTCAGTCACTTTCCTCCAGTTACGTGTACGTGTGTGTTGATGTATGGAACTATGTGTATGTGTGGACATGTGAGTGTGTGTGTATGTGCGTCTTCCGATGTCGTTGTGTGTCTATCACTATAGGATTCTACTCGACTTTGAGATTTCACAGTCACTGGCTACCTATAAGTTGATGATACATGCAATCTATTGGGTGTGATGAATAATCCGTATGGGATAAGCACTGATGTGTATGGTGAAAACATGGCATCCTTTGCACACACTCTAACGTCTGTCTGATGGTTTTTTAGTTAGTTATATTTTTGTGTGCTTGTGTGTGGTGACGTATGGATTTGTATGTGAGACCTAGTATGAATATGGGAGTTATGATATCTGTCTGATGACCATATGTCTACCCTGATACTCGTGGTAAGTGGGCAAATATTACTGAATGGCAGAAAAGGCTTGTGGTGTGGGATAGAGGTGGTGCTGATGATGTGTACAGTTTTGTACCTAGTACCCACGATATTGAATGGCAGTGAGGTCTGTAGTGTGAGTTAAATGATACGACGTTGATGTGAAGAGTTTGGTACTTGGAACACATGTTACTGATGATTTTTTGGTCAGTTATGAGCCATGGGGGGGTTCTACCCCACTTTTTCGTCGCCTGTCTCATGCATGAACTGTAATTAATGATGGTATCTGAAACAAACCCGCCCCTTGGATATAACAGTTTCGATAGAGTTAACGTCTAAGCATGATTTTGAACCGGTTGTGGTACTCAAAAATGTAGGACACAGTACCAGAGTTACACTGACTTATGAAGAATAAAACGTGCTAATCCAAGTTTGGACGTAGTGTCCGACTTATTCAACACCGCATGCCCCAGATCGTAGTTCCACGCGAGAAACACACAGTCACCTGCCGAACGGTTGCTGGGGTTAAAATAGTATCTTCTTACCCAAATACTGAGCCTAACAACCAACGGTGATTCATTTTTGGAGGAACCTCATCAGTGTGCAACTCGCAGTGACCGGCGCCTTGGCCGTTGCCCACGTCGAAACTCAATACCATAGACTTGTTAGCCGCGACATAGGCAGAGTGCACGGTAAGTCGAAACTCTGTTACTTTTGAATGTCCATAACTTATCGAGGACTCTTGGTCAAAAATACAAGAAAAAATTGCCTCAAATGGCTAGGAATAATAATAATAATAATAATAAAAAACATCCCTTCCTACGGACAAAAACACCACTAGCCGTGTTTTTCGCTGTCGCAGCTACTATAGGCGATAAACGGCTATTTGCGTCTAAAGTGGTACTACAACAGATTCTAATGAACAGCCGGATCGGGAATTGAACTCTCCACCTCCACATGACAGTCCCAATCCTAAAAAACTCACCTACCGGGCACGGTAGTTATATCGGCATATAAAAAATTACTCTCAAAGGAGTACTGCATGGGGGCGATCCCGACACTAGCCTCGAGTGATTTTTGGGAAACGAAAGAAAATCTGACTCTAAAACCGTGCTGCATATCCTCGCGAACGATATATCCGAACGTTACTGCTCACCCACCAGGCTCGGTATTCTATGATCCTCTTGACTTTCGACATCCGATGCACGTTTTCGGTGATAATAATAATAACATCGTCACTTTTATATAGCCAACGTTCAGACTGTTAGAAATTGTGTAAAATCTTTCGTATTAATCTTGGGGGATACTACAGCACGAATATAAAACTTTGTCTCGTAAAGTTTTTAGACTGGTTTGTGGAGGAGATATTACTCTAACTTCCCTTGTTCAGAACTGACTTTGCTGATGTTGTGATAAGCCAGACGTCTCTACGCATTCAATATAACCTACATCTCCAACAACTGCTGATTCATTACTTTGCTTTAAAAACTCACACATCAGAGTAGATATTCAGACCGGCATACAAGCAATAACTCTGAAAAGAAGACGAGTGGAATGCATTGAAGAAAGAACATTAAATCACCTGTATGACACTGCAGAACATTAAAAATTCTCAAAAATTAAACCTGCATCGTCTGAAACGTGGACGAATGTAATCATTTCTGCACTGATCAGCATTTAGTCTCTGCAATAGAAAATATTGACGGTAATTCTAAAGTAAATGAAAACGTACTGGGCTTAAGATTTTTTTTTTTTTTACTTATGGTTTTACGCCTTGTCGAAGTCGAGGTCATTAGAGGCGGGATGTGACTGGAGACAAGGAACGGGAAGGTATTCAGCCTTCGCCTTTTTGAAGGAGGCAACGATTTTGACGTCGTGTTTGGACGATAAACCTATCGTCAAGCGCTTAGAATCACCAGCATTGAGCTGATACACAGACAAAAACAACAGTACCGGGCTGGCCATATCTGTACACTGGCACTAGCAGTCCATTTGGGTAGTAATCAGGTCTAGTCCGTGGTGGTGGAGGTAAACGTGTTCATTCCTGTCCTTAGGTAAGGCTGTTACGACTGAAAAACTCTGACGCCAGACCATACATACCAAGCGACATTACATTTTATTTGAAAGTACTGAGAAGTAAGGATTTGTTGTCCGGAATTATGGAGAAGTGTTCTAGTGTTGTGCCAACGCGAGTTAAACATCGTGCTGTTATCGAATTTTTAACTGCTGACAAAGTGATTCCTACTACGATTCATCGTCGTTTCAATGCTGTTTATACCGGCAATGCCGTTGATAGGTATACTGTAAATCGATTGGCACTAAAATTTGGTGATTGCGAGAATGTAAAGGCCATAATTGTAGATGATAAATGCAGCCGACGTCCGATCACTTCAGCAAAACGATGATCATCGCATACCTCAACAATTTGATTCGACCGGTGAATCACTCAAAAAGCGTATCGCAAACCATACTGGAATATCCAAGGAACATGTCGGCTTCATTATTGAGCAACTGGGGTAGAACTGCATCCTCTCTCACTCCAATGCTGAATTTATTAAGCAGGCATAGCCCTCAACTGAAGGCAACAAGACACACTCACGGTAGCCTCTGCACGCCCCAACACAATTCTTCATGATATTTTTTTTCTTTTTTAAGTCTCGTCAACAACGAGGTCATTGGACGCGTGAAAGGACTGGCGGCAAGGACTGGAAATGAATTTAGGCATGGTATTTTGAATGAATAACTCGGCATTCATCTGGAGTTGGTGGTCGGGGTTTTTTTTTTTTAATGGTTCTACGCCTCGTCGACATCGAGGCCTTTAGAGGCGGGGGAAAAGGACAGTGGACGAGGAACGGGGTGGAATTCGGCCATGGCAAATGAAGAAATCATCCCATCATTCGCCTGGAGTGATTTGGGGAAACCATGGAAAACTCAAATCTGGATGCCCGGACGGGGATTCGAGCCCACACCCTCCCAAATGCTAGGCCAGATCTTTACCGATCACGAGGTGTGATAGGACTGGTGCAAGGATCGGGATGGAATTCAGGCATGGTCTTTTGGAGGAACCAACCCAACATTCACCTGAAGTACGGAGTAATGGCTCGTTTGGTCATTATGACCAGGGTTTTTTATTGCCTGCGCATACCGCCTCTATCCTAGCCTACTTGAACTTAACAGGGTGTAGAGAACCTACAGTTTAAACTTGAAACCGAACAACGGAAGTGTTAAGGCGTAACTACATGACGACCCAAGTTGTGAAAGATGTGAAGGTCAGGTTGCTGCGGACGCAAGCCACCCATGAAAATATCACCCTACGAGAAGCGCGGACGAGGACAAGTAAACAGTATAACCTGAAAAATGAAGCATTCCACTACGACCCGACAAAACAATATAACAAAAACAACCACTTCGTAATCAGAAAAATGGATAACATCTAACAATTTTGCAACGCGAAAAAATTCAGTGGAGAAACACCAGGATTCTGTTGCATGAATGGAAAAATTCGATCACCACCACTGGAAGCACCTCCACAGGAAGTTCTACATTACATGACCGGGGAAACTCCAGAATCGAAACACATAGTATTAATCCTCAGAATAGCTCTGATCTTTACTGAAAAGACTGCAATTTCCAATCAAATTAGCCTATAGTTTTACAATTAACACAGCGCAAAGACAAACTTTAAAACATTGTGGCATCAACCCCAAAGACTCCTGCTTCTCTCGCGGTCTATACTATCGAGTAGAAAATTATAAAAATTTGTACATATATACCCCGGATAACAAAATGAAAAATGGTGTTCGGAAACAAGTATTCGAAAAGTTAGAAAATGTTTTCAATAAAAAAAAAATTACCTCTTACATTTTAATGTTTATCATTTTATTACAATTACTACACTATCTCACATCAACTCTCTGAGTGAAGCCGGGTACCTCAGCTAGTAATAAATAAAGAACATTAGTGATAGGCAAGACCAGGCCAACCAACAAAATCGGCTGTTGTAGAACACATTTTGCAAGGTATTGTGGAAGAAAAGAAAGGTATTGGAAAAACCAGAAGGTTATTTTCCGTTGATAGTTCAGGAAGTGGTATCTCGTAATTTAGACTATAACACAATGATAACTTGTGTGTTTTTTTTATTTTTAATGTCTCTTAACAGCGATGTCTTTATAGACGGGAAATGATGGGGGGGCAAGGAATGGGAAGGAATTCAGCCACGGCCTTTTGAAGGAAGCATCCAGGCGTTTTCATGGAGTGACTTGGGAAACCATGGAAAACCCAAATCTGGATACCCGGGCGGGCCAGAACGCTAACCGTTACACCACCAACCTCGGTGGTGACATTTATATCAGTTCAAATCTAATATCTTATTTAGTAGCAAGACAGAAGCAATTATGAATAAGCATGAAAACGCCAATGTCTCAGATGGTGGGTGTAAAAATGGAGGTAGTTAGAGATATCGTTAATTTGTTGTGATCTAAAAATACTGAAGCGCATAAATGGGCGGTCAATATACCGGGTGTTCCGGTTGCAGCTGTCATAGTGGGAGACATGAGTCACACAGTCGCTTATTGTTATCCTCCTGCGATAATTCGGGTGTGGCGCAGCTGTGCTCATTCAATTACGAACCCGCATCATGCAGCTGCGGGGGGCGATAATTGATGGCTTCCGGGTGTGGCGCAGCTGTGCACATTCAATTACGAACCCGCATCTGCAGCTGCGAGGGGAGCGATAATTGATGGCTTCCGGAGGGGAGCAATAATTAAGGGCTTCCGGGGTGTGGCGCAGCTGTGCACATTCAATTACGAACCCGCATTCAATTAAACTCCCCTAGTTCCTCGGTTCCCCTCCGCTCCAAACTGTCTGCAAAGACAGGTCCATAAGCAATACATGGGGGAAAAAGTGGGCTCACTCCATCCTCCATAAGAATACATGGGGAAAAAACTGTCCGCTGACCGCTGTACATAAGGAAATAATAAGATCAATCTGAGGTTACAGATGTGAGACCCCCTCCCCGCAATTCAATTAGCATTAATTAAAATCAATTAAGGCTCCCCGCCATGGGGGAAAAAGTGGGCTCACTCCATCCTCCATAAGAATACATGGGGAAAAAACTGTCCGCTGACCGCTGTACATAAGGAAATAATAAGATCAATCTGAGGTTACAGATGTGAGACCCCCTCCCCGCAATTCAATTAGCATTAATTAAAATCAATTAAGGCTCCCCGCCATGGGGGGAAAAGTGGGCTCACTCCATCCTCCATAAGAATACATGGGGAAAAAAACTGTCCGCTGACCGCTGTACATAAGGAAATAATAAGATCAATCTGAGGTTACAGATGTGAGACCCCCCTCCCCGCAATTCAATCAGCATTAATTAAAATCAATTAGGGCTCCCCCCACGCAAATCAATTAAAATCAATTAAGGACCCCACGCAATTCAATTAAAATCAATTAACATCAATTAAAAACTGTCCGCTGAACCCCCTCCATAAGAAATACATGGGGAACACTAGCGCCACCACACCCTAGCGGCGGTTAGTGGAACTATTTGCCTCCCCCTTTAACACTACTATGAAAATAAAATGGTTCATATTTGACTTCATCCAATAGCATGCTTCTCTCGCAAGGTCTACGGTACCGAGGATGATCAAAAGTACAGTAGCTTTGGTAGTTTCTACTGTTTCTAGAAAACGCAAGAAAATTCCTTATTGCACCGTTCTGATATCGATTGCAGATTTTTCCAATCTCAATCTATGCGTCTATGTGTTATTTCCATATGTTGCAGTAGCTGAGGTAATTATGCCATGATATAACTTAAAAGTCTGTAGTGCGATTACAAATCTCCTATACCCAAAGCAGTTTTTCTTTACCAAATGTATACAGTCAACGTAATCATTGAAATTGCAGTGCATATCCAAGATAACTGTTTTGGTTATTTTGACGGAATGTTCAGCAAGTAGCACAGAAGGGTTACGTTCGTTTCATCATATGCGAGTAATTGCTCAACTTTTTTCTAGCACCACTTTCTTACTGTTTGTCTCGATAAAAAAAATTCTACGATGACTATTATTCCTAGCTCTGTTAGACGAATGAGTCTGACAGTTTCCAGAGCAATATACCAAAATTCAGGGCACAGACTGAAGCTTGTGGACTTTCTTTTATATGATGTTTTATCAATTCCTTAATGCAGCTGTGAAACACTGCATATCTTTCACAACAGTAATCTCTCAAGATCTCATAAAAAAACTCTTGGCCATCTTAAATCTCTTGTCAGGGTGAACAAACCCGGCCACCATAACTTATCAAAGGAGCCAGAGATGTCAATCAATATGCTGATTATGTTAACTACTTGCTGACATTCTCTGAGGGTGAGACAAGGTGAGTAGTACCATGAAACCAGACGTTCCGCAGTTTTTTTACCCCACAAGAACCGTTGGGATGGCTGTTATGGCTTTTTAAATACCTTGGATGGTATAAATTGTCTCCTAATGGCTTTTCCTGAAACCTACCAGCCTCTATTGCATTTTTAATTGGCAGTGACTGTAAGAGCAATATTTATGGCAGTCCACCGATATGTTACGGTAGAGTGCTCAGACCGTTCGGTCCCTCCTAGCATTTATCGCTTGACCACTCTGCCCCTCTGTAAAGCAGGATAGGGGATGATCTGTGGCCGAACCGCGATTCTTGTGCTCTGAAAGCATCAGAATTGTACTCTTCCGTCAGATCTGCCACAGCTCACCCCATATCCTGCTTTACAGAGCGGGCAAGCCTGTGACCTGCACGTTCTGTGATGTGATGTGGGTGTCCACCACATTGTCTCCTACTCGTCTATAAAACTGGAGTATCCTCACATTGTTTCTCAAGGCAAGGTGTTAAGAGTGTCCGTAACTTTTCTCTGTTTTTATTTTCTATTTTTGTGGTGACTTGTGCTTAGTCTCAAATCTATGCTTGACATTTTTCATTGATTTAAATTTGCCCCGATAATGGTAATAGCATTATGGTAGTGTTTATACCAGTGTATATAACATTTAAACCATTCAATATTCTCTGGCTGTTCGTAACAATACATTTAATCTCGATAAGAAACAAATATGGATGGCATTTATTAATATTTATACACCAGCGAAAATTTTACTTCCTTGAATTATATTAAGCTGAGTTGTATCACACAGGAAAGAAATTGTGTGTAATATGCAGCACTGGCACACCCAATACTACAACTATATGAGCATGAAGCTCTCCTCGTATTCTGGAAGACGTCCTTCCATATTTCGATATTCCATGGTTTCCCGAAATAAATACAGGCGAATGCCGAGATGGTTCCTTCAGAAGGCAACCGCCGCATCCCAACCCGGTCTTCCCCTCCCCCCCTCCCAATTATTTCCCATCTATAATGGCCTCGACGTCCACGATGCGCCAAGAGTTAAAAATTAAAACCAGGAGTAGATCAAAAATATTATATTTGTTGTAAAGAAAAACAATTATTTTCCAAAATTTTACTCAATACGTTTAAATGAATTCCACTGATTTTAAAGTAACTATATGTTAGAGCTTTCTTTTTTCCTTATGATCTTTCGCCTGGTTGACGTCTAGGTCATTAGAGTCGGGAAAGGACTTGGGGCAAGGAACAGGAAGGAATCCGGCCACGGCCTTTTCAAGTAACCCTCCCGGAATTCACCTGGAGTGATCTGGCGAATCTATGGAAAACCCAAATCTGGATGGGGATTCTTTCTTAGATCCTTATCACTCAAATTTTGCGATTAAAAAATCAATTGATAATGTTTTTCCTTCTCTTTACTTTGCAAAAAACGCTTGGATTCCCTGTTATTTAATATAAATAGCGACAAAATTGTATCACATAATGCATTTTGTTGAATCAATTCATTCTCTATAGAACTTTAATATCTGGCATCCCATTCCGGAGGATGCGGGTTCGAATCTCCGTCCAAACATACAGATGCGGAATTTCTCAAATCACTACAGGCGAGGGCCGGGATGATTCCTACGAAATGCCATGGCCGAATTCCTTCCCGCCTCTAACGACCTCGACATTGGCGAGGCGTAAAGTCAGAAGCAAAATAAAAAATAGAAAAAATCTCTCGATTACTTACCAGCAGTAAAATAACTTTAATATTTAATTTGCAAAATACAAATAAGATTATACACGTCAGTAATTAAATACTATTTCTAAAATTTAGAAACATCAATCGAATTGTCATAAATAAAACATAAGAGGCTTCGTTCGCAATTGCTAAGTGAGATTCAATGCGCCAGTTGTGCTTAGTCCGCTCGCAGCAACACTGCGGCGCTTATATTTCCAGATACATCTAGCTGCTGAAACATAAATCAACTTTAGATCTTATGCTAACCCATGGCCAGCAAGCAACAACGCCTTTTAGGAACTGAATCCTAGAATATTTTTGGCTTTACGGTTTTACGATGAACATGGAGCGCCTCCAACACACGCCGAACTTGAAGGGTGAAGAGATGAGATCAGATATAATTTGTCTCGAAGAACCGTATTCCTGGCAAGACAAAATCTCGCATATGCCTGTAACATCACGAATTATCACAGAGGCCAAAACCCCGGTGGCAGCAATAGTTGTTTTGAAAAAACAAATAACAGTTACTAAAATTACGCAGCTATGTGAAGAACGCACTGTATGTGCTGAGATAATAGCAGCATGGGGAAGCTTAATAATGGTAAGCATGTATTTTTAGTTCAGTGACTAGATTCATCCATGCCTTGATCGAATACGTGAATGGATGCAGCTTTGGGGAATTGTCCAGTAGTGATTGCAGTGGATGTTAATGCCAAGTCTGCTCACTGGTACAGTAAAGACGCATTCCCACGATCCCTTGTAGGAGAGGCGAGACGAGACGGGACCTCATTAGCCGAAGTGTAGGGACGACCGCGTGCCGCAGGTTAGTCCTAGCTTAACTTGCCGCCACCTCCACACCACGTTGCCTACTGTCGTTTGGTACAGAGCACTTTACAGCAACAGAAGGGGTGCGCACCGCTGCTGCAAACCGATGGCAACAGCGCACCGCTACACACGCCTGTGATCTTTACCGACTCAGTGTGGGTAGCTGCGTCTCGTCTCCGCTAGCAGAGGCGGCCCTGTTCCCATGGCGTCCCGTCCCGTCCCGTCTCGTCTCGCCTCTCCTACAAGGGAACGTGGGAATGCGCCTTAAGAAGACTGCCACGAGAGGGCAACTGCTAGATGAACTGATAAGTGAACTGGGTCAAGAGGTCACAATCCAAATACATAATCCTCCTACTTTATATAACAATGCTTGCGCAAGAACAAATATTGATGTATCAATTACAAATATGCGGGAAATCTACTTCGGAACTGGAGAAAGCAAGTGATCACTGGGCAGAACGCAGAGAGATGAAAAGAGTGCCAACGCATGCATTAAAAAAGGAAAGCTAAGGAATGTGTTCACTCCACCGGATCTGCCTAGAGAACTGACATCTGCAATACAAAAAGAGGAGATACCACCGAAAAAGGTAGCAGAACTACGACAAAACATGAAGCCTGGTGGCAACGGATAGAAGTATCCTCCTAAAGCGCTATAGGCAGAAAAGGAGGAGTTTAAAAGACGCCGTCAGAGAGACAGTACAAAATTGCTGGGAATCCTCCGTGATGGAAAACCTTCAGAGTGATACATGTGGTGTATCTTACAAAATAACTGCAGGTAAAATCTGACCTCTTACCATACTAGCCACAGACAAGAAAATAGATGGACAAATAACCACGAACTGGACTCAGTGGAGGGGTTTTTTATAGTTTTGTTACCGGGTGACAAGCCAGAAGAAGAAACAGAAGAACAAGCTGTACTACGAAGAAACATGTGTCAGCCCTGCTTAAGTGAAGAGGAAGGAAGTGATGCCACACACGAAGAAGTAATAGATGGAACTCCAGCCAGACATGAATCAAATCGAACATATCTAGGACATGAACGAAAGTTCAGTTCGTGCACAATGTCCTGCACCGGCAGCAATTTCGCAATTATGTGCAGCTGAAAGGCTGAATATTTCGTCAGGGGACTTATTGAGTTCATGCGATATGAGGTGCCACACGATACTGGAAGGTATCACATGACTTTTAGCACTTCACTGTGTTTGTGTGAAATATTCGTTGCTAGTGACAGTATACCCAGTATATGTTTTATTTTTTTCCGCTAGCAGTCACCAAAAACGGCGTCTTTACGGGAACTCAGGACTCCCCCGTTTGCCTTTACGTTTCTAAGTCAGAAATGTTTAGTATTTCGCAGTGGTGTGAACCCTTTAATTTCCGTCCTGCACTATTATAAATATATTAATAGACGAATAGCGTCTTCTTTGGGGGCAAAAAGTTTATTTTAATGTTCGCTCTTAATAGAACGGAGTAAAAACTACTGTAGTTTCATTGCATTATGGTATCTCCGAGTTCAGATTTGACCAATAATTCTTGAGTAGCGGTTCGCATGAAATCAGGTTTTTCCTACCAAAGCTTCTCATTTAAAGAGACGATGGAAGCTTTGAAGTGCTGTCGAATGTGCAGACTCCCACTGGAACGACATCGTTAACTCGATGCGCCCCTTTCTCTCAACTCCGCTTGGGCTGTTTTCAAACTTCCAAATACAACATTTCCACATTACTGTACAACTTGTCCTTATCACGAAAAGTAAATCAGACGAATTTTGAGGCTAATAGTTAGTATCTTTTAATTAGAACTTGATGACTCGGCGGCGATCCTACATTAACCTTACACCCAGCATCCTTGAGAGAATGTAAGGAGACGCACACATTTTAAATTTCCTTTAACTACGAAGGAATATACTGCACAGTGATAGATTACGTTACATTAATAATGTTGGCGCTCCAGTAACACTCGATACTGGACAGTGAATGAGAGCAGTTCATGTAAAGTGTGGACCGATTTTGAGATATCAGTAGTTAATTGTTGACCACAGCAATTAGTAGATCTGCTCTTTTCTTTAAGGCGAATCTAATATAAAATGGCATGAGCTCGGCAGCACGGGAAATAAAAAGCTATAACTTAAATCGTCGAAATTATTCATGTAATAAACAGCGCCCTGCAAACCAGTGGAGTACCATTATAGCCAACGTTAAGATACGTATCAAAATCGAAATTAAGTAAATGATATAAATAAAACACTAAAAATTTAACAAGAGGACGAAATCAAAACTGTTTCTAACATATCCACTGTTAACCCAAACAAATTAGTTGCTGATAAAAAACACAAAGTCAGATAACAACTCTTAAATAAATGAGAAAGTATGTTGCTTAATGACAACGAATAGAATTTGTGTCATTCACACCAGAATGTTATTAAATATTACATTGGTCAGTTTGATCCGTTAACTGGAAAATTCGAAAGTGGTATACATTTCTACTGAATTAGTGGACATAAAAATCCGGAATCAAATTATTACCATCTGGAAAACCTCATTTCAGTAATCTGTTATATTTGCTACTTTTTCACTTATTGGATTTCGAATTCCGTGTAGATTACCGAGCGAGCTCGTTAAAGCAGTAAGGGAGCGTCCATAAACCACGTAGCTTCCTGTGAACCCCCTCCCCCCACCTAGCTCGACGTGCCTTATGCCTGTACCCCTCCCCTCACCCCTCACCCCCAAGGTAGCACGTAGCTTTTTTTCTCTATTGATTCCAGAAGACATTGTGCACTATTTTCTCTTATCAGATTATAGTAAATTACATACGGAAATAAGTAAATGACGGAAATAAATATCCACATGCTATTGTGTGTTCTGTACCTCATTTTAACTATGACAAATAATATGACTGAAAAGCTACGTGGCCTGGCTCTGAACACCCCCCTCCCCCCCCAGTACCGAACCACGTAGTGTATGGACGCTCCCTAATGCTCTGGCCTCAAATCCCCGCCTGGTAATCCATATTTAGATTTTTCATGGTTCCCAGAAATCACACTGATGAATGCGGCAGAGTAGATTCCAACTGTCACTAAATTATCTAAGCCCCAATACGGTAGTTAGTCATTCTACGAGTACAGACTGAAACAACCGGGTCGCAGATCTGACGCAAGAGTACAATTCTGCTACATCCAGAAGTGTTTCAGAGCACAAGAATCGCCATTCTCCCACAGATCACCCCCTATCCTGCTTTACAGAGGGAGCAAACCTCCGACCTCCACGTTCTGTGATGTGGCGTGGGTGTCCACCACATTGTCGCCTGCTCGTGGTTTCACCGTGCTTCAAACACTTTCCATAGATGCTCACTACAGTAGCGCGCGAACAGCCGACCAGCCTCTCCGTTTCCGAGATGCTCGTTCCCAGGTGCCGCGCCTACAAACCGATGGCCCGTAATTTAAGGGGATCTCGTAGAAATCTGGTGTCAGATACCTCTGGAAGCCAACCAAGGACTTGTAGAATCCATGCTACGCCGAATCACTGCTGTATTTCGTTAGAAATGTGGACCAATATGCTAGTAAGTAGGTGGTCGTAATGTTTTAGCTGATCAGTGTATGTGCACTATACCGATAACGTATTTTTATAGAAGGAGGAACTCTGACGGAATGTAAAAATTCTCTCAATTGCAGCACTGGAAACATTACATACATAGCGGCAGGAAAACTGAACGCAAATTGCACCTGAGAAATCAGCAGTTGTAGTGTACATAAAACATCCTATCGAACAAATGTATTGTATTCATTTAAACCCGTAGCTCCTTCCACACAAAAATCTAATTATTAGGGATCCACATGTAAAAAACGTAGTGAACAAATGCGAGAAAGCAGCTAATCTGTTCCGCACAACAAGTGTTTGCTGGTGGGGAGAGAGGCCTTAACATGTACACTAATTGATTATTGTTGCCTGTGATATGGATCTGCAGCAGCAAACCTATTGCAATTTCAGTACAAGGCCCTGCGCATATGTTTCCGTGCAATGCACTCATACTCTTGCTAGACGTTGTCGCAATATACAGTAGGCTAGCGACCTTTTATTTCATGTAGTAATGAGTAGGTTTGTCAAAATGTATCTGTGTATATCGGTGATATGTATGGAGTGTCAGGTCGATTCATTGATTCTTACGTTGTTGCGCTAATCTCGCAGGACTATGGCAGGAGTCGCGGGATAACTTTGGCAGTGTGGAGTAGTGCATCAGTGAGTGCTAGAAGACAGAGCGGGTCCATGCATACGTTCTTCGTGCTTCCGCGACGGGAAAATAAACTCTGGCTGTCGTCTTCGCATCGTTGTGCTAACAATAAAGTGTAGAACTGTCTGTTTACGTGCTAGAAGAACTTATACTGTGATTGTTGTAATAAGCGACAGTGCTAACAGCGGCCTAAACTTGCTTCAATTTAAACTTTTCTCTCGTAAGAGCTTGCAGTCTTCGGAATGTAAATCTATTACAAATTATATGTGCTTATTTCCATAAATGTTTGGTTGGTGGTCGATGTTACACTATTACAATGGTGCTAATAAACGTGCGTGGCTATAACAGTCCATTTAGACGTGTGTTTATTGTGAGCAAATTCCACCACTAATTTATTTTATGAAAACTCTAATCATTGAACATACCCTCCATCTAATGAAGGCTACCGAGTCAGTATTCAAAAGATAAAGAAGCTTAGTCTCGATACTTTTCCTGATGTCGTTGTAATGACTGTTAGTTTAAATTAAATTAAAGAGTAATTCTACAACGTATGATATATATGCCACATACTGCCAGCTCCCCTCCCCCTGATTCTTATTACCCTTTAATCAGTATTATTCTAATTTTGTTATTCTTAAAATAACTATTTCGGCTTCTCAATATTGTTGCCTTCAGTATTAATAATGAATCATTGTTTGGGTTGATAGGGGTGACAGCGTGTGGGAGTCCGGGGATGCACTTGCTAGCAGTCGCGAGATGGAGTGAGCTCATAGATACCGTGACCATACACCCCGCTTTGGGCGGGACTGTACCCGGCGACAGTAAAACTGTCCCGGTTTCGCAAACAAAATTTAATATATCTATCTATTAATGTCTAAAACAGACGATGCAGTTTTTGCCCCACAGCGGTAGAGTCGACGAAAGGGCCATTGCTGATCACGCAAGGATTTATTAGCAGCAGCCTAGATATGGAAATGTTCGACAATTTTTCGCTTATTTCCCAACTACGCCACAAATGAAAACATCACTAGATGGAACGCTGATAATTATGCTGCTGAAGACCGATGGGCGGAATTATTTCAACACTTCCGTGCTAACACTCAACTTCACAAACTTACGCATTGAGTACGTTAAGTGTCTGCCTGGAAGTAACGCACCTGTCCAAAGACTCTATCTCTGATAAATAAAATATGGATAAGGGAGCGTGCATAAACCACGTAGCTCCATTTTGGCCTCCTGTTAACCCCCCTCCCCCCCCCACGTAGCCCAACGTGGCTTTTGCTCTAACCCCCTTCCCCCCCACGTAGCACGTAGCTTTTTTCCCTTTTGATTCCAGAAGACATTTTGTACTGTTTTCTCTTGTCAGACGATTGTAAATTATGTAAGGAGATAATTAACTGAGGGAAATAAATATACACATGTTGTTGTGTGTTCTGTTCCTCATTTTAACTGCGAAAAATGTTATGAAAGGAAAGCTACGTGGCCTGGCTCGGAACCCCCCTCCCCCCAAGTAGCCCAGCGTAGCCTTCCCGTCAACCCCCCCCCCCCTGACCGAGCCACGTAGTTTGTGCACGCTCCCTAAGTAACAAAACACAGTTAAGTGTAGCGGTATTGAAAGCCATTTTGATTACCAAGACTAACATCAACAAATCATGTTATGAGCTCAATTTCTACTGGAAAACTAGACCAGATATATTTTGAAACTGATTTGTTCTTCAAATAAATACAAAAAGCTGGCTAGTTCGATGTTAGATGATCTTAGACACTAAGACTAAGTACCTCAACAAACATGTAATACTTTCTACTTATTAAAAGTGTTCGTTTTTTCAATAAAAGCTAGTAATATACGAAAAACCATTATAAAATTTCTAAGGCGTTCTGCTCTGACAGAAAAGATAAATGGCCACGTTACTCATAGAGCTCTCGGTGGTCTCAATGCACAGAATGAGAGTTCTATCAGGTTAATATTCACCTTCAAGTATTTTAAGTGGAAGTTAAAGTAAATTGTGAAGATTTTGGTGTGTTTTTATTACTGCGTGAGTACATATATACAGAATAAATAGAATTTCGTGGATCTCGCAAGTCACATCGTTGTTAATATACAAAACTCAAAAATGAAGTAGAAGCATGGCTCAGCACTGTACAATAATATGCCAGGAGTTTCAATAAGATGCCAATGGACCAATAAACAAAGAAAAGGTAGGCAGATGCAGCATCGTGATCAGAAAGAAGATTTTGCGCGAGTTTAAACAGTTCGTTCAAAACATTAAATTCAAGTGTTTGAAGAAAAATAAAGTGTAGAATGGATGAAAGGTGCGTCGAAAAAATCAAAGGATTAACAAAAGAATATGTACATATTTTTTGTATTAGTGTGATTCTTTGGTTTTTTTTAAATTATGGTGTCATTGCTTAAGAAACCATGATGGAAAATTTTGAAAGTAATGTTGATGTAGAAAAATTGATGCAACGTTTAGAGAGGATTTTAAATATGGTAGATAGCATACGAAAACTGAGGGTGGACACCAACGCCACATCACAGAACACGGAAGTCGGAGGTTTGCCCGCTCTGTAAAGTAGGATAGGAGGTGATCTGTGGCAGAATCACGATTCTTGTACTCCGAAATATTTCTGGAAGCACCAGAATTACATTCTTCCGTCAGATCTGCCACAGATCACCCCCTATCCTGTTTTGCAGAGCGGGCAAGCTTCCGACCACCGTGTCCTGTGATGTGGCGTGGGTGTCCACCACGTTTTCGCCTACTCGTAGTTTCACCATCCATCAAACACTTTCCATAGATGCTCACTACAGTAGCACGCGAACAGCCGACTATCCTCTCCGTTTCCGAGATGTTCGTTCCCAAGCGCCGCGCCCACAAACCGTTGGACTGTAATTTAAGAGGATTTCGTATAAATCTGGTTATTGATACCTCTGGAAGCCTACCAAGTATTTTTAGAATCCATGCTACGCCGAATCGCTGCTGTATTGCGTTCGAAAGGCGCAACAATATGCTGATAAGTAGGTGGTCATAATGTTTTGGCTGATCAGTGTATGTACTGGTAATAATGATTAAAACAAAAATAATTATGATACTTTTAACGGGGTCTGTGACCATCTTGTTAGAAATTGTATTGCTAATAGGCTTGAAGTAAATCAAAACGAAGACGATAAGAATATTAAGAAATCTTATGAAAATAATATAGTAACTGATAATGAAAATAATTCTCAAACTGACCATGTAATGGTAAATGAAGTAATTAATGGCAATAAGGAGGAGGCTATTGAGCTATTAGTTCAAAACAATAATGGTAATTTTGACATTTCTGATGGTGACATAATGTGCAAAGTTATAGATGTAATTAATAGAACCGAAAACGACGATTTCGCTAATAACATATTAGCTAATATTTAATGTGACAAAATTAGTTCTCAAATGTGTAATGAAATAATAAAGGATGTTAAAGAAAACCTTGTAGTAAATGAAATGATAATGGATACTAAGTAAAGAATTTTTTTACCTGATACGGTAATGGAAAATAAATGTAGCTTTGAGAGCAGCGATGTAATAATTTCAGTAGGAGTTGAAAGCCATGAGCTTATTGTGGCAAATAATACTGGTAGAATAACTGACGTCAAAAAAAGCAGAGAGCTTAATGTGGGAAATAATATTTGTAATGATCTTGGTACCAACGGTAATAGCCGAGATATCAACATGTAATGGCGTTTGGAAGAGTTTAATGAATGTGACAAAGAGAAATTCTTATGAATATTAGTAACAAGTAGACTAGTGACTTAAATACGATGTTGTAATTTATAATCCTGAAAGTGGATTTTGTGTGCTAAAGTTGGCATAACTGTTTTGTCTCCCGACGACGAAAGTGTGGTGGAAGAAATTAATGTTTCCATCAAAGTAATAAGTAGCCAAACAGTTGTGAATGATTTCCCGAATTATGACATTAATAATGCAAATGAATATGTTAATGTAGATAACATTTGTGAGGTACAGAGTGTAGCCATTAACCGCACGCTGGGTAGGCTAACCCGCGTTACTGCTTTGTTTCAAGTCTATAGTTGTAAAAACATCATTTTGTATGTCAAAGAGTTGGTTGAAATGAAAAGTTTGGCAGTCACTAACTGTATTAAAATAATGAAAAATTGAAAGTAGAAGAAAAGGTAAATAAGTAGTTTTAGGGTAATGGAAAATGTTACCACACCCTGGACTGGTCCACATTAGATGGTGCACCTCAATTGAATCAAATTGTAAATATGTTTTTTTTTTTTTTTTTTAGAATTTAATGACTTTTGTATTATTATATATTTTCATTTCTATTATTTTGTTTTATGAATGTTGATGGTCTACTACTATGTATTCGATATTGTACTGATTTGTTTATTCCCTGTAGTAAGATTTTTTTTACTGTTTTACTAATATGTGTGATTTGTAATTTATGTTGATTGTGGATGATGATATTTGTTCTGATTTTGAGGTTTTGATTTTGTATTTTATGTTGATTTGTTGAGGAAATTTGTTTTTTGAGTTTTTTATGTATTTCCTGATGTGTTGATGTTGTAATGGTATTTTTTCTGGTTTTGCTGTGTTGTTTTTGTTTGAGTATGGTTGCTTGTTGTGTGTGTGGTTACCCGCTATCCGCTATGGGTGGAAGCTTAATGGAGGGAGCAGGATCATGTTCGCCAACACCGAATCATTTATTTTTCTATTCCATCATTTTTTCACAAGTGAAAAACGTGAATTTAAGATGGGGGAGATGTAACATATATGCAGTGGTCTCGAACGCCAGATCTGCCCGCTAGGCGCTAGTATCGGTACCACGCAAATAACCACATGTGCTGTCGAAGAATTTCTGTCAGTTTGACACCAATTTTACTACCAGACTTGAAACTTCAAGACTTGCTACCAATTTGACAATAAACTGTGCAGTGAATTGATAGAATTCTGCAGCCGCAACTGTACAACAAAATAGTCATCAAAAGTTGGAAAGAAAATTTTGGTTTCAACATGCATTCAAAGATGAGCTTGATTTTCATATTACCTTTTTAGCTTAGTATAGTATAAATTTAAGTCTGAACATGGCAGAGGGGGTAATTTTTTAAGTTAAAGTATGAAATAAAAGTTATTTAAAACTTCATTACATAACTACATTATATTATTTTAAACTTTTTTATCTTTATAAAATAATAGGGAAATTAAAGGATATATTATAAATTTACCAGAATTTTTTAAATAAAAATTTCATATTATGAATACGCACTCGGCAATACTAGTAAAACACTATCAAAATTACAAAAAAATAGACTTAGTAATTTGCAATTCGTTTATTAACTAATTCAACAAAAAGACATTAACCTCAAACAGAAACACAAACACACAGGGCTAGTCCCCAAAAGATATACGGAACATTCTGCAAAAGGTAAATAACTACTTACCATATAATCGATCGAATAATTCGCCGTAAAACATAAACGATATGGGTTGTAAACCTGAAAACGTAAAATCGGTTTAAAAAAAATAGGAAATTTTCCTTGTATTCTCGGAAATCGTGGAAAAATTGTTACATTTCCGTATTTCGGTAGGACAGACTCCATATCGGTAGGTTCGAGACCACTACATACTGCCCACTGATTCCCATTGCACTTTAAACAGTATTATTTTAAGTTACCCATCTCGGCTTCTCAATATTGTTGCCTCCAGTGTTAATAATAATGCATTGTTTTGGTTGTTGTAGCTGTCGAACTATACACACAGAATGCGGGAAGTGACAAGATCACCATCGCCGGTCTCAACGAACAGAATGCGAGCTCTATCAGTTTTACATTCACCTTAAATGATTTTAAGTAATAGTAAAAGTAAATTGTGAATATTTTGGCGTGTTTTGATTACTTCAAGAAGTTACAGAATAAATAGAATATCCTGGATCTACTTTTTATCACTTGGTACTAATAGCACCTCTCATTGGAATAAATCATATTAAAAGTACTTGAGTTGTAAAGTTGATTGGAAAAGTATAGGAGAAGGAATGTAACATTACGCTTATATGCTCCAGATAGCTGTCGATCTCCCTACCATCATTCGTCGTTATTATTTGTTGTAAAGTTAATGCCGTTCAAAAATACTGTAGTAGACGCAATAGACACACTGGGGCATAAACTAAAACTGATCTTTGTAACGGAATATAAGGACTTAATCAATTATCACTCGCTAATATAATCTTCATTGAAAATTCCGTGATAAACTAACTGCGATTAAGCTTGACCGTTCACAGAAAGCTTATCAAAGAGCATAAGTATCGAGAGTTAATACACCATTCCCCATCTGTGATGGAATTAGTGAAGGCTAACCAAATGATCACTCTTTTTAGCTGTACGGAGAGATGGAGAGTGTCTAAACAGATCATATGAGAACTGGTGAGATTATGCTTGAAACTTGCTCAACTCTCAGCTTTCGATGATAAAGCTGTAATGAAATTCGTGGAGGAGAATAATATGTAGAGTTTTTCGATGACACAAGGGTCATTATTCACGTTAATATCTCCTCGATTTACTGCGAACAAATATATTATTCTCCTCGGATTATTTCCTCGCAGAAGTCATGCTACTTAAGAAAACTCAGACGATTGCAGTGTAATAGTTATGTATATTGTTTGAGGGTAACCCAGGTAGTTCAGTGCGCCTCATTTACATGCAGTATACATAACGTTTTATGTATTTCCATAGGTACAATGTTTGATGAGGCATATTAGTAACTTGTCAGTAAGGTTACAAAGACAAATTGCCAATAAATAAATAAAAACCAAAATATAATTGAGAATCAGAGATATACAAAATAGTTTTCAGAAACCATTTAAATACAAAATTCAAATACTTTCTTGTGTTTCTGTTTCAAATACAAAATGGTTTTAAATACAATATGCAAAATACGTATTTTTAAAATACTTTTATTAAAATAAAATACTTTTTTGTTTGACCATAAAGAATATTATTAATTTCACTTAATTCATAGATTTAACACAATTTCATCCCATGTTCTACGGGAGCAGAACTTGCCAAAACAGTATTACTTTTTAGGAATTCCTGTTTTACTGTTGGGTATTTATTCAGGCAATTTAACTAATTTTTACTATCCTTTAAATATTGTGGTATTTCTAGGTCATAGCAGTGTTTGCATCGTCACTGAGTACACAAGAATCTGAGCACTCTACAAACATATAATAAGATTCATTCTTTTACTTTTTTCTCCGCAGTTGTATTATGTGTACTTTTAGCATCATCTTTTTTTTATATGTAGTGTCCCTAAAAAAATATTCTTCTATGTTTCTTCTGTTTTTTCTTCATCAACCATTTGATTTTTTAAAAAAAAGGTAAGACTCAGATGTTTAAATGCTATCCTTACGTTGATAGTGTCTCTCAAATGGCCTACTACAACGCAGTAAGCAGGATTATCCATTTGTAAAATTCTTAGCATTCGTTACATTCTCATTAATTCTGACAGTAAACATCCATAGAAGGTATCTTTCTCCCCATCGAAGCTTCTGATGACGTCAGCAATAATCTTTGTACAAGTTATTATTCATTAAGAAAATGAATTTCAATTTTAATAAAAAAAACTGCCAACCTTAGTTTTCTAAGAGTTTCATTCAAGGTCTTCTTTAATGCATTTTTTTCCCCTTGTGGCTTTACGCCTCGTCGACGTCAAGGTCATTACAGGCGGGATGGGGGTGGGAACAAGGAACGTGAAGGAATTCGGCCATGGTCTTTTGAAGGAAGCATCCTGGAGTGGTTTGAGGAAACCATGGAAAACCCAAATCTGGATGCCCGGACGGGGATTAGAACCGCCGTTCACCCGAATGCGAGGCCAGAGCGTTAACCGCAAACCCACCACGCTCAGTTTTACTGCTAAAGATCCTGATCAAAATTATAATAACAATTACCGCGCGTTGAACGTACAGATGTAGGGAATTTTTTTCCAGTAGAGTCTAAATTTATTTCACACGCTTTGGGGATTTTGAATTGTGATTTCTTGCCATTGCGTATCATAAAATTTCTTGTACTAGATTTTTTGACGTCTTGTCTGTATCTCGTGAAGCACATAGACAGGTATCTCGTTTAAATGAAATAATTAGTACAAGAAGAATCATCGGAATTCATACAAAGATACTACGTACAAATGTAAACAAATGCTCCAGTGATTATAACTTGCAACACCTTCAAAGCTAAACTCAACTAACTAACTCGTCTCTGCTGATCGCTTATATAGGCGTCACAGAAAATTCCAGAATAATTCAAAGACTTCCGACCGACGTTTCTCGAATTCTAACAATACTTAAACAATTAAAAAAACATTAAAACAATCAGAATTAATACAAAATCATTCATAAACATTATGAAACGCACCGAAATACAAATTAAAGATATTTACACAAAAAACTGTCCACATAAATCAGTTCAAACTGTCGGAAATTGTCCTCCGAATATCGTAGCTCACATCAGTACTTATAAATACAAATTTTTAATCAATATTTCATGCATACTATTGTCGTTGGAAATATTATATAGTATTTCCATAGTTTATTTCTATAAAACAATGTTCATTTACACAAATTCACAGTTAATTGCAAGAAATATATACAAAACCACATTTACTCCCAGCTTGCTACAAATAATTCTTAAAACACAGTTTCAATAAAGGACTGGGTCATGATTAGGCAGTTGATGTTCCTCAGAATCTTCAGAAGGTTCGGCAAATTCCCTCAGTAGTATTCTAATAACACATCATTTAATGTTAGATGAATCTATATCACATTCTGCGTATGTTCCCAAGTCAGGTTCCTCATGCATTTGACACTATCTGATTCGTTGTCGGTAACTGTCTTCACAATTTCTGATAATATCAAAATCAAACTTAGAATGTATGTCAACAAAATGTTTAGCTACCTTATCAAATGTAAAAGATTCTTTAATCACGTGCAAGAAAATGCATACTTTTTCTTTCAAGCGGCTAACAATTAAGCCAATAAAGTCTTTTCGACAGTCTCTTGGCCTAATACCAAACATTTGTCTTAGTGCAAACGAAAGAAAGTGCTTTTAAATCTAGTTTTGTATTTTTCTTGTATTACATAGATTCTTCTGAAATTTTTTATTGCAAGTGCGGCGGCACATAATTTCTGGTGGGCTTCATAATTGCTGAACACCTGCATTTAGAGCTCTAAATAAATTATTTTCCACAGTCCATATTCCTAACATTGTATCATCTACAAAATTCACAGCTAACTTGTCAAAATTAATCGAATTTGGGAAGATAGTTGCAAGAATGGTCCCTTTCAACACACTTCCTCTTGTTTGTATTTTGAGGTTTGAGTTTCTCATAAAAGGTCAACATAACTTTTTCACTAAAAACAAATACCAACATGTTCCTTATTAGTTCACTTGTCTTACTACCAGCACAATTGAATTAAATATATAACATTTTTTAGTTTTAACTTTATGGCAATTGTGTCTCAGATCAAAATAAGTTTGGAAGTGGTACTACAAAACAGGAATGTAGCAAATAAATATAATCTGCTGACAAAGTATCATATGTTTCAAAACGTTTGTAGCTGCACTAACACCTCCCTTAAAAGATTTGAACATATCTTGCAAACCGTAGATACGTTTGTTACACTTCCTGCCAAATATCTGAAATCATTAAATCAATGCTTCAATATAAATTGAATATTTTTCTGCAAATAAAATTTTAATATTTGTTTCCGCAGTGGAAACTTTTAATAAACAATTTCACAAACTGTAAATTAAGGAATAGTAAACAATTACAACAAAGACGAATCAAGCAGCAATTTAAGTTTAATAAAGGAACATGTGAGATGTGTTTTGTGCTGTGTACAGAAGTAAGTACACACTTATTTTTTATTGTTTACGCATACTTTAACAAATTCCATCCACCAAATAAAGAAAACTAGCATAAAACACAAACAAGTGGTAGACATGTCAATATTATTTGAGTTGTCGTTTGACGCTAATAGTTCCAATGTGTTAATAAATCAATATTCACGTGACATAAAAGGTATGAAAAACTAAGTATTTTGCATTTTTCAAATAGAAAATACATTTGAAAAGGTATTTCAAATTAAATACAAAATGCTTTTTATATAAGGGTATTTGAAATAAAAATTGAAAATAGTTTTTTTGCATTTTGTATTTGCATTTAAAATACATGTATTTCAAACAATGCACTTCTCTGTTGAGAATTCATTGAACGCTTTAAAATGTTTACAGAAATTATTTAACCATTATCAAAATTACTTGAATTAATAGACCCCTGGATTAGACAAAACGAAGTCTTGTGCTGTTTCCGTTTCACAATAAGTGTTAAAATAAATTTATTTTTGGTTGGCCGAAAACGTGTCTGTTAAGTAACAGATAATCTTGTCGCTTCAACACGTGAAATTATTATCAGTCCCATTTTATACGATACCCTTCTTTTTCTGTATATTTTCTCTCGTAGAGATAGTACAGTTTTTACAAAATATTTTGGCATCGAGAGATCTTCACGTTGAGAAATTCATATTTAATTAAGGCAGTGGAGTCATTAGACAGAATTGTTGAGATGGTACGATCGGTCATGTGTGTATCTTGTTATTCCGAAAACCGATATCTGATGGCCAGACGTGAATGCAGACTCACTGTCTTCAACATATGATTCGAATTTTCAGATTCTGCTTATTTTGTTGAGACTCGTCTGGAATAGATTTGAAAATTTGAGTTCATATATACCTCCAGTGTGCCAGCGATAGAGGAAGAAGGTTTGTAAGCCATGTGAACGTCACGAAGTGGTGAAGATCGACTTCTTTCACTAGACTGTGTATGGCAAAGAAGTGACCATTATTATAAAACTGCAGACTTCGATAAATCTGCGGCTACTGGTAGTAACTGGAGTGCCTACCGAAGTTCACGCTGTGGCACTTGGCGCAACTCCAAAGTTTGGGCCAACTTGCGAGTTTGGACAGCCTGCGACAATATTTAAGCCCAGATGCCGCGTCGCTACCCAGAATACAAGTTTCAAGAAAATATATCATTTTCGACTAAATTTGTATCTGTAGGTTGCTGATACCTTTCGATGTAGCGCTAATGGGGGAAACAGTAATTTCAATGAGATTTTGCGTTATGTTATTCTCTTTCAGGAGCGGAAACAGTCAAAGATGATACAGAAAATGCCAGAAACTTTATCCGAATTATCTAGTGCGTCGACGATTCATCTTATTCTAAAAGGAAAAGAAAGCAGTTTTCTTTAAATATATCTACGTGACCTTATTCATATATCCTATAAATATCTACACAATTATTAGCTACACATTGAAAGATTTTGTAAAATATTTTGTTAATTGGCTCTACTTCCAAGCGAATAAATAATATTGTTTAAGGGGCCTTTAAACCTTAATATTTTTTTGGCGTCCAGGAATGAACGAATCCAATGGTTTCTCATCAGCAGCTCGAATCGGAACTTGAGTGATATCGTGGGAGTCCGGCTCTTCTGATAATTGCTGTGACTGTTCAAATTTCTAACGTCTCCATAGCAATGGCTTCCAAGAAACACAAAATACGTACTTCCATAGTACAAACAGACAGAAAATATATGAAAATTTCCAGCTACAGCAATCTGCCTCCTCGCTCATTTCTTTCTCCCAGGTCAGAACTTCTACCACTAACGCATTCCAATCACCCACGATTCTTATATTTTACTCCTCCTTTACATACTGGGTTAATTCTTCAATTTCATCTTGTATTTTCTCTATTTCTTCTAATGTTGTCATGTGCAATAGTAGTAACGTGGCTGGCGCAGGTTTGGTCTAGATCCTCATCAAAATAATCCAGTCACTAAATGCTTCAAGGCAACTCCCCCGATTCCTACTCCCTTATTGGTTAAAAATCTCACACTAGTAATTGACAGTTTTTGTGCACAATCATTCTCTATTCCCCAGGCCAGAAATTCTAGTTATCCTTAATGTTATTAATTCCAGCCACATCTAACTTAGATCGTTCCATCTCCATTTTAAAGTTTTCTGATTTACCTTCCATATTCAAAATTCTAACATTCCACGCTGCGACTCGCAGAATGTTTCTAACCATTCTGATGACTCCTCCCTCAGAAATATTTTAATTCCGGAAACTTTTGTCTAGGAAAAAGCAATTGCTCTTTATGAGGGGATTAAACGAGGAGGTACCCAAAAATAACCGGAGTAGCATTGCCGTTAGCAGAGCTTGTGTAAGACGCGTTTCTGCTGCTAGGTGTTTATAGCACAATTCATTGTCAGTTCAGTGCCGCCTGTATTGTCGACATGGTTTGTTATGTTAATCTGCAGTGATTGTTTTCGCTAGCACTGTTTTGTTATTGTTTTGTTTTCGATAATGGTAAGTTTAAGAACAACGTGCAGCCATGATATTTTGTAATCTACTCAGTAAAAATGCTGCCGAAACTATTTTAATGTTGAAAACAGCTTACAAAGATAACGCTATGGGAAAAACTCAAGTGTACGAGTGGTTCTCTCGGATTAAAACCCCGTCCAAAAAAAAATGTCGTCAAATCAAACATCAAAACAATGATCATTTGCTTTTTTGATGGCAAGGGCTTGGTTCATTCAGAGTTTGTTCCCCCAAATCAGACCGTAAATCAAACCTTTTATTTGAAAGTTTTAAAAAGATTACGCAACAGTGTTCGTCAAAAAATACCCTATTTGTGCAGATAGGAGACTGGTTCCTCCTCCACGACAATGCACTTGCACACACTGCTGTGTCTGTTAGGCACTTTTTGCTAAAAACGGCATGGTTCCGCTGCCCCACGCACCTTACTCGCCTGACCAGGCTCCGTGCGACTTTTTCTTATTTCCACACATGAAAAGGGGCATAAAAAGTCACCGATTTGAAGACATTGGAGAGGTCAAGAAAATAACGAGGGAGGAGCTATCAGCCATTTCTAAAAATGACTACAGAAAATGTTTCGAACGGTGGAAGCACCGATGGAAATATGTATTAATTGCAATGGAGAGTATTTTGAATTGGATAAGGTTGTTTTGTAAAATATTTGAAAATATATAGCTTTTAAAAAATAATTCTATTTTGTTTGGGCGTACCCCCTCGTATGATTTCCGGAATTCCTTTTTGTTTTTCCGTTGTCTTCTGCATCCCATTTCTGATTCATCTGCCTTTGGAGGTAGGCCAACCAGTGGCTGGCTGCTTATTTCACGTGAAGGAGAGGTCAAAATCCTTACACCACACTATTATTTTTCTTATTAAGGACGACGAGACAATTACAGATGGATTGTAGCAACCTGGCATTCGTCTTAAGCGATTTCTGGAAATTATGGGAACCGGCAATTGAATCAACCCAATCGAGATTTTCTGGATTGAATGCTAAGAACTCAGCCTTGAGACTAATGTATTTGTGCTACTGCGGGCGAAATGAGGTTAGCCAGTGCGTCTCATCTCTTCCGTTATGGATAGCAACTATATTTTACGCTGATATCCGTGATACTTTCTCGAAAAAAAATTAAGAAACCAATAATGATTGTGTTATTTGATACTGTTATTTTATATTGATGTGTTAAAACAAGATAGCTCCTCCCGAAATTCAGATACTGCATTTACCGAGTCCAGTAGTTGAATGGTATTGTATCATTTTTAGGCGATAGGTCAGTCAATGATCTTAGAATTTGGTGGCATTATTGTAGTATAAGGTATTGATATTTGTATAGTATTTTTTATTGTTTATGAACATTTTTAAAGTTAATTACACTTATTTCTGTGTGCCACATACTTATTTGAAATGAATAGTCGGGTTACGATGTTTTAAGTCGTAACCAAAATATTATTATTTCGCACCTATTTCCTCCAAGCTCAACTATTTAAATTATGTAAATTTAATATGTATGAATAAGCTATTTATTTTCATTGTAGATATACAGAAGGAGGACAAAATAATACGAACGCCTGTGAAAAAGTATGACGTATTTCATACCTGCAGTACAGCCGCGCCACCTGCAACAGTCTGCCACCTAGTGAGCGTGAAGAGGAAGGTATCAGTCTCTCAACAGCAGTCACCTGCGTTGCATGCGTCTATCGAACTGTCTGTGATAAGTTGAAATGTCAGACCTGTCAAAATTCCAAAGAGGAATGACTGTCGGAGTGCGATTAAGTGGAGCATCGGTTACGGAAACATCAAACCTTTTGGGGTTTGCAAGGAGTACGGTATCAGCCGTCATGACAGCGTACACGAAAGGGGGTAAGACGGCGTCTTCAAAGCACGACAGTGGCCGAAAGTCAAAGCTTACCGATAGGGATAGACGGGTCCTGAAGCGCATAGTAGCCCGAAAGCACAAGAAATCGTTATCCGAGATAACATCCCAAATGAACAGTCATCTCCAGGACCCCGTTTCAACAAAAACTGTCAAAAGGGAACTTCATGCTAAGAACATTTATGGCAGAGTGGCAATTCGTAAACCCTTGGTGACAGCAACTAATGCTTTCAAGCGACGCCAGTAGTGCAGAGATCACAAAGGCTGGTCCCCACAGCAGTGGCAACAGGTAATATGGTCAGATGAATCGTCATTCACCATTTTTCAGACGATCGGACGCGTTTATGTCTGGAGAACGCCCAGAGAAGCGTTTAATCCTGAATGCCTCTTGCCGACTTTGAAGCATGGGTGTGAAGGAGTAATGGCTTAATATACCTTTAAATATTGTCCATGACCTTTATGCATCTATCCCACGTCGCATTAAATCTGTACTTCAGTCAAAGGGTGGCCCAACCCCCAATTAATAAATATTTTCAGGTGTTCATATATTCACAGGTGTTCATATTATTTTGTCCTCCCCCTGTACCTTTGTTTAATTTTCATATTTGCGTAATTTGCACTTGCATAAATTAATTCAATTACTCACCGATGAATAGCACTCCAACATTAGTTATTTCTTAGACAAAAATCTACCATTTCTGAAAAAAAAATTCTACTGTTAGATTGTTTCCATTTGTTCCATTCTAGTCTGTTGTACTTATTATTTCCTGTGCTTCATAAAATCATAACTTTCAGATTACTGTCAAAGTGTATGGCAGTACTTGGGAAGGCTTTACAGTCCACAACCAGTTCCCGAATCTCTGTTTGACCATAAAATAATCTAGCTGATATCTACCAGTAAACATTGGAAATTTCGTTCATGCATGATACTTTCCAGGATGAATTTATGTTTTGAATGTGTAACAACCTTGAATCAGTTTCGATGGATATTAGAAGATTCAGAGATTTTTCCCATGTCACAGCAGAGGTTTCATGTACAATTTTTTGTATTGTTGAGTGTCTTTTCAGAAAATAAAACGACAAAGCTTTAAATGAACATCCAGTTGCATAGTACCTGAAAAAAAGGAGAATTATTTCTATTAACACTAGCCTTTTTTTCATTGAACAATTGTAAAGAAGGGTGAAAAAACATTATAAGGCGATACAAATAAGAAAGCTCTGCCATCAGGTTCTGGAGCTAAACAAATCTAAGAATATTACTTAGCCCCACATCTTTTATTTTTGGAGAAATTTTTAATACCTCGCCCCTCCAAGAGCAATTTGATAGAAAACCCAATAGATGAAGAGGCAAAAATTAACATTTCGGCTGATGACGAGGAAGATTTTAACCCTTGCCGGAAGATGCTCTTCTCCTGTTTCTACATCATCGCCTTATCAAAACACACCATGTTCAACAAATATTCCAGCCACAGCTGCTGATAGCATTAATATTAAGAAGAGGAAAGCAACTATAAACGATGTAAATGAAACTGCCCTGAAATACTTTCAACAAAAACAGAATTGTTAAAAAATAAACAAGAACCAAAAGCTCTAGAACTTGATCCAGATATGGCTCTTTTGCAAAGTATTTTGCCAGATATGAAATCTATAACAGCACAACAAAAACGTAAATTCAAAATAGGAATTTTGAATTTAAGTAGCCAAATTCTTGAACAGAATGCTTCGGTCACATCGTCTGTAACCAGTGACGACCATCCTGAGAACATAGTGACGCCAACAACTGATGCTGGTATCGGCACATCGACATCTCCACTCTATATTACATTATCATCAAATCGAGGAGAGACATTCTACCCATCAAGCACAGAGAATGATGTGAAACAGATAGTTATACATTGAAAGACTTCCTTCGTTTTGGTAAATAATTTTTTTTTCAAATAAATGTTTGTTTTGATTACTTACCTTAATGTAATTAACATCCTCTCTTCTGGACAAACTGGCGATCTCCAGTTGGTAGATTTTCCAACTCTTTCATCACGTGTCAAAAATTCCATACTTTCCTCGCCTTCTTCAGCCATAAAGGATGAACCCAGAAACTCCTCTTCTGTTGAATATGATTTAAATGTAGTAAGGATAAAACATCTTCATCGTCAGATGAAGTCATGGTAGAAGCCATGTCGCGCGCGAGTCTCTTCTGTTTGGACTGAACGGGCCACGTCCGCGCCTCGTCCCTTATGTGTGAATTGGGCCTAAGTGGTTTTCAAGTAGGCAACATGGCTTTAGGCAAGGATATTCATCCGGATCTCAGTTGGTGGGATATATGCAATATATTTCGGATGAAATGGGAGGCCAAATTGATAGTGTAGCACTAGATTTTTCAGAGACTTTTGACAGAGTGGGCCATAAAATGCTACATAAAAGGATTTTTAGAAATGGCTGATCAAAACGGCAGAGGACTGTAAACAGCTCCAGTGTGATCTGGAAAGAGGGATATCTAGTTGGGTTGGTAGACATGGGATGAAGATAAATGCAAAGAAGAGTCATCTTATTAGATATTCAAATAAAAAACTATAGGTTGATTATGATTATAAGTTGGGGAAAGAATTGTTTGTTGAAGACATGAAATATAAATATCTTGGCATTACATTTGATAACAAGCTTCACCGGGCAGGACACATTGGACGGGTGGTAGGAAAATGATTCAAAGTTCTGCACTTGTTGGAGAGAGTGATGAGATGCACAAGTAAAGGAATTGGGTTACAAAACTTTGGTCAGACCATTGCATTAATATGGTAGTGTAGTATGAGACCCACATTTTGCGTATCAAAGTACAGAAGTTGGAGAGGGTGCAAAAAAGTGCTGCTACATTTGTTCTGGAAATTACCGCAGAACGCAATCAGTAAAAGATACGATAAAAGAGCTGGAATGGGATTCTTTGGAATACAGGAGGAGGATGAAGAGGATCATGGGAGTGTACTGGGGATGAGGCATGGGAAGATATTGGTGTAATAATAAAAAGTAATACATGGAGGGGAAAATATGACCATGACCACACGTTGGCACTCGATTTCAGGCACAACGGTATAGGAAGATTCTCTTTTTTAAGTAAGGGTGTCAGGGATGAAATAAGTTACGAAGAGAAATGATGAATAATTTACCAAAAACGTTGAACGTATTTAAGCTGAAATTTGAAGAGGGCAAATGTAGGAGGCTGCGGGAAACGGGAGGAAGACGGGTGTATATGGAAATTTCCCCCGGAGCTTGGGCTCCATTGTAATTAAATTAAATTAAATTAGTGGAATAATATTTGTTTTAATTTTATTTAGACTGTAAAGCTGCACACGTGTCTAATTCTCGTAGAGAGGACCCCGCCATGCCAGAGGAGAGCCAGTTGTCAAACGCTGAGTGCGTGTCTTGTGGGTAAATGGTAGACGGAAGTGTTTTGTTTGATAGCATGTCGGAGATCCGGTCACGACATCTGGCAATCATGACATCACGCAAGGGTCCCACGAACGCAGACCACGCTCCATGACCAATATCATACGTCTGTTGTGGATATGGAGATACACATTTCAAATCGTTACGCCGACACGGAGCACCTAATAACAGCCGAAACGATCAATAACAAACCACGTCTTTTTAATATCAATTAAGCGGATTAGAACCCCAAACGTTTGTAGAAAAGATGGCACCACTGTAAGACGAGTCTTCATTCGATTTGTCAAGAAATACAACAGTCTGGGACAAACATTTAACGAAACTTCACACCAGTTTAAACATTACTGAACAATTTCCTATATCTTATTCCGATTTCAAGAATATCTTTCATCCAAAAAGTATTTGACAGATAACTTACGAGTTGCAAACATTGTCATTTTATATACATTCATAAGCTATTCACCAACCGCATACACCTGTACCAATTTCATGTCGTTCTTATGATGTTGCGAGAAAATGGTTGCAAACCTCAGTCAGGAACCACGCTGAACTCTTCCAAATCGCTGATAAACTCTTTTACTCTGTGTCAGTTAACCAAAATTAGCTTTGTTTCACATAGGACTTAAGTCGGTATTTCTTTTAACAGACACAATCCACGTATCCCTGATGGAATCTGAATGGAGGGATCTGATTCTCTCAGACGCTACAGTAATAACCCTACGCCGTTCATCACGATAGCTATTTTAGAAAATATTTGCAATCTCTTTGTTTAGCCAGAGGATACGTCGCAATTCAAATAAAATTTTGTATGCCAGATAACAACTCCAAGCAGAAACAAATATTTCACATTCTTAGTAGGCAGAGATGAACGAACTGTATTGAAAGGAATTGCCATTTTGACCTCAATCATAATCATATGACACGTGAATTGACGTTCGAAATAAGGAATTTTTGTTAAGAAGCAGAAGAGCTTCTGAAATTAGACTACGTCTTTTAGGCCGCTCCCATTATCGTTGTCTGCGCCATTCCATGTGTTCTGGTTTCGTTTGGCATCAGCCTCTGTATAGCAGCGCATTGTACTGGACCTTATCCAAGTGAGCGAACGGCCTCTGCAGATCCATAAAGAAGGCAGCTCAGACGAGTAGTTTAATCGCGTTTCTTACATACGGTATTTAATGTGAGCTCAAGAAAAATAATCTGTCGTATGCCACGGGCTGAACAGTATGTTTAGTGTAAACACTACCTCCAACTTTTTCGTAGAAATCTGCCTTCTTTTTCCCGCGGCCATTAAGAGATTTTTTCAACTGTTAGGTGAAATGAGTTTTTTTCTGTTCCATCAGAGGTCCTCCCTCGTCGTATGAAACACTATAGTAAAGACCTCACTGGGGTAATAGTCTTCTGCTCTGGCTGCATGTGAAGAAATATAAAATGGCATCGTGGTCATGTGTCGGATTGGACTTAAAGAAGAACTGATCCAATTCTGAACGCGAAGAAACTTTCATGTCTTTTTCTCGCATATCATAACAGCAGCGCGATTTTCGTGAATGTGGTGGAAAATACGCTGATTTAGAGATCCAATTTTTATGTAATTTTGCCTTCCATACGTTATTTAAGATCTTCATCGATAGTCCATTTTTTCCGTAGCGCATTGGTTGAGGTCATAATGTACTGACGGACGGAGTCTGAGCCTCAGTGCTTCCTAACTGCAGTATGTCTGGTTTATTACCAGTATGACACTGTTTCAGTTCTCGTATTAGTCTCCAGTTTCATTTAGACTGCCCAAGCAATTTGCATTTCAGCTGTTCCGCTTATTTGTCGGTGTTCTAGCCTGCAACCTGAATAAACAAGGAGACTCGCTATTTCAGTTCAGACGGCTATCGTGACATTTAGTATTAGCAAATTTTCCACGTTTATTCGATACCGGTTAATTTGGAAGACGATCATCTTCCTCCACATTCCCAAATACTGTCGTGGACATTTAAATTCTCAATAACAATTCCTAAGTTCTGTACTTTGTGCTCCAGTGCTTGTTATATGTATATGTTGTTATACACTGGCGGAAATTGAAAGTGCAACACCCATACAGGAATTGTAGAATTTTAGGAAATTTTGTAGATATAGCCAGGGTCATACGCAGAAGAATTTATAATAAATTGAAATGAATCAGGCTAAGTTTATAACCTTTAGATACAGTTGTCACTAAGAAGTGAACCCACTTTGAGCACCTATACAGTCGTGGATCCTTGACGGCACTGAATCAATAAATGTTCAGATGTCTTCTTGGGGTATGTCTCTCTACGCCAGCTTGTCTTGTTCAGTCACTTGTTGCACAGTTAGTGCTGGGTGACCATGTGGTTAAATGTGTCTACTCCTGCCATCCCAGACATGCTCTATTGAGGACAAATCTGAGGACCACGCGGTCGAAACTGTGAACTTAGCCCCTTGGAAGGCTTGTGTTGTGATCGCCACAGTATGAGGACGGACATTGTCCTTTTAGAAGATGTGATTGGATGGTGGACATGAAGGGTATCACAATAGGGTGCAGCACCCCATCCACATAGTGGTGGGCTGTCATTGTGCCTTGAACCACAACCAACTCAGTCCTGCTGTCGAAATTGATTGCCTCCAAACCATGACACCAGTGGCTAGACCTGTGTGGCGTTGATAAATCGTATCAGGATAAGCCGTTTCTCCACTACGCCTGTGTCCACGTTGTAGTTTATCACTTTGCCACAGACAGGATCGAGTCTCGTCTCTAAACATAAAGATACACCATTCACGTGACCATTTGCGTTTTGTATTACACCAGGTTAGATGATGCTGGCAATGAAATTAGGTTAATGAAACACACTGCATAGGGGTCAGAGAGTGTAACCCAGCTTCCAGCAATTGGTTTACAATCGTCTGGAGGATGACTCTCTCTGAAACCACCCTCATAATTTGGCGGTCTTCGAGCGCTGTTGTCCTTTTGTATGAACCTGTGACTGCTCCAAGAGTACTAGAGCCTTCTTTCATCCACTAAGTAACAAGTCTGTGTACTGACATTGCACTTAAGCCAATCCTCAGGAAAATTTCAAGGCATGATGCACTCATTTCAAACACACAAATTTTTCAGCCTCAGTCACAGTTAGATATTTGAGTGTAGGAGCTCGTCACTCTTCGGCTTGGCATATTTGATCAACAATAACTTGTGAACAAAAAAGTATCATGTTACACCACGCCGTTCACGACTTATAAGCTAAAAAAGATAGCAAATTTTCATAATAAATAGCCCCGTAATTCTCGTACTATTACACGGAAATCTTTCAATTTATAATCATTCTTGATGTGTGGATACTTGGTACCAACTCCATCTGGTTGTGCTTTTAATTTGCAACAGTATATATAGTAAGTAACATGGGATGATATGTGTTTGCAGTTAACAATGGAAATTAATTTTACTAATGGGTTTTTAAGTAACTAAACGGTTATCAGTAATAGGTAATATTATTGGTTTGTTAATAATTGTATGTACTGTTCCACATCCCCCAGACTATTTCCCCTGATATCAAAGCGAATATATAATATGGGTCTGGAGTACGGGACTGTAGTTACTCTCCACTGTCCAAGGGATATCCACAGCCTACCTTCGCTGGTGAGCCAACTCCGGGAACTCCATTCAACCCGACTCCTGATCTTTCCCGGAGATATATATATATATATATATATACAGGGTGTTACAAAAAGGTACGGCCAAACTTTCAGGAAACATTCCTCACACACAAACAAAGAAAATATGTTATGTGGACATGTGTCCGGAAACGCTTACTTTCCATGTTAGAGCTCATTTTATTACTTCTCTTCAAATCACATTAAACATGGAATGGAAACACACAGCAACAGAACGTACCAGCGTGACTTCAAACACTTTGTTACAGGAATTGTTCAAAATGTCCTCCGTTAGCGAGGATACATGCATCCACCCTCCGTCGCATGGAATCCCTGATGTGCTGATACAGCCCTGGAGAATGGCGTATTGTATCACAGCAGTCCACAATATGAGCTCTAACATGGAAAGTAAACGTTTCCGGACACATGTCCACATAACATATTTTCTTTGTTTGTGTGTGAGGAATGTTTCCTGAAAGTTTGGCCGTACCTTTTTGTAACACCCTGTATATATATATATATATTACCTGGAAGAAAAGGTTTATGAAATACAACTCAAATATTACACCTAATTACCAAAAGTCGCGACGCTCCCCAATATCGTGTGAGACCCCCTTTTGGCTGTCGAAGTGTAGCAACCCGCTGTGTAGCAACCCAAAACTACACTTATTCAACAAGTTGCGGCAAGTTCCTCGAAGAAATATTCAACCTTGCTTTCTCTACAGTCGTCCGTTATTGCGGTAGTGTTTCCGGTGCAGTATGTTGTACACGAACTAATCCTTCGATCTCGTCACAGATATTTCCAATTTGTTTTATGTCTGACGATCTCCGTGGCCTTATCATCCGTTGTAATTGTCCAGAATGTTCCTCCAAACAATCGTGAACAACACTGCCGTCCTGGAGAGGTCCATCATTGTTTGGTAACATGAAGGTCATGAATGGTCTCCAAGTAGCTGAACATAAACATTTCCAGTCAACGGCGGGCTCAATTTGACCAGAGGTTTCAGTGCATGCCCATGGCTTCCATTTATTTATTTTTTATTTTTTTTTTATTTTTTTTTAACTGCTTTACGTCTCTTTTTAACATCGAGGTCTTTAGAGACGGGAAAGGATGGGGGGCAAGGATGGGGGCAAGGAATGGGAAGGAATTCGGCCATGGCTTTTTGAAGGAAGCATCCCGACATTTGCCTGGAGTGATTTGGGGAAACCATGGGAAACCCAAATCTGGATGCCCGGACGGGGATTCGAACCGCCGTCCTCCCGAATGCGAGGCGAGAACGCTAACCTTTACACCGCCCCGCTCGGTATGCCTTCCATGGGCTACGCGTCACACTCAAATCGCGCCATAAGCTCTTGTTTCATTCGTCAGACCACGTAACACTTTTCGTTTCATCTAGTGCCCAACCGACAGGATCAGCACCACTGGTCTCGGTCGTTCTCCATGGCGCGAGTAAATGCAGGAAATTATGTATTCAAGACAAACTCTTGACACTGTGAATCGAGAGATGTTGAATTCAGAAACAATTTCCGAAATGGAATGCTCCGTGCATCTGGCGCCAACTACAATCCCGCGTTCAAAGTCAGTTAATTGTTTTCGTGTGGCCGTAATAACGTCAGAAAACCTTTCACGCAACTCACGAGAGCAAAAATGAAAGCCCCATGCATCACCGGCATATTTATAAGTGCTGCCGCCATCTGGATATATGTGTTAAACTTTCGGTACTTCGGTGTATCAAACATTGGCTGCAGCTACTCTGATTTACGTAGATGGGAGTGGATAAAACAAATAGAGCTTTGTCGGTACTAGTAGACGCGCAGGGTGAAAATTAATAGCAAATAAAGAAACGAGGCAGTTAATAGATACATTATCTAATAATGCTCGAATCGCATAAAAACAGAGATAATACAAGAATTAACAATGAATAATAATAAAATATCAGAGAATGAACTAGACTTAAGCCTGTGTCGTTAATTTCCCGGACAGCACCATTACAATTATAGTGACTGCGGTGTCGTCCACTATATTTTAGGCTGTTTCATTCTGCTCTCAGTTGATTTTCAATTTTAAGGCACACTACTAACAGAGCTGATGTCCTGCAATGAAGATGCCACCTGTTGCCTTTAATCTTTCCCAAATTACCACCGTCGGCATGGTGAACCATTCTGGTCGATCGTCGGTTCATATACTATTACTGTACTTTAAAGTATACTGTTCGTTTCTAGATAGAATCTTTGTTCACTATGGAAGGACTGAGTCAGCATTAAACATCTGACTTTGCAGTTACGGAACATGTGTGCAAATCATTGTATTTTAGTTCATAAAATTCCGATGCCGTTCCATGGTTTCCCAAATCACTCCAGAAAAAAATGTCGGGATGCTTCCTTAAAAAGGCCATGGCCAAATTCCTTCCCATTCCTTGCCCCCCCCCTCCCCCATCCTTTCCGGTCTCTAAAGACCTCGCTGTTGAGAGACGTAAAGCAGTTAAAAAAAATTTCCGATGCCGTGAAATATTTTAAGTTTGTTGAAGTCTGTGGAAAAATTATGGATATCGGTTTTTATGAAGATTTACTCAATCCATTCTGTTGTATCCACTTGATATAGTCTATCCAAACACATAAAGTGTATATACGTTGTATTGTATCCTAAAATTTTCTTATTGATATCATTTTGTGGTCGAACGGTTGCTTATGAGGAAATCTTTATAGCTGCATGAAGGTTTTAATATACAATACTTATTACTATCAGATGAATGTTCATAAAACAGAAGTCTGTTACTAGCTCTTAATTGTTTTCGGTTGTAATTTTGGTACTGAAGGACTATCATAATCATTATAATGAGTTCATAGGATTTCTACGAAATGGTATGATGGAAGATATTTGTTCACACTATGATTTTAATAATGTTCTCCGGTCTAAAACTACTTATTCACCACCAGTGTTAGTAAAAGTTATACTTGACTGACTAAATAAACTTAGATTCGGATCTCTTCACCAAAAATTCCAGGTTCTATATTGCAATCGTCACTTTTCCAAGATTCAAACAATCGTAGTCGCACACGGACAATGGTAGTTGAGGACGAAGGTTGTTGTAACAAAAACTTTGCTAACGTGCTCACAATGCTCTGAAATCCCGAAAACACATGCTGCGCTGGCTGCCCAGTAGGCTCGCTTCTCGCACTGAAAGGCGACCCAGATCCACCATCCTGACAAACCGTTACAAATATTACCCATGCTTTCTGAAACCACAGGAAATTTAAAAAAATAATAAACCTATAATATTTTAATTAATACTGATCAGGGTATATTTCCAAATGTACTGCCTTGTTACAAGTTGAGTCAATTTTAGGGTTGAATAGGCTCTTCCTGGCCTGTTTTGCTTGCTGCATTCTGGTCTGTTCTCGTTTCAGTCCATATTTCCGAAGTGGTTTCGTAGTATTCGTCTGTTATATGTGTACAAATTCGTAAGTTGATATCGCCTGCTAAATTTAGAAGCCTTATTCATTTTAACTTCAATATAGTTGGCTCTGCCCTCCCAGTTGGTTGCGGCACACTAATGGTTGACAATGGGATCGAGTTTTAACATTCACACTCTGCACCAATCATTTATATAGCCAGATTTGTACATAATAATTATTGTAATATTTGTATTATTTTTATAATCCAATGATCTCAGGGTTTTTTAGTATTATAGGTTGGTTTAATTTCCCTGTGTTGGTCGCGCAGAGCCTTGTTAAATATTATGGTTGCGCAGGGAGTTGATACGCGGGCAATGTGTTGATTGTAGGTCAAGACTTCTTTGTATTTTAGTTTTTATCCACCAGAAACTGATTTAAATGAATGTGGAGTTTTTTCGTATTAACGAAATGTAAAGTGCTTTTAAGGTTGCGTCTTGCGGGAATAAATTGAATTGCCTGTCGTTTTTTTTTTTTTTTTTTCTAACTGCTTAACGTCTCTTAACAGCGAGGACTTTAGAGACGGGAAAGGAAGGGGGGGGGGGTACAAGGAATGGGAAGGAATTCGGCTATAGCCTTTTGAAGGAAGCATCCTGGCATTTGTCTGGAGTGATTTGGGAAACCATGGAAAACCCAAATCTGGATGCCCGGACGGGTATTCGAACCATCGTCCTCCCGAATGCGAGGCCAGAACGCTAACAGTTACACCACCACCCTCGGTTTGCCTGTCGTGTCCTAAATGAAAGTATCTGCCTCATTCACACTTTACGACTTAAGTAATATTTTTAACGAGGCTATCTGCAGTACCAAGTAATCACGACATGGTGCCTCAAAATTTCCAAAATGTATAGGGGCAACAATTCAACATAGGCTCTTCTATTAATTAATGACTATCAAATTAACAACTCCGAAGGATAGCTCGTAAAATCTCAATTTTCATCAACGAGACTTGGCTGGAAGGGGAGGGGAGTTGGTGGTGCACAATTTTTGATGACCAGTTTGTGGCCCAAAAACGCGTGTTAAATTGGGGTGTAGACATACACTGATCAGCCAGAACATTATGACTACCTACCTACTATCGATATAAACCCGTCCAGGCGATAGCAGCGTCACCTGACGAGGAATGACTGCTACTCAGACACACGCACGGTGCATGTAGTATCAGTGAGTGTGCTATCCGTGTTTAGAATGGGGAAGGCGCGCGAACTGTCTGAGTTTGACAGAGGGAGACTGTGATGGCCCGGAGGCTCGGCACGAGCATTTCGGAAACTGTACGACTGGTTAGGTGTTTGAGGAGCGTTGTGGTGAATGTCTTCAACAAGTAGCGAAACCAAGGTGAAACCACGTCCAAACGTCTGGGGCTTGAGCGGTCACCCCTCATTACAGATGTCGGACGTCGCAGGCTGGGCAGACTGGTAAAATAGGACAGGCTGTGAACTGTGGCGGAGCTAACAACAGACTTTAATGCTGGGTAGAGTACAAGTGTATCTGAACACACAGTGCACCTAACAGTCCTGGATTATCAGTATATGACACTGTTGATTGTGACTCGTCCTTGAGTTGGGACTTTAAGCTTCCCGACATTTTGGTCTCTTTCCGAAGAATAGTCCCGAATGGGCCGTCGCTCTGTCTTCTTTCATTCACATACAGCACACTACACTTAACATACTCATAGCACAGTGATGCACACGCGTACATACCCAGCCATTACTGGAGGAGGAGCTCACCTCGTAAAGAAGACAATCATTCATACTAACCCTGGCTTCTTACTGTAAAGCCACCTCATTAATGCTTTGTACTTTACAATCACACAATAACTAGTGTCGTCATTCCTCTTTCCTCTTTAATTAAAGAAAATTTGTTTCTATATTGATTGTTCCTACTTGAAGAATTTTCATTGGTGAATTCTCGATCGAAAAAATCAATTTTCTTGGCTTTTGGTAACAGTGAGTTGCTGAAACGGTACAAGAATCATGAAACGTTAGTAGCTACGTAAACCAAGATTGTGAACCGCTCCATCAGTCTTGCTCTAGTGTAGTAATAATCGCACCCGTTCTCTGTTGTCTCCATCCAACTTACGCACATAGCCATAAGTGGACTGATAATATCAGATTCTTGTCTATGTGCGTCGTGCTTAGCTCAACAACTAATCCGCCCTTCGCAGATCAGTGGTGACGGGATATGTTGCTTTTTTTTTATCTGTTTAACGTATCTCTAACAGCGAGGTCTTTTAGAGACGGGAAAGGATGGGGGGGCAAGCAATTGGAAGGAATTGGGCCATGGCCTTTTGAAGAAAGCATCCCGGCATTTGCCTGGAGTGATTTGGAAAACCATGGAAAACCCAAATCTGGGTGCCCAGACGGGGATTCGAACAGCCGTCCTCCCGAATGCGAGGCCAGAACGCTAGCCGTTACACCGCCACGCTCGGGGATATGTTGCTATTGTCTGCATTAAGCCTATATGATTAGCCCCACTTACGTCTATATTTCATAGATCCTTTGTTATTGCAGTGCTACCGATTACACGCACGACGTTATGGTATCATCTTTCATTGCCTTACTAGTCTCACCTGACACTGGTTAGTGGAATAAATTTTCATCATCAAGACTTGGCGGGTAGGAGAGGTAGTGGTGCACAATTTATAACCATCACGTTGTTCACCAAAGTCCAAACCCTCTCTGCAGTGCGTGTAGCTTTCAGTGCACAAACCATGGGTTCCTACGACCTGAGCACTTCTGAGTTTGTTCGAAGCAAACTACGTGGCAATTGGGTTAAAGATTTGTTGCTACTATTGCTTAGAGCAAGCAAAGTGAGCAGGAATTAGTATTAGAGATAAAAGCACGAAAAAGGGTTAATTTCGCTTTCAATGAATTCGAATTAACTGTCGTACATACTACACGACGCATATATGGTCGAGGAAATGGAATTTACTGTAAAAATATCTATAAACCTGTTGAAAAAAAAACTAATGAAATATAACTAAGTCGGAGTCTCTTTCCTAAGTCTACACATATTATGGAGGAATGAAACTAACCTGTACCTAATAATTCTCTAGAAAATCGATGTTTCATCTTGTAATAGCCGGAACAGGCTGGTCTCCGCGAGTGCGCCAGAGCTAGTGATTATGATAGTTGGCTGTTACTCACGTGAACATAGTGTGTTTATACTGTACTAAGTACTTCATATAGATTCGAGGTGGGGAGCTGGCAAAATATACTGTTACTAGGGTCATATGGTCTGAAGTCGTGGGAGTGTACCTCAAAACCGTCTATTGTACTTTCTAATATTTTAAAATATATCAGATAAGAGCTGAACGGAGCCTTAAGTCTCTATCGAAACTCTCACCTTTTCGGACGTAAAATCTGGATTCACAAAATAAAAATATTACTGGATGAACAGAAATTAAGTGAATACATATAGGGTTGCTGCTACTATGAATATTTGCTTCAAAAATTCTAATAAGATTTAATTAGTATCATTTGATTCCTCGATATCTACTATAATCTCTGACAACAGGTTGAATCTCTTGTTTTCTGCAGTTCAAGCTACTACAATTGCTATATCAAACACAAAACTATCATTACTGTCTAAACATATGAAAATATTGCATTGTTTATAATGTTCAGAGCATGAACAGTTATCAAGATAACCATCTTAGATAAAAACGAGATATTTCCGAAACTTGATCAGGTTCATTTAAACCTCTGTGTATCGTAGATGAATGAAGAGTTTCGAAGACCTCTACCTCATAATCATTAGATTCTTTGTGTATATGTCATGATTAATGTGGATTGGTTGACGAGCATGAATTCGTTATAATTCTGTACCATCTGATTGATTTAAAATTGTGTTTCTTATGTAAATCTTGTTACATCGTTCACCTGCTCTGTCACGCCAAAAATACTTGAAACTGATTCGAAAACATTTGCAGTGTTTACACACACCGAATAATACAACGCAAAATAATAATACCACACAATCATAAGATATAATAGAATAACTTGAATATGAACAATTTGTAAAGACATTTGATTAAATCTATAGCCTGAAGTCTAGATTTTTTATACTATGCTCCACTGGATGGTTTAATCTTAATTCTGAGAAATTGCGATTTCCCTTATTAATGACAGAACAACGAAATTCTAATTTTAGACTTGGAACAATATCTGGACTGGATATATTAGTTCTCATGATTTGCTTTTGATTCAGCTAATTTGATATTGCCATATACTTTACATCGTTGTAAAAAGTTTAATTTGGCCAGTGCCTTTGAAAACTGTATATGCGGCATGCCCCTAATTACAGAGTATAGTCTTCTCTAGGAGCAACGAACAACCATTCGTTATTATTTATTTTGGTGAACAGACTTGCGTTCAGAGAAATTAATTTATTTTTACAGTCACTGGTATCTGATCGGACTAGATGTAGTAATTCTACTTCACATGGCAAACTTGAGGGAGAGGGGCGCCAAAATCATGATTGAAGGGGTGGTAATCTTATGTTTTTGTCCCTACTTGGGAAATCCGTATATCCGCCATTGTTCAGGTGCAGCGGCATCTCCCGTCTGTGGGACTGCATGTGCTCGCCATGTGGATGTATGGGTCCAGCTGATGGCTTGTATTTACATGGTTATGTGGCTGTTTTCCTGCTCTATATGCAATTTAGCTTACTCCAACTGATGTTACCCTGAAATACTTAATTATATAGCGTTCAACAGTTCGAATGCACGGTAAGTCGTTTGTACGTCCCCAAATGAAGAATAACGTTCATACATTGTTCATCAATTACAGAAAATGAAACCTAAATTGACTTTCCAATTTTTATGATCTACCGCTGCGGACAGATTGATCTAAAAGTACTTTGTCTCAAATTTTAAATTAGCTTGGATTCTGTTTGATTTCCGAGTTTATCTCTCTGTCCGGCGTATGTAAAGTTTGTAAAATAGCTTTTAATTCATCAGCATATTCCCGATAAGAGCAATGAACGTCTGAGGGATCGTGTTGTAATATGCCCGGTATGGTAGGTACGCGCCCGAACATGAGCTCGTGCGAAGAGTACCCTGTTGGCCCATGAATGCTGATATTGAACACAAAAACAAAATGAGGTCACCAATCATCCCAACTACTAATGCCCTAAGTATTCTGTAATGCTATGATGCGTCCTCTCCATTGAACCGTTTGTCTGTGACCGAAATCCTTTGGATTGAATCTTGTCAAACCAAGAGCTTACAAACACATTTCAAGGAGTCACTCATCAGGATTCCACGTTGAGAAAAGAATTGAGGGTTATTGGTATCTCAAAATGATTTCAAGGACTAATGCCCCCGCGATTTTATCAGAATACTGCTTACCTACATGGAAACTGCTGCTACAAATTTCGATAAATCAAATTGTAGGTAATATTAAGATTTATCTGCTTCCATTATTACTTACGGCTAGGGGACTGAAAATGACCGTAGCACAACGTTCAAAAATATGTTCGGGTGTTTTTCTAATGGTATGTGTTTGTTCCTGTGACAACTAACAAAATACATAACATACTTTTCTATGGCCATTGGACATAGTTCGTAAAGCGATCACATGTTTTAAATGGGAGATCATAGAATTGATTAAGTATCGTCTATATCTCTTCTTCATCTACTGTTTGAAAATCCTCATGTGTTTTGGCCTGTGCAACGACTATGAATGTTGGTAATTAATATACTATGTGCATTGGATAGTCTGGAACATTGTATTTTTGCAGCAGATTATTTCCCTAATTGCATAAGTGAGTGTGTTCGATTTTCCCTTTCTATAAGCAATCGAGCAGGAGTAATCGTCAATTTTAAACGAATCTAGAAGATGGCTCTTTAACATTCAAAATGCAAAGACGTGGTTTAGACCAATGCAGTTCGTAAAATGTTTCCCGAAAATGTAAGGGCGATATTGTTTTACAGCTCACATGCAATCGAGTGCTTCCCGTACTAAAATGGTATACTGGATTTCTTCCTTATTTAAATACCTGGAAGTATATGCTACTGGTTTATTTAAACCTAATTGTCCTTGCGATAGCACTGCCCCTATAGCATAGGCGATGGAATCTTTGGAAATTACGATTAGAGGACTAAAATCGGGATAACCTACATGAGGAACTTATGTCAGCTGATTAAGAATTTGAAAAACAGACACTGTTTTCTGATCCTTCTCAAATAGTGCATTTTTCTTCAGTAACTCTTACAGTGGCATTTCAATCTTACTAAATTTTTCTATCAAGCTACGGTAATAACTGAAAAACAGAATAAATGCCTTTAGTAGCTGTGTGTTTTGTGGTGATTGATAATCTTTAACATTTTCAATTTTCTGTGGGTCAAGATTGACACCACGTTCTATTAGTTTTGGACCAAGATAAGTCATATCCCTTTTAAGGAATTCACAATTAACTGGGCTCAAGAAAAAGATTATGCGATCTTGGCCTATCAAAGATGTCCCTTAGTCCATCATTATGCATCTCCAAGTTTGGTTCTAATCAGATAATATCATTTAAAGAAACAAACCTTCTATCACCCTGTATTTCACACAAAACAATGGTCATCAGCCTCTAGAATGTAGCCGAGGTTAAAGATAACCCCATGCCAATTTTTCGAAAACCTTGACTTGTACTAAAAGCAGTCATAGGCTAACCTGTTTACTTTATCGAAATATGGTGATATCCTTGTGCTGAATTGAAAGTTGAAAAATATTTCGTTTTCGCCAATGAATCAAGGATTTCTGAAATCAATGGAATATGAAAAAAGAGTTCCTTCGGTAATTTCGTTCAGTTCACGAAAGTCTATATCTATTCTGTATCGCTGCTGACCACTGGCATCTTGTTTCTTATAAAGAATTGGAATTCTTAATTTCCAAGCACTTTTTGAGTGAGTAATGACCTAATTCATTTAGTAAAACTGATTTCATAGCTTCCGGAATTCGATATGACCTCTGAGTAATGACTTTGCCTTGAGCTTCTGGCTTTAAATTAATATCATGGATGACCATGTTGGTGTTTATCAACTCTTCTATCACTATACAGCAACCATAGTTCTAAAACAGACTATTTAAATAATATTCCCTTAAGTGTTCCGTGATTCGTGAATATACTAATGCTTGTTCTCCCTGGTTTAATTCCAATTCGGTTACGTGTTTGTTTACTATCCGTATTCCTAATAATGGTTCGACTCTCAGCTGAGTGATCACGTGATGTTGTTGACATTTCTCGCTCTGGGAAATATGGCTGTGCCGCAATGGCACCACGTTTAAATTCATACAGTTTCCTCCGTAGTAAAATACCTGCACCTTTATCTACTTGAACCATGTATTTATAGATGTAAACACCTGGAATAATTTCCTGATTATCAGTAATGGTCTCAGAGCAATTTCGACACTGAACTTGAACACGCAAAATACGTTCTTCTCTCTGTAATCATTTGTGTGACCTACAGCTTCCCTTGTATTTTAACAACTGACTGGAATTCTCATTGGTTTGATTTTCATTGGCCAGATGGTACCATAAGCAGTGTACTGTGTGTTTTACGCGTACTGGATTCCTTAATGTTCTGAACATTCACCTTATTTTTGTTACTAGGCCTAGTCTTCTTATTTAAGTTATTTCCTGTTTCCTTCAGTAATAGCGCGCATTTTATTTACTGTTATTTTTCTGTGAGACCTTAGAATTAATGTTTCCCTGCGTTTGCGAACATTTGTTTTGACTATTCTGGCACGCTAACTTTCATCACTAACATTTTCTGGCTGAGTCAACATGGGAATAAAATGACCCCCGATAAACACAAGCATGTTTTCATGATTAATTATGTCATCATTCGGGTGGACGCGGGTTCGAATCCCCGTCCGGGCATCAGGATTTTGGTTTTCCATGGTTTCCCCAAATCACTCCGGGATGCTTCCTTCAAAATGCCATGGCCGAATTCCTTCCCGTTCCTTGCCCCAATCCCCCCCCCCGCTCTAATGACCTCGCCGTCGACGAGGCGTAAAGCCCAAGCAAAAAAATAGTCACGATGCTAAAGGAGAAGATTCATTCTGATAAGTCCTTCCTTAATAATTATACGGATTGTTCAGCCACATGAAACTTGTGTTTTATGAATACATCCTTACTGAGGTTTAAATGGAAAACTACAGTCCCTTTTGTCCTCACTGTGTGCGACATAATTCCTTTCATAAATCTTCTATGCATTAATGGGTGGATATTATTTGCCAAAGCGTTTTAATGAATCAGACTAATTTGAGCGTTTGTGTCTTCCAAAACAAGGATTTCCCAATTGTAAACCTGGTCATACTATATTTTTATAAATACATTCTTATATTCATAGCCTATGGTGTGGATTTTCCCATAATATTTGACTCTTTTTTTGTCGTTTCCCGAACTCTTGTTTACTTTTGTGCGTGTCATAGTTACGACACAATGACGCAAAGTGACCGGTTTTGTTGTACTTGTAGCAAACTGACTTTATTTCCCTTCATAGTGAGATAGCGTGACCTTTCTGGTGATATAACTGATTCTTCTGAACTGTGTGCACAATTTACAAGATGTGTCAAGGTATCCCTTTTGATTACATATTTGGCAAGGGGCTTGGTTCCTACGCTATCTACTGAAGTGTCTTTTCCTATAATATCTACTGAAGTGCCTTGACTTTAAACAAAAATAGCAATTCTTAATAGAATTTGCTTTCTCTTTTGTTGTCATTGTGTGTGTACGCGCGCCGAAAGATTTTTTATTTTGTGATAGAATAATACTTTTTACCTTCACTGCTAGTTCGACTGCAACTGGAAGGGCGATGGTTAAAACCCCGTGCTGGAATAATAGTTTGAATTCTATCAAACACGTGAAAAAATGTTGTCCATAAGAAATGAACTACGAGGCATATTTTTTAAGTAAGTACCGTTTTGAAATTAAAAAAGACGTGCAAATATATATCAATAATTTTATTTTTACATGAAAGCCTGTACCTTACTCTACTTTACTACATAATTCCCTTCAATATTCAGGCACTTGTCAGTACCAGTTTTTAAAAACCCTCCTCATAGAAGTCTGCCGCCTGACTTGCTAACCACTGCATCACAACTGTTTTGACTTCGTTATCGTCTTCAAGACGCTGACCGCCCAGGTGTTTCTTCAAGTGCAGTAACAGATGGTAGTCACTGGGTGCCAGATCAGGGCTGTACGGAGGATGATCTAGAGTTTCCCATCGAAAAGATGTGATGAGATCTTTGGTCTGATTATCCATATGTGGACGGGCATTGTCATGCAGCAAAACGATGCCCTTGCTCAACTTGCCACGTCTTTTGTTCTGGATTGAACGGCGCAGATTGTTCAATGTCTCACAATAAGCTGCTGCATTGATTGTCTCATTACGAGGAAGAAATTCCACAAGCAATACTCCTTTTCTGTCCCTAAAAACTGTGCACATGATTTTCCGGGCAGAAATCGTTTGCTTGAACTTCACTTTTTTGGGTGAATCTGAATGCCGCCATTCCATGGACTGTTGCTTTGATTCAGGTGTGACGTGGGCCACCCATGTCTCATCGCCCGTAAGAATTTGGCTTACGAAATCATCACCATCGTTGTGGTACCGCTCAAGGAAAGTCAATGCACTGCCTAAACGTTTGGTTTTGTGCACATCCGTTAACATTTTCGGTACCCAACGTGACCACAATTTTCGGTAATTGAAGTGCTCGGTCACAATGCCATACAAAACACTACGAGAAACATTAGGAAAGTCATCACACAATGAAGAAATCGTAAAGCGTCTGTTTTCTCTCACCTTATTGTCCACTTTCTGTACCAAACTTTCATTAACGACCGAAGGACGCCCACTCCGTTGTTCATTATGCACATTTTTAAATGTCCTCACCCACTTTCTCACCATTCCATCACTCATAATGTTTTGTCCGTAAACTGCACAGATCGCACGATGAATATCGATCGGTTTTAGGTCTTTAGCACAAATCAATCTTATAACAGCCTGTACTTCACAGTCGGCGGGACTCACGATTATCGGAGGCATCTTAAACACTCAGTGAACAACGTAATCAAGGAAGAATTAGACTGTAGTGGCGTCGGTGCGTAGGCAAGACATGCAGGTACCCAGTGCGCATGTGCGGAACGCCGACCGTAGCGCTGCAGCCTCGGTGTGACAAAACGGTACTTACTTAAAAAATACGCCTCGTATCGATGTAAGGCACCCACGGACATAGAATTACTTTTCATTCAGCATTTCTGAAATCATGCGCAAATTTGTCAATTCTCGTGGCTTAATCAGAAATCGACTCATACTTACCCCAGCTTTCTGTAAAATGATTGCAAGCTTAATGATCTAAGGAGCCTCTTTGCCTGTAGTTTTCATTGAATATTTGCTGCCGTTTTTCCTTAGAGCTAACAAAGTTAATAGGAATTAGTATCAGAAATGAAAGCAGGAAGGAAAGGTGAAGTTAGCTTTCAATGAAGACAAATAAACTGTTATACATTCTACTCGACAGATATATATTGAGAAAATTCAATATACTGAAAAAAGAGCTATAAAACTGTTAAAAAATTAATAAAATCTAACTAGTCCCCTTCCTAAGCCTACAGAGAGTATAGAGGAATAAAACTAGCCTAATAATAAAACTAGCTAATAATTCTTCAGAAATTCGATGTTTCATCTTGTAATGGCCGGCACAGCCTGGCCTTCATGTGTGTTCCGCGCCAGAGCTAGTAAAGAGGGGATATTATGAGAGTATGGTATTACAATCGAATACAGAGGCGAGGTGGGCACCCAGGTGCATATGCCGGCACGTCCACCTCTACACTATCACAGTACAGTGGAGAAGACAACAGGAAAATATTTAAGTTTTATTCCCTGGGACGTTCTTGTGGAGGGGACACCCAGGTAGAGGGTGTCGTCCTATAACTAGTGCGATATACTGATTCAGAAGAAACTGAATTTATATGTGTATTTTTTCTAAGAAATAAAATATTTTTTTGGCATTTTTGCTTCTGAGCCGCACAGTGAATCGTTCAAGTAAATATCACAGAGCATGTTGGGTGAACGGTAACGCTACGGCATCACATTCGGGAGGACACGGGTTCGAATCTCCGTCGGCCATCCAGAATTCAGTTTTCCATGGTTTCTCCAATTCACTCCAGGTGAATTTGCGATGGTCCTTTCAAAAAAGCCTTCTCCGATTTCTTTCCCGTTCCTTGTCCCCAGTACTTTCCCGCCTCTACGTCGACGAGGTGTAAAGCTATAAGCAAAAAAAGTAAACATCATTCATCTTGTATTATTTCATTCAACACAGAACAGATTCGAAGCCACTATGACGCCGGAGACGACTTTTTCAGGCGTGTCACTTTCCTTTGCATCGCCTCCTCAGTGAATGAGGATGGAGTTGAGGCGACTCTTTAGGTTATGATCACAGTGATTAGCGCTAGCGGTCTTTAAACAGGATCGTAATTGATGGGGAAACATTTATTTGTACAGAAGTTCACCCGTGTGTACAAGACACCGAAAAGGGAATGCACTCCTGGTTAATGCTTTAGTGTCCCCGATACTCTGCAATCATGCTTGGTTGCCAGAAGTGGATACATGCGGAGACATTTCTTATGAGAGGGAACAATATTTTCTAAAATGATTAAATACGAAATAAATCAACCTCTGCCATTAATTTATTTGTCCCTTATGATAAAGAGAAAAAAATTCTGATTAATTGGAGCTTTAGAAAAAACAGAGAGAAATTAACAATCCATTTACGTGTTTAGTGGGACTAACAATTAAATACTTAAATTTAAGTTGAAATATAGAGACTATAAAAAATTCGCCACGTACATTTGATGGGATGGAAAAGGATGCAAATTAAACGCAAAAAAAGTTTTAATTTACCATTACCAGTAGAACGAAATCATCCCTCATCAAAGACCATGGATAAACATGTTGAGCTCAATCTTCATCTATCGTCGAAATAGGATGTGATTGCGAACTATGGATTTTGACATTAGAATAAACGATATAGAGGACTGTCTGGTAATCGGCATATCCGTGTCATATTTCTATTACTATTGTACCTCGAGTAATAATGAATCGATTAAAACGAAAAAACGAACAAATATTCTCAGTTACATAACGTAAAATATGCTAGTGTACTTGCCGCAGAGTATGAGCATCGCATTACGTATCCTCAAGAGGCTAGAGTATCAAATTTGATAAACCAAATTTTTGGCTTCGTAATTTTGGTTTATAATCATAATTTCGTGTGGTTTTAGTGATCTAATGACAAATTTTCTTTCCACCTGTGTAATAGACGCCTAACCTCTCCTCGTAATTCTACGTGGGGAAGAGGTTTATAGTGGAATCCGAAAAACGGAACATCCACAACACAATCAGGGGGTCAACAAAGTGTGACATCGTGTGACAAGGGGGGGGGGGGGGGGTAGGGATCACGAGTCATAAGCTTCGTGAAGTCACATGTATAATTTGTATGACTTTTTGTAACGTGGCGGTCGCGCGAGTTCACGCTCGCTGTACCTACGGTGTCGCTCGTCGAAAGCCTTTGACGTACGCTGAAAGGCCATTACCGCCTTTGAAGCTTTGACAAAGTATGACTTCCGCATGGTTATTTAAAGGATCGAGTGGCATCTGTGGTATATATCTTTCACCAAACAGAGCCACTAACCAATACAAGCAATCAAAAAGAGGCGACAAGAAGTTTTTTTCATCACTAATATTCGCCCACAAAGAATTGCAGCTAGACGTAACAGGAAAGTATCATATGATAAACGATGACGATGCTGTATGCCTGGGCGAAAAAGATGTTGACACATCGAATGTTTCTAACATTATCCAAATCTAGAACTAAGTGACTGCTATGCCAGTCATAATGGGTTCAAAGTCCATTGACACAAGATGATTGAATTTTGTATCGTTCATTTGATTTGTCATGTTTTGTCAATTTTCTGAAATGTTTGATTTACTGTTGATGATATGAAAAAATATTTTAAATATAAATATATAAATAATTTTGGAAGTCCTGTTTTAAATTAATAATTTCCGAGATTAAAATATATGACGTCACATCAGGGGAGGGATCACACAAATGTGACCATCTGTAACAAGGAGAGAGGGGGGGAACTCCAAAAGTCACGAAATTCGTGTGACATAATTTATGTATGGCCCCTTACTGACGACTTTATTGTCACCATACACTGGGAAGGTCTCCGGTCTTACATTGTACTGCATATTAACAAAGCATAAAGTCAGTTGTAATGGTCTGGCTGAGAGTGGGATTCGATCCTGGCACCTCTCACAAAGAAGATGACGATTTCGCTTTACATGTGAGTGAGCATGAATGTTAACGCTCGCTCCTGGCATTCCGCAGAACACGAATCCATGAAATCAGATTTCGGTTTTCTAATGTTTCCCCAAATCAATCTACGCGAAAGACGAAATAATTATTCCAAAAAACCCGCAGCCGCTTTCCTTCCATTTTTTTGTTCACCGACAAATGAATATGTATGTATATTGGTATTTTTATATACTTTATATCAGCTGCTCATTTAATGTTTACTACGTTCTTTTCAACGAAAAAATCCGGTTGTTTTTACACATTTTTACCTTCAATTTTTAGTTAACACAGTAAGAACAAACAAAACTATACTTGTACAAGGATGGGGACCATTGACTTTCAGACTACAATATATGGTTGCAACACATATTATCTGATCTACAAGGTTATTACCTACATATTACGTCCTCTTGTTTTTTTTCTTATGGCTTTACGCCTCATCGACGTCGAGGTCATTGGAGGCGGGATGGGATTGGGAGAAGGAAAGGGAAGGAATTCGGTCATGGCCTTTTTGAAGGAAGCATCCCGGCATTCGCCTGGAGTGATTTGCGGAAACCATGGAAAACCCAAACCTGGATGCCCGGACGGGGATTTGAACAGATGTGGTGGTGTAACGGTTAGCGTTCTGGCCTCGCATTCGGGAGGACGACGGTTCGAATCCCCGTCCGGGCATCCAGATTTGGGTTTTCCATGGTTTCCCAAATCACTCCAGGCAAATGCCGGGATGCTTCCTTCAAAAGGCCATAGCCGAATTCCTTCCCATTCCTTGCCCCTCATCCTTTCCCGTCTCTAAAGACCTCGCTGTTGAGAGACTTTAAGCAGTTAAACAAAACAAAAAAAAATCGAACAGGCGTCCTCCCGAATTCGAGGCCAGAACGTTAACCGGTCACCTCCCACGCTCGGTTGTTTTGTGTTACGATCAGTAAAAACTATGTCTCAAACAAAATGTAAAATATCCATCACCGGTACAAGGTGAAAGACTCAACTGAAGAAATTATACTTACCGTAACCAATAAGTAACAGCACATATATAAACATGATCAATTTATCCTACAGGAAAATGAAGATGGACCCCAAAAATCAATAAAGATGTTAAATTATTTAATATTACAATTTTCAGTTGTCTCGTACAAAAACAAAAATTATGGCATAACAAGGAAAATATCCTACCATAGTCAAAATAGCGATTGACAATCTACCAATAAAGAAAGTCTCAAGCTTTACGTACTTCGGTTGTGAACTATCTTTTAACTAAGGTAACTAACTGAAGAAAAAACTTCATTGATTTCAATACACGTGTGGAACAATTCTACGAACACTGAAAGGTTAAGCCCGCGAGGAGATTCAACTAAAGTTTTATGAAACAATCGCAGTACTGACTCTGATGTATGGCAGTAAAACGTGGGTAAATAAAATTCAATCATCCGAAATGAAGTTCCTAAGATTAGTAAAAAGATATTTCCTGGATGATAGCAGAAGGAACGAAGAAAAAAGGCAACAATTGAATATTTCTCTCTAAATGACAGAATTTCCCCCAAAAAAAGGGAAAATTGGAAGGGCCGTGTTCTAAGAATGGGTAATGACAGATTTCCGAAGCTTGCTATACACTACCATCCTACAGGAAGAAGGGACATTGGTAGAGCTGTGAAGACTGACGGGGAACAGGGTTTTGGCCTGTCCATGAAGACGAAGTATTTGGGACACATCTGTTTAGTAAACTTCTTAAGAGTATAAAAAAGTTTGTAGATAATACAGGTATATTTCAAACAAAACTCAAAGATTATCTTATTGGAAAATCCTCGTATTCTGTCATGAATTTGTTGAAAACAATCATCTTTTTCTGATAATATGTCTAAAAATCAAATTTTGTCAGATAATACCTACTGACTTTCTTGCGGATTATGTTCAATTATTTCCAAAGTATTTTTAAAAAAATCCAACAGTAAAAGTATATTTTATTTTACGTTCTTGATGTTTGAAGTCTACCTAATGCGAAAAATTTATTTGAAACAAATTACCAAAATTTAAAATATTGTATCCCAAGTATGAAGTTTCCGACAGACTGTATCTTAGAGCGTTATTTCACTATTCAGAACCTACCATTAAAACTTCACTCTACTTGCACAACTCTGAACAGTCAAATACCCCAAAATGGATCAATTAACCATAACAGCAAATTTATTCTTTATCTCTATGTGATACGTATTATTGAAATTATTCTAACAGGCTATTGATTTGTTTGTTTCAACGTAAGAGTAGTATCCGTAGATTCACAATTCTCTATTTTATTTTAATTAATGTTTATGTATGTACATCAACAAAATTCATGATTCACTTAGTATCATTGAAGACTGAAGGATGATAAGAGGAATCTTCTAAAATGAAGACACGACTCAAATACTCTCAGTATTAACAGTTTCTTATTTTATGTTTGGATTTAATCGTGTCATCAAGACTTCTTGGCTGGTTTAATTATTGTTAAAGTGAGAAGCCATTGCCGTGCTCATCGAAATCTGCTAACGTATATATTTCAGAAACATAACCAAACAAAAAATGTGAACATCAAGTATTTCAGTTTGTAATACTTTTAATTCACACGTGTTTTTCTTTCTTTTTTTTTTTTTCGTTTCTTTTTTTTTTTTTCTTTTTTTTTAATGAAAACCAATTGGGCCTTTTCGTAGGATCAAAGCGCAATGGAAAAATTGTTTAAAAAATATTTGATATGAATTGCTGAAACATTATATTTTCGGATATCGCAACTCTTTAAACTGCAAAAAGCTTCACTAATTCTGTTATTATATCACTACATTTCACGAAAGTCGAAAACAATTTACGTTTGAAAAAATGTTCAATTTTTGTTTTAGACTGCTATGAACTACGTATTATAAAATTCCTGAGTGCCCTGAAGCAGGTTTACAACTTCAGCATCGCGTTCAATTTCAAAGTTGTACGCGATTGCGAAGTTAGACGTAATGCCCTGTTACGTATCATGAAAACAAGATCAGATATTCTTCAGAACATTGTGTATTAAAATGTTTAAACCTTCTATGGAAAGAAACGATTTAAAATATCACAATACATTAAGCTTCTCTACGTATCGTGTACCTTGTGTACGTTGCTAACTCTCACTGTAGTTCTACCAAGTCACTTTGGGCAGCTTTATTTCCGTTACCCATCCATCACGGTGCTGGGTATTTTCTTGCAGAAGTGAATCACTCACTAACTGCGATGCTTAAATTTATTACTGCCAGTGTAAACAGCAACTAATTTTACTGTAATTAAAGCATTGATACATATTTTAACTATCTGGTTGATGTTAACAACGTGTCTCTAGGCTGTACTCATCAATCGTATAGCTTTATGAAGAGACTACATGGTTTTAATAACAGTGGTGTCATTTGGCAATAAAGAATGAGAGAAAAGTTAAAGGTTGGAATATTTTAGAGGCCTGTATCAGTCCATTTGCTGAATCTATATTAGTGAATATTACGTAAGGCAAATGAGATTCAGTTTTAAAGGCTAACCTGATGTTCCGCAGTCTCCGGGGTCGCACGCTTGCCTCTATATTGACATCCGTTGCTCATATTTCATTTTATTTCAGTGACCCTACAGACTAAAGTTGATGTACAAGTTCAAGACGTTCCTCTGAGAAACTACTTATACACAAGTCATAAGCACTAATCGGGAAATATGTTCTACACAATATTTCTGTTTTAAGACAACGACAACAACTGGTAGTATAGAAAAGATTAGTCAAATGTTAAGTACGCTCTGAGTGACAACTCAAAGTAAGAAGCACCATAGAATGTTTTACTAAGCACAAAACATGTCACACTTCAAATACACATATAGAAAACTGTAAGTCGTAAACAATGGAGTATTTCCTGGACGAATGTGAAATTACTCAAACAAGTACCACATTGCGCAGATGCACCGAGTAGTAGTTTTTACTAAAAAATAGCCGTCACTATTATAAATAGTTGATTGTGTGTATCTACTTCTTTACGGCATGTTTATCGCAGAAGATCGAACAAATCTTATTTGGGAAAAATATATATCTACTATACCTGTTCCTTATTGTACACAATTAGTTGTACATAATATATTTGTTGGCTATTTTTCATAACTGATACATTAGAATCTGTCAGTGCGAAAATAATATCAAGACCGCGAGGTGCTAAATCATTCAAGCTGCCTGGTTTGTGGCAAAAATAATCATCGGTGGATTCGTGTCGGTTTCCCGGAAATTGTCGTAAAAACTGACGCGTAGGTAGCCAATTTACAGCTACGATGATTACGTGTCGACTCGATGTTGTATGGATCTGTAACTCACCGCATAGCAGAGCTGCGGCGACGGCGAGCGTACGCATGTTGGTTGTGCCGGCGCGCGCGTCGGACTGGCCGGCGACGCCAGGCGCCGCGCCGCGCCGCGTCGCGACGCGCCACCGCGCCACCGCGCACGCGCCGCTCACTGCGACAATCGCGCTCTGTTGCGATCCACGTGCCATATTCTCCCTCGCACATATCTACTTTCGCATTGCATTCTTTTAAGCAATTTCACCACCCACTTACATTTGCCCTTTACAAATTTTAAACTTCTTTTCTTTTTTGCTTATTTCGACTCCTCGACGTCGAGGTCATTAGAGGCGGGAAAGGACTGGGGGAAAAGAACAGGAAGGAATTCGGTCATAAACTTTTTGAAGAAACCATTTCAGCATTCGTGTGGAGTGATTTGGGGAAACTGTGGAAAATCCGGCCGGATAGGTAAGCGAACCCGCTTCTTCCCGTCTAGATCGTTATCTATCACTCACCACCCTTCTGCCTGAAATCGAGTGCACCTTGCAGTCATGGTCATCTCTTCCATTCCACGTATTACTTCCAGTTTTGCTACCAACATCCATTCAAATCCCATCATCCATACGCGCCTTTACATACCCAGCACTTTCTTCACCCGCCTCCTAACTTCCAAACTAGCTCCTTTAACGTATCACTTGATGTATTTCTAAGTGTGTTGCGAAGGTCGAAACTAGCAATTTACACTTTCAAAAGAAGTGCAGAGATCACTGGCTAGGAACTACGGAGCTGATCAATAACCACTTTCTGTAATTCTGAAAGTATCTTTAAACTTTAAATAAAATGAACGATATTTTATTCGCAGGAACCCGCTGTCAGGTGTATCTACAACCTTCAACTACACGTGCAAGTAGTTTTACTGTTTTCTTTGTCCCATCACTTCATAAAGAGTGAATTCTGCCATTAACTATATGTATGCTTTCCGCAAAATATAAAAGAAATGTTATAGTTTTGGTAACCCTTCTCAACGTAGTAGTGCAAACACGCCGGTTCTCTCACATTTCCCTACAAAACTTTAGAGCGCAGGTAAACAAACAAGTTATTCCGTGTAGGTGTTAGTGAGAATAAGCCTCTAATAATCTACAGCTATTATTGCATGCTCACAGGTTCGGGCACCGGTCAAGTTAATTCAATTACATTTTTTTTGCATATTTACGTCATATTCTCACATTGGTTTCCGTTATTTTTAATAGAAAAATTATTAGTTACGGTCTGTTTCGGTTCGTCAATTACCCAATTACATGAAGATTTAATTTTTTTTTCACATTAATTATAGCTTATATAAAGTGTTAACCTAATTTACACCAAACATGTGTGACGTCATAGCTCATACAGCATTCAACTATTTGATGAAAAGACTCGGCTTCTCCTTCCATCAAAATTCCTCTTCTACAGTTAATACGGCACCGATGTAAGTGATAACATAGGATAAAAAGTCCACGTCCCCTAAAACCAGCGAACACAAGTGAAAAATAAGGAATATGGCCTAAACCGGGCCACTACGAGTAAAACAAGTTCGATGCAAATCAAAATTCAACACACTCTGCAATTTAAATTTTCGTCTTTGGGAACAATAATGGAAGAATGGAGGACTGATTTCTATTTTGCCCTTGGTGATTTAGGGGGGTACCGTCAAAGCCACACCGAGCGTGGTGGTGTAACAGATAGCGTTCTGGCCTCGCATTCGGGAGGACGGCGGTTCGAATCCCCGTCCGGGCATCCAGATTTGGGTTTTCCATGGTTTCCCCAAATCACTCCAGGTGAATGCCGGGATGCTTCCTTCAAAAGGCCATGGCCGAATTCCTTCCCATTCCTTGCCCCCATCCTTTCCCGTCTCTGAAGACCACCTTGTTAAAAAGGGACGTTAAACTGTTAAAAAAAAAAAAAAAAAAAAAAAAAAAAAGTCAAAGCCACCTTGAATAGTTTGGGGAAAACATATGAAACCGAACAAATGATTGTAAGCAATTATACATTCATGATTCAAATCCAATCAATCCGAGGATGTGTCGTGCACACTGAGCTGGATATGGCCAATGTGCGCCTTAATCCATTTCTAAAACATTTATGGATGTCAATAAATTTAATCCAAATTTTTAAGAGTAGATTTAGATTCTCTGAGAGTAATAATATTTGGAAGGCTTGTTGAAAGTGCTACTAATACTGCCATGTAATACGATGTTTCAGCATGTATACCCATTAGTTTTTCTACACAATTCGTATTATTAAAGAAAGCATTTCCATCTAAGTTCGCAATTTTTGTCGCTTATGTGTAAATTAGTGTAGCTCACCTCCTTTCACTGAGAAACTTGTGAGAAATATTGTTAGCTTTGTATTAGGATGCATTGTCCATTTTTTAATGTTATTTCATCGACAGACCACTGCGAAAAGTGTGTAAAGTACTGGGTTGGACTATCGGTTAAGTATTCCTAGAAGGAGTGCTTTCTGTATCATAGGATCTCAAATATACTTTTGATTCCGCGCTATCATGTTATTACACTCATAGGAGTATGACTTGCTAAATATTCTTCTTGCTTGTGTGTAATCAGGTAACCGTAAGTAATATGCATTTCAAAATACAAATAAATATTATTCCAAAGATAGGATCCAGGTTTTAACGCAGCTAACTGATACATATATATTGACAAGTTCGTTGTATTGCACGTACCTTCTTAAATGATCATTCTGAAGACTTGTGAGACACATATTGATTTCGTGACTCATACAACACATGATCTTTTCCAGGCTACTAAAGAAGCTGACATAATTTATTTTAAAGCCCGACGTTTATAAGTAACATACTAGTAAACTATTATGGCTATTCTTGTTAGTTCTGTTCAAATAGTTATTACTCCTAGCATCTTGGCCTTTGTAAGTTTCGTGATAGTGTGACTTGTGTAGTAGAGTTGCATGGGCACTAAACGTGACGACAGTCTTCGCGACGCTAAGTATGGCACCAGAACGAATAAAAAGAATGAGTACAAGGTAAGCTGTAGTACTATTAATACGGTTAAATTCTTGTGGGGCACCAGTCCAGAGATGAGTATTTTCTTATTAAATTTGTTGTATACTCTTGCCAGTTCTAAGTACAGGGTTATTATAAATGATTGAAACGATTTCACAGATTTAATGTGGCTAGAACAGTCACGTAGAAGAGGTTTTTTTGTTTTTGTTTTTGTTTTTACATATTACAAGCGATATTCATGAGTCCCCTTGTTGATTCTGCAAATTCTGGGGGTAGAGGCAAAAGTCACGTAGGGCTACGTGGGGGGGAGGGGGGGTTATAGGAGGCCAAAATGGAGCTACGTGGTTTATGCACGCTCCCCAAGCTATAGAAATGATCATAAACAGATAATTTATGTAAAGTGTGTCTCAAAGCCAGTTTCAACAAAATTTTCTGCCTTGGCGGGGTTGTTTACATACCAGACGAGCTGCGATGGCCTACGGTTAACCTTCTGGACTTGTGAACATGGGGTCCTCAGTTCAAACCTACTACTCCAGTGTTTTTTTTTTTTTTTTTTTTTTTTTCCGTTTTTAACATTTGAACATACACATTGCTTACGCGTATAATTTATTCTTGATTCTTCCTTAATTATGTCAGGGAATACTATACTTAAACAACGTATCATAACAAAGGTTGTAGAGTGTTTCTTAACAAATTGCCCATATAACTATGGACGCTATCATTGAAAGAAAGCTAATCGATCTTCTAGCCGCGTCGAAAATAAAGCGTCTGTCGACGTTTCGGAAGGTATTAATTGTCAAACTTCCAACGTGTTTAGAAAATAATTATTTTACAATAGAACTAAAGTTCATTTCTCCAAAACGTGTTATTTATTGTTGGTTTTCCCTAATTTTAAGCAATATCGACCATTAATCGTGTGGGTGTACTAGGACTGCTAAGATTTATGCACCGTCGTCAAGGAGAATAAAGACATCTCGTTACATAAAAACCTGAGAGAGACTAAGTATTAGTACTGTAACAAATTAAACAACCATTGACACACAAATATTTAAAACCAGATTAGAATTGTACGACAAATATAAAGTCTTATATAAATGACATAAGTAAAGAAAGTTCAATGAGAATCGCCGTTGCAAACAAAGAGTTCTTATATTATAAATTTTTTCGTTTTCCACATTCCGGTTGGTAGTTTCTCAGCTTTGCAAATTATTATTATTTTTTTAGGTCATTAGAGGCAGGCCATGGAGAACCAAAATCTAGATGTCCCGACGGGGATTCGAACCGGCGTCCGTCAGAATGCGAGGCTAGAGTGTTACCGCACACCCACCACACTTGTTTTTTGTGGAGGTTAAATGATCATTACTAAATAAAGAATGTAATATTAACCAGTATTCTTCGTTTTGAATTACTTCAGTATACAAATCCAATCTATACCAGTATTTGTAACGAAGAAGAGACAGATCACGCCATATTGCGAAATATATCTTACAATGAGTAGAACACTTATGGACCTTTCCCAGTTTCAATATACCGGGAAAAAGTTAAACTTCTTTTTAAAGTAGTTAACAAACCGTATGAAGCATTGTTCGCTATCCACTGTGAACCGAAGAGAAATCTCCTCGGAGAGGGTTAAATTATCCGGAACGTGGCTTTTACAACGCTACCTCCGGTGTGGTGTTTTACGGACCTGGAAAGGAATTCTGATCTCTTTCTCCAAGAACCTAACCTATCTTCCATAATGGAGTGAGGGGACAACTTTTTCATACTGTAAAGAAACACGGAACGAAGCCTCTCTTATGGGACGTCAAAATGGTTGTGAAAGAACATTTCTGCCGAATCATCAACCAGCTTGACCCGGATCAAATACAAATATAGTCACGAACTTTTTAAAATAGTGTTCTGCTTAGTCATATGAGAAACGCCAAGACATTCTGTGGTTCGAATTCACTGTTTAAATGTAGATTTAGTCACGACGGAGGCGTAATGTGTATCAAATCGAAACTGTATCAGCAGATCGCAACACCACGAATTTACTTTATTCCGTCAATCAATACATTAAATATTGCAAGAAACTGAAAATGCTACATCCGAAACACGATAAGCAGATTTTGTATTCCGTACATTTGATTGGATGTTGCATATTGAGGATAGGAATCTCCACATATCCACAAAAGTCAATTAATTTAACTCATAATTAGTTTATAATGGGGCCAAGGTCTTTTAACAAATATTTCATACAAAGTAATATGTTAATATATCTATTATTCAGAAATGCAAAAGAATAAGGCAAAAAATGGAGAATGATGGCCAAGTAATTACTACTCCCAAATGTGAATGTAAACAGAATGGTGTGCGATTAATACATAGATAGATAGATAGATAGATATGTTCACTTTGATCCCATGTGAGAATAATCTCGGGGATGTGGAACAGTACATACACTTATTAGTAATGTCAATATTACTATATAATTGATAATATTATTATATAGTGACAACAAGTTAGTTATGACCCATTAGTATAACCAATATTTCCTGTAATCTACAAATACAATCCCGAGTTAATTAATACTTATTATATGGAACAGTGTATACACTTGTTACCAGCATCTAACAACCAGTTATTTTCTTACCAACCAGTTACCACAACTCATAAACAGTCAATTACTTAAAAACCTGTTAGTATCATAATTTTTCACAGCAGTTTTTGAGTGCATGCTATCCCATGTTAGTTACTATATATGAGTGAAATTTTGTAAACAGTGTAATTACTTCATTTGTCAAAAGTTTCAACAGAAAGAAAAAACCATATATCATTTTAGTAATTGTGGACAACTTTGTCACCTTCCCCTTCCATACACCATATATACTATTTTATCAGTCATTCTTAGTTACCAAATTCCAAGAAGAAAATTCTTTCACAGAGTAAAATGGATTCTGAAGCAGAAACTCTTTCAGTTTGGACTTAAAGTACGAGTTGGGTTTTTGTAGATAACATTTAATTTCTGTTGGTAAGACATTTAATAAGGAACCTCCAGTAAATGTTAACCCTTTCTGTACAATTGACAGTGATTTTTAATCCTTGTGAATATTATATTTATTCCTAGAATTATGGCTATGTATGTCAGCATTAAGATTGAAGTGTTCAGGATTTTCCACTACAAATGTTAGTACGGAGTATGCATACTGTGCTGGCATGGTTAGTACACCCAGGTTTTTAAATAGATTTCTGCACGACGTCTGTGGGCTTGCTCCACAAATAGTTCTTATAGCACGTTTTTGCGATTTAAATACCCTCTGTGCTTGTGACGAGTTTCCCCAGAATGAGATGCCATAAGTGAGCAGGGATTATTATGATGAATTACTAGTGAACAATAAATAAACTGACAGATTCTCAGGAACAACAGAAAATATGTAGAACACAATTCACAGATTCTTAAGAAGAATCTCTAGGAACTACTATCGAGCGGTTACTGCTTGACTAATGACATAAAGCAGTAAACTTTAACAAAAAAGAAGTTAAATTTTCTTGATGCCCCAGGATTCAGAAGACAGATAGCAATACACACGATATTGTGTAATAATGACAAAGTTTGTAACGAGTGTAAACGTTTGTGGTGAGGTTTGCACTCGCGTTCTCCCGAACCAGACTCGGTGGGAGATATTCAAAGTAACTCGCGGAACGTTTGACAGATGCATCGTTCGATTTATCAGAGATAATCGTATGAGCTACAGAAAAGTCAAATAAATGAGACGAAATATATTTGGTTATTTATATATGGCAGACAGAAGAGCCCTTATCAAAAGCTATGGCGACTGATACCCCAACCATAGGTCGTTTAATATATTCAGATGTGTTGATGTATATAAGGTTTGATATCTATTTTAAAGATCATATTAGTAATAACAAATCATATTTGGATGTATAATGCTTCAGAGTGATTGTAAATAATTAGTCAGTCTGTCACATTTGATAATTGTAATTAAAGTTAACAAAATTTAAGTTTAAATGTGCTTCTCGTGACGAAAGATTTGCGTATTATAAAAGTATTCTTCTTGGCTGGTACAAGGAAAGTCATGTCTTAATTCCTAGTACAACGTTGACATATCTCGTTCTTGCAACGTTGTCACATTATCTGCCTTCTAACGGCGCCTTAGTTCCATATTAAAGGAAACGTGTCTAATAGCCAGACGTTTTCGAAAGTATAGAGGCGTTGGCGATGTGTAAATTGTTATTCTTCCTGTTTGATGTATCATATTTTTATTTCACTCATTGCTTAAATTTAAAAAACTTTTATAACAGTTTGGTTTTCTATAACTATTCAATCGCGAATTTTTCTCTCTTTTTATACCTTTATATGTTTACACCACTTACAATGGACGAGGCATCGTTTCTGAACGCCCTGATCGTGGGTTTGAACCTACTTTCTTTCTTTACTTACTTTTCACTTGTTGCGAAATACATATCATATACGTTATAAACATCGGCATACAGGTAAAATATTGACGAAAATTACCAATTCTACTTCTGGGCTAGTAACCAGATACTTTTATTTAATGCCATCAGTCTTTCGACTCGTTTGATGCAATCCTCCATCCAATCCTATCTCAACATACCCCTTACACCCTACGTCCTTAATTATCTGCCACCGAGCGTGGTGGTGTAACGGTTAGCGTTCTGGCCTCGCATTCGGGAGGACGGCGGTTCGAATCCCCGTCCGGGCATCCAGATTTAGGTTTTCCAAAGTTTCCCAAATCACTCCAGGCAAATGCCGGGATGCTTCCTTCAAAAGGCCATGGTCGAATTCCTTCCCATTCCTTACCCCCCATCCTTTCCCGTCTCTAAAAGATCTCGTTGTTAAGAGACGTTAAGCAGACTAAAAAAAAATTATCTGCTTCATTTATTCTAATCTCTCTCTTCCTCTACAGTTCTTACCTCCAACTGTTCCCTCCACCAACAAATTAACCAACCCAGCATGTCTCAAAATATGACCCACCATCCTGTCTCTTCTTTCTGTATGTCTCTTCCATAAACTTATTTTCTCACATATCATTTCCAAAACTCGTTAATTTCGTACTGTATCAGTCCACCCAATTTTCAGCATCCTTCTATAGCACCAAATTTCAAATGCTTCAATGTTTCTCCTTACTGGAGTCCCTAAAGTTCATGTTTTGCTACCATAAAGTGCTATTGTTTACAATACGGAAATGTAAGCACTCCCGAATACAATATGACGAATACAAAAAACATTCCATAACTTAATAATTCACAAATACCTTTGTACAGTAGGGGACAGAATTCGCGAGAATCCTCGCCTTCCGATTATGCTTCGTTCTAGACACAACTACCTCATGGGACAGCATAACTGGTAGGAGACACACTAAATTCATGATAAAACAGACCTCTGATACCCAGCACTTTACCCAAGACTAAAAGAATGAGCCCGCGCGCAAGAAACTCGCAGACGATTAGAGGCAAAGTTCGGACTTCTATAGTCAAAATAATTACGAGTAATCATCGTTTTAGTCATAATGATTATTGAAATGACGAAATCGATTGTTTATAGAGGAATGATACCGGTTTTTTCGTAATTTTGATAGCCATTGTGTATTTTTTTTTTAGTAAACGGTTAACAATTCGCTTGCAAACGCAGTTACATGACGAATACTGAAAAGAACCGCTAAATTGCACATGGATAAAAATTTGGATATCCAATAAGAAAATTTGAATGGTCTCACTTTCTAGCTCTACAGCGTTAGAGAACTGTGTGTGAAAAATACACACAAAGTTTAAGAGTAAGTATAAAGTGCATTTATGAAAGTACTCAAATGATGAACTAAGTCAGGAAATATAAATTAACTACTTCTAGACGGATTAAATGGTTCAGAATAATAACACTTTAATTTTGTTTTCACCATAGCATATTTAGAAGTTAACTAACTTGATCGCAGTAGCAACAGTTTTACCATTAATAATAATAATTAATAACAGTAGATTCGTCGGCAATGTGAATCGGCGGTTCCAGATTTTAAAGCTGAAAGAATGGAAAGAGGAAACCTTCCATATCTCTCTTTGCTGCTTACTAACACTGATAATTCTTTAAAGTTTTGTTTCAAGCATTACTTCTTGTCTTCCAAGCCCGATGGCTTAGAGGTAATACTCTTGCCTGGCATTCGGGAGGACGCGATTTCAAACCCCTGCGGACATCCAATTTCAGTGTTACATGGTTTCTGTAAACCTCTCCAGTTGAACTCCAGAAAAGTTCCTTCAAAAAGCCGTGGCCTAAATTCTTTCCTGATCCTAGTTTCCAACCCACTCAGGATTCAAATCACATTGGTGTCGAAGGGGAGAAGAAGAAGGGAAAAAAAAAGATAACGTGGTATGTTGTAACACTCTGGACTAGGTTTCTGGAGGTCGTGGTCCCCAGTCCTTCCTTGCATCTAAGGACTTCGACGTGTTGTAAAGCCAGAAGAAAAAAAAAATTTTTTTAAATCTAGCCAATATCAATGTGGATTGAAACAAAAGCACTTGCCACCACGATTTCATCACAAGAAATTTCTCAAATAAAAATAATTATATCTCTGTGGTGTGTTTTGGACCTTTTACTTGTTGGATTTATCTTATTCAACTGCCGAGCACGGTAGCAAAGTTCCGTATGTGGAGAGTCGCCAGTTCGGTGTCATTTTTTCCTTAGGGCCGGTCGTCGTAGAAATCATTACAGGGGAAAAAGGACGGGGGGCATTGATTGAGAAGGATTTCGGCCATGGCCTTTTTGACGGAACCATCCCGGCACTCAGTGATTTCGATTAATCGAAATCCAGATGGCTGGACGAAGATTTGAACCCGTGTCCTTCTGATTCGAGGCTTGAGCGTTACCGGGACTCTTGGTAACTGGTGCGAGTCCGGCCCTGTGTTGTGTCATCTTTCACTTGTATGAGCGAAATGCATTTGGAAATACGTCAGTACACAGGATGATCACATAGAAAGGCTTAACTGGATGAATGGCTATTGGGGGAATGCCATTAAAAATTTAAGACAATGTTACTGAACCCAAAGGAGATTGGCCACCTTCAAATACCATTCCCCCCGTCGTCTATGGCGGCAGCTAGATGGAGGTACAACGCTTTTTGCCGAGTTTTGTCCAGGATGATTTTATAGGCCTCAGTAAGACATAGCCCACCACCTTTATTGATGTAACGGCCAGTAAATACATTCAATAGAGATGTATTTTCAGTTACAGCTGATTACAGTAATGGGTTGTTGGGTAAAATTAGCAGTTTGTTAATAATTATATGTACTGTTGCAAATCTCCCAAAGCCCACCAATTGCGCGCCAACCGATTGACTTCAACCGGTCGGTGCGTGGTTGGTGGTCCTAGCAAGGAACCAGCTAGAGACATTGATTGGAATATGTATAAGCTGCTATTGATTCCTAGACAATTCAGTATGGTTCAACATCATGGAAGAAACAGCTACCTTATTCTGCTACATTAAAAAAAGAAAAGAAGCACAAGTATTACGTAAACGAAAAGGAGGTAGTTTAGACGAAACGTTGAAACTCAGCGACATCGGTAAAGATTTTTTTGGTATATTAGAAGATTTAGATTAATTATTTTCTGAAGAAGGAAATATTTCACAAATTTGAAATCTGTTTCATCAAATAAACCTCAACCTGGTACATCACATGCTTTAGATTTCGTTGACAGCGGATTTCAAAAACACAGTAGCTAATAACATTCCACCTATGCCAGCTTTAGAAGAAATGGGTACACTACAAGTACCAATTACTTCAGACCAGGAGTGCACTACATGTGTTCCCTGCGCAGCAGTGTTTATTACTAATACTCATATGTTCTTCATTTTGAGTTATACTTACAAGCGGTTTGATGTTGTTGGTCCATCAAAAAAGGCAACTGCAAAACTTCTTATTACTTCAGAAACAAAATTTATGAACAATAGATTAGCTCAGTTTTCGAGTAGGACTCAATTTAATGCATTACCTAATAACTATTGTATCATAAAAATTGGGATAACGTCAATTCCAACTTGGTTTCAAACTGGTAGTACTTTGAATGCAAGTGCTTGTATAGGTCATGTACCTTTGTTAATTTATAATAAAGGTGCTAATTTTGCAATTGCACATGACCAGTTACTGTAACAAGTGAATCTGCTAACCCGGTGGTAATTAGTAAGATAAGTTTATGTAGTAGTTTAGATAAAGTTATGTGGGGTTACACAGCTATGAATGACTTCCCTACGTTTAACAGTACCTCGTCATTGGCCAATATATGATTCATTTGTCAAACCTACTGGCAAATCTGAAGACAATGGCAATTTGTTTGCTAGCAATGAAACCAATGGAGTTTCACATTTACATAAACAAGGTATTGCTACAAAGGCTATAGATGGAAACGTAAGTTTTAAATATGATTGTGAACCACGAATTGGAGTCATTAAAAGATTATATTGGTAGTAATTTTCTTGCCGGTCCTTATAGTTCATCGGAAAATATGCGGTAACAGACAATGGTGCCAAACACATCTCTCTACGAACAAGGCATTGAAAAATCTCATACTATTGGTGAACTTAATAAACAGAAACACGTAAAATTAATTACTTCATTTTCTCTAGGGATTAATACTGTAGAAAATAATGCGTACACCAATGCAAATAGTTATATAAATGCTAAAATGATTTGAGATAGAAATTGCAATTGAAACTGCAATTCCTGCTGAAACGTATAACACTATGGTTCAAACAGTAGATTATAGTTATGAATTGCATTCCAAGGGGGATATTGATAGTATTATATTTTGCTTTTATGGGATTTCTTTCGATTCTGGTGCCGCTGTGGCAACAACGGTAAAGGAAAGTAGTGATCACGCCGCATTGGGAAAAAAATTACATATATTGAAGAAAGGATTAATCTCGAAGTAAAGCTTTTAAATACAAATACACTTAGATAATAAATTTAAAAAATTGTTAAATTTCCGAATCTACTTACAAGCTGTGTCCAGTTTCATATATGTACACGTATTACGATAAATTGTACTCTACAAAAGCATTATAGAAAAAAGGGGTTTAATTCTTTAATCAGTCACCAATTTCATTTTTTTTATAAAATTATTCAATCCCTTCATCCAAACATATCCTTTAAAGTAATCGACATTATTACATACAAATGAGTATAGTTTTAGGTAAAATATAATTTTCAAAAGTGAAATTTTTTTTTCATTTGTTCAGAATTTTACTGTTTATACAATGACTAGTGCTAAAGCAATCGTATCTTTTATTGCGTAATTTACTTTGCTAATCTTTGGTGAACATAAAATAGGTAACTTAGTCATTTATGCGTTATAATATTTTTTGTCTAATGCAGCTATTACCTGAGTAAATTTAACTTCCTGAAAGTTAATTGACAATTAGCTACAAGCTCCTTGTTAATTCAGGGTAGCAGCAAGTGGTTTTGCTATTTCCTGACCATCAGCGTTGTTTCTATCGAAGTAGTACTGAGTGAGGTTTCTACTGTAGTTCTGCTTGACTGGTCTCGGTACCGGTATGTAGGGGATACAGATTTAGCTCCCGTGATGGTTGTGATTAAGTGTTCTGTACGTTCCATTATCTAAAAGTCAAAAATACTTTGAAATCATAGGAACATGCAGTGTAATACATTGGAACTGGCTGTGTGGTTTTATCAGTCAAATTCCATTCACAAACTAAACTGTAATCCAACATTCAGTTTTATGAGGGAAAGTTGTTCGTTAGAGTTAATTACTGTCGTTCTGTTCCTTAATTAATCTGTTTAATTATTTAACACACTAGTAGGTATTTAAATGGCTAGATGGACTTGATGATCATACTGGGACGAGGAAAGCAATTCGTCAATATAGAGCAGATGAGAAATAGTCTGAATGATAGTTTAATCACTTCCAAATGATAGAATACACCAGACCAATAAGATTATATAGAAGACTGCAGATTCAGTGGAAAGGTTAAGCATACAGCTGGCCTTACAATCAGTATTTCACCACTCGAAACCGCTGAAAACTTCTTGAAGTGGTCCGCAATTTAATTCAAATAGACGTCTGTCACATCCGCCCGTAATCCTCACGTCATTCACCACCCGCTCACTCTCATATAACGCTCCATCTCCCTGGAGCGTTACTAAAGCTGTTATCGGTTATGCCATAGAAAATCAAAATCAATTAATTTTGTATTTAGTTTAATCCTCGTTGCGTATAATTCGTCCTGTACTTTGCATTATATACCAATACTATGTAATGGTATAAGATTTGTGGCGGTACAATTTTGCGGAAAGTTATTCACAACAGCTTAAGTGAACAAGAAACACTGAGTTAAAGGTAGGAAAATATAGCTGTGATTCCTAGATCCAAAAATAAAATCCGGAAACCTCGAGGTGGATTAGCAGCACACAGGTAGTAATGAAATCTCAAACCACTCTGGCCTCGCATTCGAATCCCCATCCGGACATCCAGATTTAGGTTTTCCATGGTTTCTCCAAATCACTCCAGGCAAATGACGGGATGCTTCCTTCAATAGGCCATGGCCGAATTCCTTCCCGTTCCTTGTCCCCAGTACTTTCCCTCCTCTAATGACTTCGCCGTCGACGAGGCGTAAAGCCATAAACAAAAAAAAATAAAAGAGAGAGATCTCAGACAAGGTATTTTTCTGTTATGTGCTACCCGTAAATTAGAAAACAGTGAAGAGCGGCGTTTGACATGGTGCAAAACAGAAGCGCACGTTTTCTTCCAAAAAATACTGTCAGTTAGAGAGCTAAAATGGCACTATATGAGCATTGAATTGTAGATATAACAATTGCTATGTTCATTGTCTTCAGAATCAACCGTTCTAATGCTTTCGTAAACTACTTGAATAATGGTCAGGTACCAATATGAGTGATTTGCGCTTGGACGCCACAGCGTCCAGCATGCGACGGAAACCTCCCAGCTTTCAGTTCAGTTCTATTATTTCACATCTTTTTCTGCTTACAGCAGCAGAATTCAAAATCCCTATATTATCTGTTCATAGTTTTTAAAAAAAAAAAAACTAAAGTCCATTTTGTTCCAGACATTTGGCCTCGTTTATCCAGTAAGCGTCCTTGTATTCCCACACAGATTTATCCATTCCTTTGCCCGATTGTCATCTTTAATTCAAGTCTGTACTGTTAGGGAGATCCGACGAGTTATCACTTAATTGCTAAAATTGGGGTATCTACAAACTAGACCAACGAAGAACTGGAATATCTTCTCTGCATGACCAGACAATCTAGATCTCGGTTATCTATGGTTTCCCTAAATCGCTCCAGGAAAAATACTGTGCCTGGGTCCTTTAATTCCTTCCTCTTCTTGGCTCCCGGCTAGGGTCGCCAGATGGCCGGGAAATCCGGGAAAGTCTCGGAAATTTGTGTCTGGTCCCGTGTCCAGGAATTAAAAGTTACTGTCCCGGAATTCGCGAATACCAGTTTTTTTTTTTTTTTTTTTTTTTTTTCTCAAACTTAAGATACCACGATGGCCATGCTGCGCTCGCAGCGGGAGGTAGAGGAGCGCTCCACCTTACCGACCAGACAGACATATGGATGATCATGAGCCCATATAGTTTTTAAAGTGCCAGAGCATTGTAGCTCTCTAACTTATGCCGGAATAGGGGGTTTGACGATCAAAGACAATATATATAGACTGTTCAACTACGAAGTAGTCATTTTCAAACAAAGTTGAATTAATCATAGTTTTTACCTAAAATGCCACTTTTTTTAAATTAATTTGAATATTTGTTCACTCCTTAAACATACCACTAAAATACCTTTTTAACCCTATAAATGTCCCGGAAACTATAATACTGTATCACAAAAAACCTTTTTAACCCCAAAAATGTCCCGTAAATTATAATCCTGTATCTGGCGGCTCTAAAGAACTCTTTTTTTTATCTGCTTAACGTCTCTCTACCAGCGACGTCTTTAGAGACGGGAAAGGATGGGGGGGCAAGGAATGGGAAGGAATTTGGCCATGGCCTTTTGAAGGAAGCATCCCGGCATTTGCCTGGAGTGATTTGGGAAACCATGGAAAACCCAAATCTGGATGCCCGTACGGGGATTCGAGCCGCCATCTTTCCGAATGCGAGGCCAGAACGCTAGCCGTTACACCACCACGCTTGTTCTAAAGAACTCGACGAGCTGTAAAGCGTGAGACCCGCCAATTTCATTTACTCTGACACATTAAAGTCAATCTTTTCCTATTCAGTGTAGAAACAGCTACTATTTAAGATATAATCAAACGCGTACAGTAGCTTCCCACCAGACTCTACCAGGACAATATTATTAGGGCTTATAATTGGCAGCTAGTACGCAGAACAAATTCTTCGAGGAACGTTGCATTCTACGTGCTAGGATTAGCACTGTCGCTGTAGGCTGAGTGGAAATGGCTAGGTATTTCGTCACTCTGAATCGTTTGGTACAATAAGTAAGTCTCCCATCACCTCTTCTATTCATGGCGGTGATGGAACTAGTGAGAACAATCAGTAGACAGCTGTCTACAGGCGTTGGCGTTAGCGGATGATGTGGCAATATGGGATGAACCCGAAGAAGGAATACGAAACAAACTAAATATATGGAATGAAATTGAACCCGACAAAAACTGTAGCACTGAATACAGACTACCATATAAAACTACAAGGCCATCAGGTTGAAGTTGGTAGAACTAATGAATACAGTAACCAAAGAGTATCGTGAGGGGCTCACTATGGAACATGAAGGTTCCCGGAAGAATAAAATTGCCTTATACAAATCAAATCTCATTTCTATTCTCACATATGCTCTGGAAACATGCACACTAACATCAAACGACCTTAGCGAGAAACAAGCTTGTGAAATGAAATTTCTTAGAACTGCCCTCCAGAAAATCAGATCAAACCTATAGTTAAAGTAATGCATGTAAGAGAGACTTAGGTCATCTAGACTTAAATGGTTTGGGCATATTAAAAGAATGAAGATCACAAGGCTACCAAAATCTTATTTGGAAAAAAGGATAACGAGCGAAAGACCAGTGGGAACATCATGAAGAAGATGGACAGACCAACTGAAGGAGGACATAGAGTGAAGAGGCTGGAACTGGAAATCTGTTATGGACAGGGAAACTTTTCTAGACGAGAGACTGTGGAAGACGATCGTCTAATACTTGCAAAACGTAAAAAACAGGAATGCTCGTAAACCACACTGAGATATTGGAGATGTTCCCCAACAATATTGATGATGATTTGGCCAGGCAGTAAGTGTGGCTAGAGTACCTACCTGTTGGTGTTTTAGAGGTCTCTGGGTAGGTGGGGGGAGCATGAGGGTTTTTTTTTTTTTTTTTTTTTACAATTTCATTCCTTCCAGCTGAAGGCTGGGAGGCGGGCTGCTGGAGGATCACGGAGATCCTTTTCAGCCTACTACACTACGGGGAGGGAGGGGGATGGAAGGTCGGCCGTGGCCTTATAGGGAACCATCCCAGCATTCGCCTGGAGTGACTTTGGAAAACCATGGAAAACCTCAGACAGGATGGCCGAACCGAGTTTAACCCCGGTCCTCCCGAATAGCAAGTAGCATGAGTGAAAGCCGCTGGTGAACGTGTTCGAGATTGCTGGCAGCTAGATGGCCTGATGATCTCCACCGACAGACCATCTTGGTAATGTGCACAACCAACTAATTAAAGATATTTGCAACATTTCAAAACCTTGACCATGTTCACACCATACAGTCAGTGTCAATTAAGTATGTGTACCATGTTTGTGAACTCACAGTGACAATCATTTGCCTGGTGTAAATAAATTAAGTTACAGTTCTTGTAACCTATTTCTCTTCAGGTGAAATTTGTTGAGTAATCTATAGTACAACCTGGCTCAACACCGTGTTTTAAGCAAGTACAGCTCAGTAACCTTGGACGTAGTAAAGTTAGTATAGTCTTTACGAAGTTATTAGACGAGATATTAGATTTTGGCAACGAAATCAGCATTGGCCTTTTTATGATGGCCCGACGGCGAATCGATGTCGAATGCGAGACTGGAACTAGATTCAATGTTACCAAAGTGGGATCGAATCTTCTCTACCAAATCATTATCATGCATTCTAAATGGTCTCCCGTTTGAGATTCAAAATTGCATTTCCTTAAAACATAACGACAAATACAAACCTAAACTTTTACCATAATGCAATGTTGTCTTCACAGTTGCTTAGTAAGTTAAATGTTTGTAATTGTTTCTGTATGGTTTAATGCCTCAGGCGCTTCGCTTCACATCGAGGCGTCCTCAGCGACGAAGTATTTAGATTGGTTTATTATGGTTCGCAGCCTTACATCTCTGTTTACATTTACCGGCTGAAGCTATTTGACTAAATTTTGCAAGCTAGGTGTAAACATAATGTTACCGTAATATAGATTGTTTTGAAAGTTTTGCTTTCACATCATTGTTGTATCACCCGTCAGAGCCAGCTTCCTACTCACGGCAATCCTTTAAATTAATTACCTTTGTGTATGAGAGAGATATGCATTGAGAAATAGAAAGTTATGTTTCTTTCATATGAATTTTTACTGTTTCATGGACTGAAAAGGTTCAAACAAACTATAATTTAATTAAAAGCAGTACAGTGTCTAAAATGTTAGTTAAAAGACTATAACTAAGAATGTTGTGTAAGCTATAGTGTTTTAAGGGTTATTTTTGACTGTTTGAAAATGTTTAATGTTGTAAACGTGTTATTAAATACAAATAAGTATCATTCTCTTTCATCTGAGAGTGTTCTCATGATTTTTAGCTGAGGTGTTTTCCACGAAATAAAAATGTCAAATGTTTATCATCGGAGTGTTTATTTGGGTACTTATCTAGTCACTCAGATTTTTGGAGAAAGTATGAACTTCCTGGCAACCGGGGAAACCTGTAAATCTACGTAATCCAGTTTCGAGTACTTTAACATCAACATGCCAACCTCTAAATTCTGGACTATTAAGTATGGGAAGGAAACTAAACACACATTCACAAATTAACATCATCATTCCCAACGGCGATGATCCTTTCATTCCCTGAAAATATTTATCGTTTTATTGTATAGAAATTTATTTCCACGGGTTGTCCTGATGACATTTCTTTTGTAAGACTGGAGGTTTTCTCGGCGTTGTAAATGAATAAAATATTAAATTTGCTGTTGTTTTACTTATGGCTTTATGCCTCGTCGCCATCGAGGTCATTAAAGATGGGATGGGACTGAGGCCAAGGAACGGGAAGGAATTTTGCCATGGCCTTTTGAAGGAAGCATCCCGGCATTCGCCTGGAGTGATCTGGGGGAACCCATGGAAAACCCAAATCTGGATGCCAGGACGGGGATTCGAACCGGCTTCCTCTCGGATGCGAGGCCAGAGCGTTACCGCTCACCCACCAAGCTCGGTGAAAATTATCGAACGCTTTTACTGGCTTATAACGCTCTCATCCGTCGAATAAAATATGTTTACGCAACAGCAAAACAACCGTTAAGCATGTATTCAGCCACATTGAAAGCTAAACGGACGAAAATCTATATCGGAATTTAAATTCGTGACTTGACTGAGTTCCCAGATCCAATATTAGCTCTGGCTCATCAATGTGAGCCAAGTATAATTACAAGAAAGTTGCGTGATGATATAAGGATTCACCATCCCTGATCTGGGAAGTCTCCATCTGCGTGCAAGTGATGTCTGATTCGGGACGGTCGACAATTTCGCGTTTCACCAACAGAATAAAGCTAACCCTACACTACGATGGAGCGCAATATCCCTACACACCCATTTCTTCCCCTTCTTTTTCCCAACTACTTTTTTCTCTACTAATTTCAACTTTAAATTCTTTCAGCGTCTTTGGAAAATTATTCATCATTTCTCTTGGCAATTCATCCCAATCCCTGATCCCATAACTACGAAATAAAATCTTCCCACAACATTATACCAGAAATCGAGTGCCAATTTGCAGTCATGGTCATCTTTCCCTTTCATGCACCTCTTCTAATTCTTCCACCAATATCTTTCCACGTCTCTTCACCAATATACGCATTCTACGTCCCCATGACTCTCTTCACCCTCCTGCTGTCATCCAATGAATCCCATTCAAGCTCCTTTATAATATCACTTAATGATTGTGTTCTGCGGTGATATCCCCTCATTACTCTCTCCAACGAGTGAAAGATTTTGAAATCTTTCCCTACTACCCGAAAAGAGTTTAATTAATTAATGCGATTCCGTGCAAACAAACCCTAGTCCTCTGGGGTTTTGGTTTCTTTACCGTTGTTAGTATCCACTCTTCCGTGACTGCTCGTCATTTCTGCTTGTGTCTTCATAAATTTTAAAGGTGATGTTTATATAAGCGAACGCGAAGCCCCCAAAGAAACGCGTGCAAAGGTCGACTCTCTCAATTTTAATGATCAAATTTACAGAGTCATTCATTTCGTCACAGAATGCAAAGCGTCGCGACCCTCTCTCGTTTCTTTTCCTCCTTAAATCGAATCGACATCTTCCCGATCGTCCATGAATATCTTATTCCTTAAGAGATGCCTGAAATGTACTCCATAATCTCTGACTGGGATGACCAGATAAATTTATCTTTTAACTCCAACACGTATACGTTTACGAGATGATAAATTAATTAACAGACCTTTATTGGTTTCTGATATATGTAACGACCTTTTTAAATTACGCAGTTTATAATTTTCTAGTAGCTGTCTATCGCATATAAATTAATAAAAAATCTTCTTGGAACTGGTTTGACTATTAGACCACGTTAATTAGGGCGCTGTTGAGTTAAAACTTTTGTTAGTGTCATTACTAAAAGACTGAAAGAAAAGTGTACCTCAAACAAATATGGGTCAGCTTATGATCCATTAGCGTTTTTTTCCTGATCCTCTACTTTTCTTAGTGCACATGCATAATGTCTCACTCATGTAGATAGTCACTGGAATATGGACTTTCTGCTGTTACTTTAGTCTTTCGTTGGAATACTATTCACTAAAAAAGATCTAAGAAATAACGACCTAAATTGTGAAAAAAGTAAGTAACAGGTACTCTGCGGTTGGTAAAACTATAATCCTACGAGCAATAAATCAAAAAATAAAAGTGTGTCAAAATCATTGAAAGTTTCAGGGAATATACTGTGTAGAAAACACACAGCTACCAATATATTCAACTACTTTCTAAATAGTTTAGCTCTGAAATATTCTCTTCTAGAAAAAAACACCTGCATCAGCTGATTTGGAGATAAAATAATTTCCATATTTTTTTCATTTTTCGTATTGCAGCTCGGTTTGAAAAACTCCTAATAGTCACAGAGTTAAGTAAATCAAAAAACTGTTCTCACTGTTACGTGTGGAGAAACAACTATCAGTTGCCTGAAACTTGGTTCACGTGGACTTTGACGGCTAGTATGCTGAAATCACGCACTACAAGAAGTGACGACACGTCAGAATGAGACAGAATACACCAAATACTAAAGACTACACAAAACACCTTTCCAAAACCGCGACATGCAAATACAAACACCAACATGAAATTAACATCAGTAAACAAACCAACCACACAAGTCACAAAAAACAGTCATTTCAAATACCCGGCTACCATCAAGTACGCCATAAAAACCAAGGAACTCTAAACACAATCAAACCCGAAACATAAACAAACACACGCTCTGTGGGCTTGTGAAAAACAGGGAGTGTTTACACTCACATGTTTTGATAGTAATTTTAATAGTGATACTGTGTAGTCTGGTCGGTGAAGTGTAGTGTTGTGTAACTTAGGAAGATTCCACAATGATTCCTGCTAAAAACTACACGGAGAAGCAAACCATGACTATGAAAGCATAAAATAAAAATTCGCATGTAAGTAAAATTAATTTCAACTGAAATTTATATTGTTTTTAAATAGAATGTAACCAACTACATGTACAAATACCAAACAGATGTCGCTGATGATGCTCTGGAAATAGAGTGAAAAGCGCACGACACAAAGAATAAAACAAAATTCAGTTAAATTGGAGTGTCATTAACCTTTATAAAAATTGAGACATCACCCTTTTACTCGTGGAACCACGGACTGCACATTAATCAAAATCCGACCTGTAGTTTTTTTCGTAAATCGCGTTCACGGACATTACATCTAAACGAAATATGCAATACTTTAGCAGTGGGATCGAAGGCTATACATTAATCAGAACTCCAGCCAAATCCGACCAACTTTTCGCATGACTAGCTGTAAACGAAAAATGCTCGTAAATTTCTTATTTTTCGAGCTCAGATCTAAAATGGAACTTATACTATTCTACTTACAGGATCGCGGGCTATCAGAAGGCGACCAACATTTGTGTGTGTGTGTGTGTGTGCGTGTGTATGTGTGTTCAACCAAAAGTGTTACTAATTTGGTAAATTTCTTAGTATTCCGACATCAAGTCAATATGAAACATATTCTATTTTATCCGAGTCACCAAGGCCTATAAATTAATCGAAACTCCATAGAAATCCGAAAAATAATTTCTGGGTGAAGCACTACCAGCGAAAAATCATCATAAACTTATAATTTTATGATGTCACATCAAATTAAAACGTGGTACCAAAAAATGGCTTAACATTAATCTAAGCTCCATCACAATCCGACCAGAAGTATCTTAAATTTATTACTTTACAGTCACATTAATCTCATAGGACCAAGGGCTGCTCATTAATCGGAATCCCATTCAAATACGACTCACTGAGCCTCGAATCTGGTAGGACGCAGGTTCTGCCATCCAGATTTCGGTTTTCCATAGTTTCCACAAATCACTCCAGGCAAATACTGTAATAGTTCATTCAAATGGCCATGGTCTAATTCCTTCCCGTTCCTTGCCCTCAGTCCATTCTCGCCTTTAATGACATCGACGTCAACGAGGCGTAAAGTTATAAGGAAAAAAAATGGACCAGTAGTTTTTGAGTAAATCACGTTCAACTAAAAATCTGCAATTTTTATATATATATATTCTCATCTTTCCGACATTACATCAAAATGAAACATACATATTTTACCAGAGACCTTCCCCTTCAAAATACGGCCAGTAGTGGATCCCAGTCATCAAGACGAAAACAGATACCTTTTCTGTGGCTTATTCCATTCATTTAAAAAAAAAATCTTAGTCTTTTTCCCTGGTTACAGTTTTATTATAAGTATAGATTTAGGATTTTACCAGCAATATAACGATAATCTTTTGCAATTTCCAACCGAGATGCCTAAACAAACTCAATGCTGATATACTTGGGCACAACATCAGGATTATAAGGTAGTCAAAAATCAGAACATGGTATGGCATTGTAGCCGCGAGATCCCGAAGGATTGTTCAGCCAGCAGGTGATAGGATTTTCGATTCACAGAGTAATGCACCCCTTCTCGTGGCTAACTAATTCAACTATGTAATTCTACTGAGTACAAGGGACCTACAGCTTAAAGTGGAATCCAAACCACGGAAGCGTTCCGGCTTACTTCACATTAATCGACAAGCTGTGCCAGAGGTAAAAGCCGGGCTAAGAGCTATTTAAAACCCATCCAGTGAAACACCTTGACCTCTGAGTCACCAAATGGCTCATTATGCTGTAAAAACTTAATTACAAAGCAAACCAATCATCATTGTGGTAGTTTAAACCACTATATTATATTTAATTAATGCAATATATAATCAATATTCTATTAAGACGGAACAAGCCAAATTAATAATGGACATCATTTATGATCAGTAATAACTCCTACATAGGTGGGACGAGAATTATTTTGCTATGTACATGTGAGAACATTTAACAGGCAGCGCGTGGACTGGACAGGGTATAGCGACGCCTGTGAGACCAGTGACCAATGCGAATTGTTTGTGAGTGCACAGGAACAGGGTTTAAACTTGGCGTATTTTTCTAGTTTCCATGTGGGGCTGTCATTGGTAAAACGCATGGTGAAGAGGACCTGATCGAGAATAGAAAATCCATCTTATCGCTGGATGAATGGCAGACAAGACGGACGTGTGGCACAATGGTCTCTCAACGTTTCGCAGTTTGCTCACTCAGTTTTTGTTAGTACTTTTTGTATATAAATTACTTTATTAGTAAAGAAGAAATATCTATTATTAATGGTTTTTAACAGCGTTGAGAGTTATTTACGAGCAGCATCGAGACATCACGACAAATGGTAATGTACAAAATTACATGAACGTTGTATTGTTTTTCTGAGATTAAAAGACCCACTGGCGATCCTGGATGAGGAGTCTCGTCAGATAGAAGTTTCAAAGTGAGCTAGTGGCCAAACAGTACAATATGTCCTAATTCTCATCATTAACTTATCTCTTCCACCCGACCTGAACGTACAGTACATGTGTCCCATTTAACCAACGGTAGGTTAAAATTACCATCAATATATATATCCTGAAATTTTTTAGAAATATTATTAAGTAAATCTCTAAAATATTCCACGTTAACTAATACAGAATCCGGCGGTTGATAAAATGATCCTTTTATAAACTTTAAATTTCTGTCAATTTTTACCTTCACCTGTATTAACTCGCAAGAATTTTCTGTTTCATTTACGACAGACAAATTAATGGTTTTGCTAACGGCCACGAACACACCTCCACCAATTGAGACAATTCCATCTTCCGAAAAATACTGAAATGGGGAGCCAACCTCTGTCGTCAACCAGCTTGCGGTCCGCAGTCTCGTAACTACATGGTCAGTTGCAACTGCAGCTACTTTCCGTCCAGTACTCCTGCAAACCAGGACCATTATCATTTAAGCGTTTTGTATCATTAATTCTGGAGTCAAATCCGTACTTTTATATTTGCATTTAGAAGGGAAACGGGTGAAGTAGTTAGATTGAAATGCTCCATCCCAATCAGGACCAAGATCTTGGTTATACATTCTCTTCGTTAAATTGAAGGGTCCTCGGGCCTCACGGTGTTCCTAAAAAAAGTTCGTATCATGACGCTTCCGTATTTTTGCAGCCACCTTGGTGGTCATCCTCGGTGTCAGACGCATCCCAGCTGGCAGTTATCATCGGTCGAAGGTCGACGAATCCACAGTTTTTTCTGCAACTCAGCTCAAACAAACTACAATTCAAATTAAATATCTTCAACCACACAGTCGATGCGTGGCACGACACTACGAATGGAGAACTACAACGATACTGAGTTTTCCCTTGCTGGACCAGCTTGTCCGCAACGGAAACGACCTGCTGACCTGCGCAGACGACAGTTTGTTTCCCTAATCGCTTTTGGAATGGCCTCTAGGGTACGAGGTACGGTTGCTCCTAGAAAACAAACAGAATTAGGGTCCGCACCACACTTCCCAGCTATTTCTCGTAGGGGTTTCTTCAGACGTCGGACGTTAGAACTTCCACCTTTCCCAGGCCTTGCTCGGGGTCTGTGCACGTTTCTTCCCTGCTGCGCTTCTGGGCCATTCGCACTCGAATCTTCAGCCTCCTGCAAAACTGAAAAATGCATTACTTAATTGCAAGATGTCATTTTCCAGTCGGTTATTTTGGAACGTCGAACGATGCGCACATTAACAGCAGTTTTCTGAAAGTGGTACACGATAATCCTCACTATCAAATATTGCCGGTTCTATTTCAATAGCCTCGGGACTTTCCCCAACGTTCTTCGTCTAGGATGTTTCGTACCTGTGCTTCGAGAGATGCCATAGTAGATAAAATCTCTTCGACAGCCAGATGCATACTGGAACACATTCCACAAGCCATGTCGCCTAAAACAGCCAAAAACGGAGCTACAAATAAATTTAAGACAAATGAAGTCTACTACCCGTAACGGCTCAACTAACTGCTTCACTAACTATGCTATCTACCACACTTTAAATCAACTACAGAAGGTGGAAACTCAACTCGCTGTTGCACTAACTAAACAGACAATAAATGTTTAAACATTATTTATTAAACTCATACTTTACCGGATTTTTCAAGTGAAAACTTCTATGGGCTCGTTAGGAATGTTTGGACGGGGGTAACTATGAGTTAGCGACTTCCCGTCACCGACATGCTATGACGTGTTACGTGTATGATATGCGCGCTGGACGTTTTTAGATGGGTAAACTCTTATGAATTCGCGTCACCAACATGCTAACGATATCTTTAGCTATAAGTATGTCGTGTTGGGCTTGGAAAGCAGTGAAAGTATAAATTATAATTATAACTAATATACAGTATATAAAAATGAATTTTTTTCATACAAACACAAAGTGTTTATAAAATTTCAATGGAACTTTGCATACGTATACTTTAAAACAAATAGAAAAAATACTGTTTCAGTTTGATTTACAAAAACCCCCTTTCCCCCCTCGGGACTTGTATTTGATTATATGAGCTACGCCGGGACGTTCCGTGGTTCAAATTCAACGATAAACTGTAGCCCCCTGTACCTGGTAGCGCTATCGGGTTAGGTAAGGCGACTAAGACAGGGCGAGAAAGCGCATCCAATAGAAACCATATCACCTGGTCATTACGACCACACGGAATTATTATTATTTAGTATACATGTAGCTATAAGTATGGTGTTCATAGTTTTAAGTTTTCATTTCTGTCGGCAGTCCCCAACGACTGTCAATTGGTATTTTGTTTATTTTACTTAACGTGAAATTTAACGGTATTCATGGGGAGACGCCATTCATATCCGCCCCAGGTGCTACTGGGGCAGTTAGAGTTGACGACACATCATCAGAGGATCAAACAATGGGCTAGATTCTCCCTACCGGACAGAGAAATACAACCATAATGCCCATAATGGATTGAAAACGATGGACAAGCAGAATTTCAAATTTGATAGGTGGAGAATATTGGAGGAGCAATAAATGTGATTTGTACTAACGACCTCAAGCTGTTTGTAAATTTGTAAAAAGAACAATTTGATAGGTGAGGAATTATTTTAAACGTTGCGTAACGTTGATGATTGTTGCCTAATTCAATGGGTGATCAATCATCATTTTATTTATTAAATATTTTCACACAGTGTATACTGCATCATATCGTCTGAGTTGCAGACGATCTGGCAATGAAAATTTCAGAATTTTGTTTTCGATTTATAACGTTATCCAGACTACCAAAAGAATTCTTGAGTAAGAAGCACGTCGAAAGTATCCCGTGCCGTTTTAACTTTTGGTTCATATCTGCTAACTCGATCCTGAATGAGTTCTGTATCTTCTGAAATTTTAATTTGCCCTTCAGGACGAATGTAATATTTGTAAGGACATAAATAATTAGACTTGGTATATGTGAGCGGTTTTATTATTCATATTAATTGCGATGGAGCGACAAATTCCCTACACACCTGCATACAATTCATATGTATGTCGGATCCATCCGGGAAAGAGCAGGAATCGGGCGGGCTGAATGGAGTTCCCGGTTCGAGGCAGATGGCTCGTCAGCGAAGGTAGGCTGTGGATATCCCTCGGATAGTGGAGAGTAATTACGAGAACACAGCGGATACAAGGATCCGGTTTATTAGACTCAGTCTCACAATACACAATGACACATAGCGGAGAGATGTAGCCTCGATGGTCAGGCAGGAAGAGACCCCGTGTGCTGTGCGCTGCCCTTTAAGTAGCCTCTCGTAGTTGTGACTGCAGTCACTGTGGCGCTGGCATCCTGCTCGCTGCCTCTGTGGCGTCATCTCTTAGCTAGCCCCATACTACCGATCCGACATGTATTTATATCCTAAAATCGAGTTGAGCTCAAGCTTTCGTGGATGACGGAACTTTAAGGAAATAGTGCCGTGTTTATACACTCGAGTGAGAGCGGAAACAAGTGGTCGGAGAGGAAGCGGCGTTACGGCCCACACAGGTCGAATTCTGCTATGGTGTAGTAACCAGTGTTAACCGGGAACAACACTTAATAACAAGAACAAAGAAGTGAGCTTGTGATTGTGCACATACTGACTAAAGTGTACAATTAACAACTGTTGGAGTGTAGATAACATCTGCGCATACAGGCGAGAGGAGATGGCCGAAGCAAGTGGCGGAATGAATCCTCAAATAGAAGAAGAAAACATTGAAACCTTTGTATATGAAAATGAACAAGACATGGCGGAACCAGTGAAGAATAAAATAAAAGAACGAGTGACCGAAGGTGAGGAAGAAGAAACGTACAACCTCAGGAGGAAACGTCCGAGTGGTAGAGAAAAGACAATCACACAAAATAAGCAAAGAAGAATTAATCCTATTGGAGATGTTTAGAAACAAGAAGAAAGATCAGGGACACCAACAGAAGAATATGATCCAAACATATTCAACATCACAGCCGGAAGGGAAGGACGAGGAACGCAGCAAGAAGAAAGAAGACAACACTCTGGAAAACAGGGAAGCGAGTAAAGTCAACAAGTTTATGTTCACAGAACGCAACAGAAGGTATAAAGCCAACTCAGATGGCCCATTCATAGTGATGGTAGAACCAATGGGCGAGGGAAATATGCAACACCCAATACAACTAGGGAAGGTATTCTACAATAAAGTTCCTGGACTGAAAAGAATAAACCAACAAGGAAAGAATAGAATGGCCATGGAAATTTACGGAAGCAGAATTTGCCAACCAATTCATAGCAAACGATATCTTACTTACAGTCTATGAGACTTAAGGCCTTCGTATCGGCTAGTAGAGTGGAGTGTAAAGGAGTCATCAAGTTCGTCCCACTGGACTTATCAGAAGAAGAAGGATTAAAGCTAAACGCCACATCAGAGGCGCCAATCATCGACGTGAGGCGTTTCACCAAGAGAAAACGCAACTGGATGGAAAGACAGAAACAACACCGCTGAAAAAACCGTTCAGATAACGTTCGAGAGTCAGTATCTCCCAGAATACATTGAAATATATTACCTCAGGTCAAAGGTCGCAACGTATATCTACCCAGTAACACAGTGCTATAAATGTCAGAGATTTGGACACGTGGCAAACAACTGTAAAGGAAAGGAAAGATGTACAAAATGTGGCGAAAGAGCATAAAACATCAAGAATGTCAAAAGGAAAGCCCCAAATGCGTTAACTGCTGCGGACGAGCATCCTGCCAATGACAGGCTGTGGTTGCCCAGTGAGAAAACAAGAGGAGGAGAAAAAAAGTAAAGCAAGCAGCACACAGCAAAATTACAGGGACCACAGAATACGAGTACAAGCACGGAGACTTCCCCACTCTACAGAAGAGATCATTCAGAGACGTCACCATAGACATGGAACAGCCTGGCACGGTGGACCGACACCAAAAGACAATAAATGTGGTGGCCACAGGTATCACGGGAAGGCCCAGACCGAGGAAGTACCCAATATAGAAAGCAATGAAGAAATAATCACCATCATAGTCAAAACAATAATGAAAGCTCTAGCCCAACATATAAAGGGCAAAATGACAAGGACTGTACTCCAAAAAGTACAAGACATTGCCACTAGAAGCATAATACAAAGAAATCAGACAGATAGGCTCAACTATGCAGACACTCAGAGAACTCCAGACCAACAACTGAAATGGCTAGGAGAAGACAATAAACATAATACAAGGTAGAACGCCAGAAGTCTGTACCATAAAATGGAACGATCTTCAAAGACTACTGGAGGAACACAAAGCAGACGTGGTACTGATCACGGGAAACGGTGGTTAAGTCAAGCACATAACGCTAAAACATAGGCTCTACAACATCTACAGGTAGGACAGGGAAGAACGGATACAGGTGGTGTGGCCATCATGATCAGAAATGGAATGAACAGCTCCATCAGAAACATGGTGATATCAGCAACTGATATAGAAATCCTAGCAATAGACATCACACAAGGAGGCACCATCAACATGGTTTCTGTAATATACAAACCACCAAGGGTCAGTCTTACTGAAGAGCAATGGTCAGAAATACTCAACCAGCTCCCATCAGGAAGTATCCTGGGAGGAGACTTCAACGCCCATCACCCATTGTGGGCACAGACAGCAAGGAGAAGAAATTGCAGCCGCAATTACATCATCCACATTTACCACGCTCAATAATGAACCTGGAACCAGAATAGGAACACCTTATCAAAGAAGATCATCGCCAGACATATCTATAGTATCTGCAAACCTCAGACAAAAAACAACGTGGGAGATACTTAAGGACACCCTGGGCAGCGATCATTTCGTTATAAAAATGACGGTAGATGCACCAAGCACACTTAACCACGAGCCACCAAGGACCTTATGGAACTGCAAAAGAGCCAAATGGGAGCAATATCAGGAGAAGATAAATATGCTAATGGAACAGGAGAATGATGAGGATGGCCAATTACAGCAACGATACAATAATTTCGAGGGAATAATTACATCTGCAGCCAAAGAATGCATACCCCTGACAAAAGGAAGGAGAAAGACTTCCGTAGAAAGGAAACCGTGGTGGACAGCGGAATGCTCCAAAGCCATAGCTAGACGACGTTTAGCCATCAAAGCATATAGACAGTGTCCGACAGTGGACAAATTTGCTACGCTCAGGAAGGCAATAGTGGAAGCCAGGGACCAATTCATAAGAAGAGCCAAAAGGAAAAGGATGGGAAGAGTTTCTGCGATAACATCAAATATAGAATCCACGCCTCAAGAAATGTGGAAGAAGCTAAGATGGTTTTAAAGGAAGCCAAACAAACGCTAGATGGATCATCAGTAACAAAGAAGCAGCGGAACAAATTTTGGCCTGACTGCGCCCTCGTACGTCCCGCTAGAACGAAGCGTGGACTCTGCTATAAAGCGAGACACTCAGCCAAAGAGACCCAAATCACAACAAGTTTGAAATGTCAGAGCTACAATGTGCAATAAAAAAGGAAGATACGGCCCCGGACTAGACGGCATAACATACTCCATGTATAGAAAACTTCCACCAAGAGCGAAACAGAAGTTACTGGAAACTGTATAATGACATGTTGGCAACAACATATGTGCCAGAACAGTGGAGAAATGTCCTCATCATACCAATCCTAAAGGTGAACAAGGACAAAACTAAAAGCGAATCATACAGACCCATCTCACTACTATCCTGTCTTGCAAAGATCATGAGTATAATGATCAAGAACAGAATGCAGTGGTTCATCGAGCACCACAAGAAACTGGACAGCAGAACAATGGGATTCCGGAAAGGATATGGAACATTAGACAACATAACAACACTAGTCACGGACATACAACTAAGTTACGCTAGAGGAAACTATCTACTCGCGGCCTTCCTTGACATCAAGGACGCATATAACAACGTTCAGATCAACATACTCCAAGAAACCTTGGACAACATGGGTCTGCCAAGAGAAATAGTCAACTGGTACACTAGATACTTGGAGCATAGAGTAAATATACTATATACAGCAGAAGGAGAGATACTTGCTCGTCATGTATATCAGGGACTACCCCAAGGAGATCCCTCGAGTCCCACACTGTTCAACATATATACTACAAAAATGTTCAACCGGTTGAGAAGCCTAACAACATACGCACAATACGCGGATGACTTCGTAGTATATGTGACCCACCCAAACAAAGAGAAGGCTAGAACCATACTTGAAGAACAAGTGAAGGAGACACGAAACATCTTGAAGGAGAGAGGGATGGATCTATCCATTCAGAAAAGCAAAGTAGGAATCTTCACGCAAAGACAGTTTGCAAATGAGGATTTCAAAATCTGCATAGACGGAATGCATATGGAAGTAGTTAGGGAAACAAAGTTCTTAGGCATGTGGCTGGACACAAAGCTGTCCTGGAAAAGACACATAGAAGAGACAAGACAAGCTGCGTTACAAAGATTAAACATCTACAAAACGCTGGCTACACCAAACAGAGGCACGGACCCCCGACAGCTGCGAAAGATATACTTCGCCTTAATAAGAAGCAAAATTGAATATGGGGATTCCTATATGAAACTGCATCCACGACCACACTTAAAAAACTGGATACCGTACAATCTGCCGCCTTGAGGATAGCGGGCGGCTTTCTAAGAACAACGCCAGTCATGGCAATGGAAGTGGAAATGGCAACGCCACCCCTATCATTAAGAAGGAAGAAATTGGGCCTAAAATTCTGGACAAAAGTAAGGACCAACACCAGTCATCCTCTGGGGAGAAAAGTGCGTACATTGGTGCATGAATATACAGCGAAACCACAAAAATCACATAAGAGCCCAAGTCTCATAAAATACTGGGAAATAACTAACCGATGGAACATAGCAACCTCTGAGATCAACGATATGTATAGAGAACGAGAACCGTGGCCAAGGATGGAAATGGATCAACATGTACACAGACTGACAGTAGATGTATCAAAGAAGAAGGAACAAAATACTGAAATCATAAAGCAGCTGTCTCTGCAAACCTTAAACACAAGATGGGAAGGATGGAGACAAATATTTACCGACGGATCAAGAGAGAACGAGGAATCCACCACAGCAGCGTACATCGACATGGTGCAAGAAGTGCATGAGGCGTACAGACTACCAACCCCAATGTCCATATTTTCAGCAGAGATTATAGCGATACTAAAAGCAATCAAGTACATAAATGAAGTGGGTATTGTTAAGGCAGTCATCTGCTCGGATGCTAAAAGCGCCCTACAGGCCATAAAAGGAATCCCCAAAGGCACGTGCAAAAACTACCTAGCGTTTGAGGCAGCCAGGCAAATAATCAAGGCAACAACGGAGGGAAGAAGAGTCAAACTACAATGGATCCCAGGGCACGTCGGCGTAAGAGGAAATGAAGCGGCGGATGCCATAGCACGGGGACAATTAAATGCAGCAGATATAGAGGAGATACCCATCCCCTACACCGACTACAACCACACAATCACACAAATAGTGAAGAAGGATTGGAAAAGAAGATGGGTAGAAGAAGAACCGAGCAAGAGCCTCTGGTACAGAACCATAGCAGGGGAACCAGACCACAAACTATGGTACGCGCCCTTTAAAATAAACAGAAGTGAGATTAAAACAATAAGTAGACTGAGAACAGGACACGCACTCCTACGAGACAGAATGTACACATGAAGATCGTGGACTACCCGAAATGCCAACAATGCGACGATGTGGAAGATACATATCACTTCCTTTTAAGATGCAAGCAGTATAGGAACATAAGGCAAGAGATAATAGAAGGCGAACTTAAAATCAAGGACATAGCAGACCTAATACAAGTCTTATCCTCACCATCGCTGAAAGCAATAAAAGAAATGCACAAATACGTAATACAGACAAAAAATAGAATATAACAACAAAGGGATATTCAATGCATCGAGCAAGAAAATGTTCTCAAGATTCTCTGTGTATGTCATATGTACTTAAAGTGTAATTCATAATCAGTTGATGTATTACATGATGTTACTGGCTGTATTAGCCTATGGCTAAAGCCATATAAAAAAAAAAAAAAAAAAATCCTAAAATCCATTCACGTTCTAAGGTAAATTGTTCATTACTTTCTAATGTAACTTGTTTCAGTTCTTCACTTTCTACATGCAAATTCATGAAACCAACTGTCTAATAATTTTGTACTGGTCCTGTTTTTCTTTCTAAACTTTACCCAGGCTCACCGCCAGGGCCTTGTGCAGGCCCACAGCTCTTTTTGTCTTTCTATACCTCCCAACCAAATTTTTTCTTCATTTCAGTTACTGAATGCATCCTTTGGTAATTTCCACAAATAAATCAAGCTGCCCTCCTTTGCTCACCTTTCAACTCTAGTTTTTATCCGTTAAGGTATGTCCAGTTTAATTCCACAATAGCAATGGTCCAACTAAAGTTTTGTAACCTCTCTAATTTATTTCAGTAATCCTCTCCAACAGATGCAATATTCTGATCCCTACGACCTCTACAATGGTCCCTGCCTCTTTTAGCTTACTTTCAACTGGCATTTCCAGGTATTCACATTCCATTCCCTCAACAAGCAATTTCCCTTCCAATGAATAATCCTACAAAACCTTTATTTTACCAGCTCTAAACCTTGTATATTTACTCTTCAGTGCATTCCTTTCCTCCTAACTAGATCTCCTGTCTAGATTACTTTGCATTCGCTGACAATCCTCTTTCGGTGTATTAGTATTATGCAGCATAATATCATCTGCAAACAGCTTAACCTCTAACTTTAGCTCAACAACAGAATCATGCATTAGAATGGAGAGCAGAAATGGTCCCAATACTCTGCTTGTGGCATACATATTCATACTTCCATCTTTGTTGATATTGCATTACCCACTTCGATTCTTTGTTTCCCATCTCTCAAAATTTCCTTTACCAATTACATTGTGGATATCCCAATACCCTAAACCTTATTCACAATTATTGTATGGATAACTCACTCAAGTGACTTGGAAAGATCCGGTGCCACTCTACGTGCTGGGTCTCCCTTGTCAATTTAATCTAAAATATTTTGTAGATAACCTACTAACTAAGATTCATATAAATAACCTCTTCTAAATCAATGATGCTGACTTAGAAATCAAGTATTTTTCCTCACATCTTTTCCTAATGTAGCTGGATAAACAACACTGTATTAGCAAGCCAGACTAATAAGTCCACAGTGCTCAACCCCATTACCTCCCCACCATAATGAATTGCACATTTTCAGTCGTTTAGAATACTGGAAATCTCCAGACTTGAAGCAAATAATAGTTCCAGATTTGGTAAAATGTCTTTTCTGTCTGCCTTTAACACATCTATACCAGAAATATAACCATGCATCTCTCTCATAACATCCTGTGAGACTATTTCTAATTTCCCGGTACGCTCACCTTCACTAACATTGGAATGCCTCTCCTCATTTACTTCTCAATCCATAATACTCACATCAAACCATTTTCTCAGTATCTAAGCCAATTTTATATTCTCTGCAACTTCTTCCCCAATCTTATACATAATTTTTTCAGTACCTTCCGTCCCTCTTATTTTATTTTATTTTTTTTCTAACATATCCATAGAAATTTTGTTACAGAGTGACAATTTCATCATTAAAAACAAAGCGGTGTGCCGGCTCAGTGGTTAAGATATCTGACTGGAGACAGATCCCACGTTAAACTGTAGGTCCCATGTACGCGTTAAGATTGCTTGGTTAGGTTCAGGGGCGGCCCTAGGGCGGTGCGAGCGGTGCGACCGCACCGGGCGCCGTCATTGGGGGGCGCCGAAAATGCTGCGAAAAATTGTCTGCACAAAAATTAAAAAAAAAAGATGAAAACCCAGATTGCTGTTTACAGATTATTTAAACCCACTAATCATCCAGAAGAGTACGTCAACATAGAATCGAATGAACTCTAGTTACTGGAATCGAGAAAATCACAACCCCCATCTAGTACCCTCCGGTGCCGGGCCGCGACTTTGTACTTGTTAATTCGTGACTTCACGAATGTAGCCTCGGCGTTCATTCGCATGTGCACGGGGCGAGAGTCAACGTGCTTATCTATGTTTACTACGTCAGACCTTAGGTGATTGCACTTAACGATGGGATCGTAAATAATTACAAAGCATAAAAGACATGTCGCTACCTATAAAAAAAAATTCTGGCGCAAAAAACTTTAAAAAATAGCAAGGCAAAACTGGGAAGGCTTCAAAACTTCTTGCAAAATTGTTGAGGGTTCAGAAGTCATGCGAGTCGTCGTCGTTCAATATGGGATAGAAGAAAATTTATTTAGTTGATGTTCTTCAGACGAAGCTCATGATGATGAAGAGAATCATGCACGAAAAGAATTAGCTACGGATGGAATGTCGTCTGCAGTTCAAAATATTACAGAAGGGGGTATACCAGCCATATTATCATCACCGTCGCCTTTTCCTAATACAAATTACAATATTTCAAATGCCCGCACACTGTCTCTGCAACCAGAGATGAAATAATCGATCAACAAAAGAATCCTAGAAAAAATGATGGACATCATTCTTCAAATATGCATTTTCAATGAGTAATGATTCCAACTGGAGGAACATATAAAAGAAGATAGCTTGTTTACTCTAAATCTGCAGAAAAAGAGGAAGCTCTGGATCATTATATACTTCTAATAATGTTAACTTCCTGGGTATAGTGCAACTCCTTGGGAAATATGACCCTTGATGATGGAGCCCCTCCACCATATAGCTAATAAAGAGACTAATGGTTATTATTTTGAGAAATGAATTCAGAACGAGTAAATCACCTTATGGGACGTCCAATAATTACGTGAGCACAAATAGGAGGTGGGAAGGATGAAATCTCACCGGAGGGGGAGGGGGGTCCAGATTTACTAAAAAACTGGCCACATAATTAATGGACGACTCTTACTTGGAAGTGAAGTTCGCAATAAGATTTTGATTGAATTTGGTAAAGTTTTATAAATACTTTTCCGTCATACTACTAATGTCAGTCAAGACAAAGTCGAAACATTATCTTTAACGCTGCTATTTGCTGACACTAATAAATATGAAGTGTACGAGAGTTTTGTTGCTTACAAGCCGGTTAGCGGCTGTTCAAGGGCTGCAGTCATTAAATTCTTGAATCCGCCACTGTCTGAACCATGAGGCTGTTAGATTTTAAATTTGGTAATTTTCCTTTTTCGATTTTGTTTAAAGAATTTGTTTTATTCTCTTTATCGACAAAGCGATGGGAAATGAAATCCAAGCTCGTAGAAGGATTATCAGCGAAAAATGCTTACGATACTCGTTTGTGGAGTAGAGTTTCTAGCCTCCCTGCAGTTATCACCTTCACCACGCTTCAGTTCGTGGCGCCCTGCTGAAGAAACGAATTATTCAGCGGAAGAAACAGAGGCCCCGTTGAGCCCGAGCATGGGGTTATTCGTCTGTCTGGTTACAATGGTGGCTTCGAATGATATATTGTTTCAAGTAAATATTGTCACAAAAGCCATGCAGTATGAAACTTTGGTGTACCCATAATTTTAAACGCTTCACAGTTGTTGGATTTTTTTTTGTAAAAAGAAAAAAGTACCGTGGTTATTCGACTGCTTTGTTAAGAGCTAGAAAAATTGCTTCTCTGACTGAAATAGATCCTATTATTAAGACAGTCCGATCCCCAAGACAGTAGATATTTTTGGGGCACGAGGCCTTAAAGAAGACAGGCAACAGATCATATGAATTGTTTAAAATGAGCGTATTTTAGCCTATGATCAATACAACTGAAAAAGCGATGGCAACTTGATTTACACTACTATTCAAGTTTAATGATATGTCGTCTTTGTTAAACAATATCAAAACAAATTCATAGAAAGTCCGAATCCGGAAAAGCCCTTGCAGATTTAAATAGGCTTAACCAATGGAGAAAAATGTTACTTATCTGGTTGTGAAATGGTTGAGGAACTTAAAAACTGAAACTATTGTTGAAGGGGTTTGAATCAGCAGAACCAATAAAAGTTCTTCATCTTATGAAACAAACTGATTGTCAGGATATATTTCCTATTATGTGGACGGCACTTTGAATTTTGCTAACCATACCTGTAACTGTTATTAAAGGAGAACGAAGTTTCAGTAAATTAAAACTTATTAAAACATTTTTATGGCCAACAATATCTCAAGATGGACTGCCAGATCTTGCAATTTTATTTGTAGAAAATCATATTGCCAAACGCAAAAGCGAGGAAGGTTGCAATCCAGGCCATTACGTTATTATTTTATTTAATCATTTGTTTCTTTTAAACTAATTTATTAAAAACTATATGATGTGAGCACTGTGTGTGCCATAGGAACTTAAATAAACGTTTTCAGACATATAGTATTCCTTTTGTTGTTTCTCATTGATAACGCTGATATACTATACAAATCTTCCTGAGTTTAGAGTTATTGTTAATATACAAATACTGTACTATCTTCTGCTCGCAGCTTCGCTGGAGTGAAATTCGTAACGCTTCATATATGGATTCGAATCCCGTGGGAACTACTTTCCATAGGGATAAAAGTAGGAAGCCTATGTGTTATTTCAAATATTATCCTAAGCTTTTACCCGTTTCAGCTTGAAGCATTTATAAACAGCCAAGCAAACAATCTTTTCCATTTATAATATTAGTAGGATGTAAAAAATGTATATTAACTACACTCTCTATCACTAATATGTGAGTGTATATTAGGGGCGCCAAAATGAGATCTCGCACCACCTGAAAAACTTGCTAGGGCCGTCCCTGGTTAGGTTAAGGCGACTACGACAGGGGTGAAATGCGCAGCCAATAGAAACCCTTTACGAACACACGGAATTATTATATATATTAAAAACAAGTCTTTGCGATTCCTGATTTATGGAGCAGTGACTAAGCTATGAGATGGCATTTCTGGTGAGAAGAACGTCGTAATTCAAAACAGTTGAAAGCCTCACATCACTGTAAGCGCTCAGGAAAAGATTTTATACAGTCAGACATATTAGTCTAAAGGAAACACAATATTTCGTTATAAAGATAACAGCGATAAATTATGTTACAGAAAATACAAATTCTTTGCATGGTAGTAAAGATTATATCAGCTTTTTGAACTCAGATTCACTAAGGTAACAAAGGATTTATCGACCCAAGATTGATCTTCATTGTTTGGCGCTTGTGAAGGCAGAGTTCACAAAACGCTCGCTTATGAAACATAAATGCGCTCGTGTCTGAAAGAGTCAAAGAAACCAGCGACTCAGAATGGTCGCTCTTGCGCTTTTAAATATTCTCTTCCGATCTCGCAAAAGACAATTCGGCCATTGTTTCTTACGGAAGTTTCAATAATACGTAAATAAAGAAAACTGTTAAATAACTAATAGTTATCTGTGTGCCTGAGCTCTTGTACATGGAAATACCCAACGTTACAATCGTTTCAAGTATATTTATAGAAGTAAATCTTGGATACGATTTAAGACAAGCATGATTATACCTACAAAATACAACCTTTGCTCGTGATTTAATACTATAAGCAGTGTCGTGCCAAGACATCTGCAGTTCTAATCAAATTCTATTTTTTACGTTCAAATACGAAGTGTAGTTACGAGTGTTTTCATTAACTGTAAGAGTATTATACATGAATAACAAGTTAAAAGTAACTGTAGACTTGGATGCTCCACAAAATACACGCCACATTTTGCGGAAGAGCGTCTTTTTTTTTTAACTGCTTAACGTCTCCTATAACAACTAGGTCTTTAGAGACGTGAAAGGATGGGGGGCAAGGAATGGAAAGGAATTCGGCCATGGCCTTTTGAAGGAAGCATCCCGGCATTCACCTGGAGTGATCTGGGGAAACCATGGAAAACCCAAATCTGGATGCCCAATAGCGTCTTGATCCTGTATCGGACACCCTGTGTTAGACATTTGTTTCTGAACTGAATGAGATAAGATTGTCAGACCGAGCGTGGTGGTGTAACGTCTAGCGTTCTGGCCTCGCATTCGGGAGGACGGCGGTTCGAATCCCCGTCCGGGTATCCAGATTTGGGTTTTCCATGGTTTCCCAAATCACTCCAGGCAAATGCCGGTATGCTTCCTTCAAAAGGCCATGGCCGAATTCCTTCCCATTCCTTGCCCCCCATCCTTTCCCGTCTCTAAAAGACCTCGCTGTTAGAGAGACGTTAAGCAGATTAAAAAAAAAAAAAAAAAAAAAGATTGTCAGGTTCTTCGATACTTGACACATATATTTAAAAGTAATAAATGGAATAGAAAATGAATCTAATCGAACGCTAACAATAGTTTACTTAAGCATCAATTCGAATAGTTTTTGCCGTAAATGACGGGCGCATGTGCAATGATATCATTTTCGACACTTTTATAATTTTTTTGTCTGGTAGGAAGGTTCTTTAGGATTCCTACTGAAACTTCGTTTATGGAAAAGAGAAATAAAAACTCTAAGACGTAATTTAGTGTAACTTTGAGGGAAGTAAGATTTGGCTTGATCCCATGTGTGAGTAATCTGAGGGAGCTGGAACAGTACCTCACAGGTAACGTCGTATTCAGTGTAGAGATCCCACAGGGCCACATCGGTGTCGAATGCCCTTATTCCATACGCACTGCGGAGTGGTTTGGGATTTAGTCCAATCTGGTGATCAGGAATTGTGCACCACCACCTCTCCAGGTACTGATGATTAAAATTTCTTCCACAGCCAGAACTGGAACCAGCTAACTCTGTGCCTTCACCCGCCAAGTCGAGTCAACGGCGGCACAGCATACCCTTTTCTCGAAGCGATTTCGACCATTTTTGTACCTCAATTATTCATACGAGACACATATAAGCAATCTTATCGAACTTACTAAATTTGGTTTCTTTCCTGTACTTAGTTTGGATGCTATTCATATACAAATTTCACCATTGTTAAACACTCACTCACTGATGATCATCAAAAATCTAAGGTACCTCTCTTTGTAGATAAAGTTTTACCCCAGATTATAAGAAAAGTTTAAAACTTGTAAGTTTCCATATATTTACCCTTTATTTACCCCAAAAGTGAAATCGCTATCTACCCTAATAAATTTATATACCTCAGATTTTCATTATAGACGGAGCTTGCTAAGTTTAACTAATGTGTTAAATTTTTTTTCGTTCCACCCCTTACTTTGGAAATTAGTAAAATTAAAAAAAAAAAACCGTCTACGACATCCCGACATCAGACTTCCACGGTACTTCTCGTGGTCCTAGAAATAGGTAATTTGGTACATATAATATATAGGATCATCCCCAGATCATAAGTAAAGTCTAACATTGGTGATTTTCCCAGTATTTGTTCAATGAAAATCCAAAGGTGAAAAAGTTTGGTGCATATTTGCAGGTTAATAGCCTTTCTCTAGATGAGTCTATATTGCCTGAATTTCTTTTCTTTTTTTATTGAGGTCAGCAAGTTTAACCAACATCTTAAATTCTATTTTGTTCCTTTGCTTAGTTTTTACTTTTCTACGACAATCGGTAGTGCTCGGCCTCGGCGCACAACAGGGCTTCATTTAAGCATAGGCTACCTAGCACCACCCCGAGTTTAGCACCAAGTCACGAAAACCGAAAACAATGCTCACAAATGCACTCTTCAATTCTATGAATTACAGGTGTACTTAAAATAACTTTTCAGTACATTTACACCGAAATGTAAAGTAACAACTTTGAAGGACAACGATGAGAACTTTAAACCCTTGTAATATAAGACTACAGTATATTGTGGTCGGGACATATGAATGTGTATTGAAGTCACTGCTGTGCAACTGCAATTACGACTAAATTTCCCTAGCCTTTATGTACGGAAATTTAGGTATTTTTTTTTTTTTAAAGCGATGTAAACAACGAGTTTTAATTTTTTGTTTGATAGTAAGTATTTTTTTAAATAAATATATTCATTTATAATTGAAATAGGTGTATTTAGAATTCAATGTTAATTCTATATTTTATTTCGTTTTCATTTGACTTGTTTTAAGACCTTTTTTACTTCTTTTTAAAACTTTATTTCAGTATTTAGGAATCTCGATCGCTTGGAGTGGCGTGTGAAAGCTCTGATTAGTAGAGTGCTGTCTAAAAACAGTTAAGTCGTATGTGTGAATTATCAATATTTTGTTTTTAATCTTTCTTTGCTGGTATTTTGGTAATCTTAATCATAATTTATGTTTTCTTTTATCTTAACATGTAGGCCTACTCTTTCATATTCTTATGAAAACATTGGAGTTTGTAATTCCGCGGGTTTTTGCTGAGGGTGTTTGGTAACTGTGATAGGCAGCACCAGTCGAAGAACTAAACGAGTGAGCATCATTCACTTCAGTCTGGGATACGATTAAGAGAGCACGTTTCTAACTTTCAGTTCTTCACTAAGTTATCCTAGTTTATTTTTACAATCATTACATTATCCAATACATTTTATTACAATGTTTATTAACTTAATGATAAATAATAGATATTAACGAATATTTACTTATTTCTTATATATATATAAAAGAGGCCTCACCACAGTAACAGCCTAGGGGCTAGAGATCCTAAATATGGATCAGGTAACATATATGGATGTTTTAATTTTAAAATGTCCTTATCCACCAATTTTCAAAAGGAATCTTTACTTTTGAGTGACGAATCGGAATAAGTGATTAACTTACAACAAGAAATGAGATTCCACAGAAACAATTCTCGCAGTTGCGCAGTGACAAAAAGTTATGAGATCTTGTTCTCGCCAAGGCTACACTCTACAGTATGTATTCACATTCTGAAACAGAATGGGTTCACTCGGTGTTATAGATCGTTTATTTAAGATTAAAAATAATTTCGTTTACCTGGCAACTATGTATCTAATAATCGTTACTCAAATGAACCAGAATGACATGAGAGAGAAATCTTGGCTCTTGTGTATTTGGAAGTTTGATAAAGCAACGCATTTAAGATATTTATGTAGGTTTACTAAAACATGACATTTTTTTATTCTAAATTAACAATCTATAATATCGAGAGAACCCATTCTGTTCTGAAGTGAATACACACTGTAAGGTGTAGGTAAACTTGGCATGAAGAAGATCTCATAATTTTTTGTCACTGCACAACCACGAGACTTAGCCTATTTCTACAATAATTGTTTTAAGGGGGTGATTTTTAACAAAATAACAACACTATCAGGTATTGATTACCATTTAGATATGTAATATCAATACCCATAGCAAAAATTTCATTGCTTGTATACTTGTGATTACACGTTTCGAGCAAAGTCATGATCCAGTGGTCATACAAAATAAAGCACATTATTAATTACAGTATATTTATATACTATTCATAACTCATCTGGTTTTTATAAGGCTGTATTACATAAATAATTTTTTATTTCAGTTTTAAACTCATTCTCAGTATAGCTTGTTACATAGCGTTGCTCACATTTCATAGGCATTCTTCTGGACTGAATTAGGATTATATCTTTCCATATGTAAATTAAACTTTAGTCGAACGTCATCGTCATCAATTTCACTACTTGGCGCGGCCGGCAGCAACCAATCAGCCTACGGAAGTACCAAAACAACCCAGGGTGCACCAAACTTCACATCAACGCAACCACCCACAGCTCAAAACCGTGAGTGCTTCAAAATAAATGCAGAAACCAGTGAAGTGTGTTCAGAAGTTAACGTTGCGGGAAAGCTACCAATTTCGAAACCGCGTTTACCGGAGAGAAAGAGGAATTGCTATCTTTCGCTGAAAATTTTTCAACCACATTTAATGATGTTGTGAAGTCAAAGATTTCTGGAAAAGCCTGAGATAATATTAAAACTTGGGAATCTGTGATGACTATCTTAATTGAAAACTATGGAGAAAGGTGTTCCTTGGACCATTACGCTTGTTATCTTTTTGCAGCACGTCAGGGCAGGTAAGAGCCAATTACCGAGAAGACAGCAGGAATTGACAAGCTCGCACATGATTCTCAAAAAGCTGCATGCAAAGAAATTTCAGAAGCAGACATTAGAGGGGGCATTACATTGACTGATCGCCTTTCATACGCAGCCATCATCCAATAATAATAATGGAATTCAAGGTATTATTAGATCACAGGGTTCCACTACCCCCTTGCTAGTTGCGGTTGAACTAGCGATGAGGGAGGAAAGTGCCATAATGACACAAAAAAATAAAGTCTTTCTTTGGGCGTTGAGGCATAAGAACAACACGAGGAAGAGAAAACTCCAATAAGAAATGCTATTCCTGCGGAATAGCAGTCCACCTCTGTAAATAATATCAAAGCCAAATACCTTTACAAATTTTTCAACAGGCAGTACATCTTGCCACAGCTTGTAAATTGTACACACAGTATGCCACATATAACTATTGTCATAAGTAGATCACGCTATTTCAGAATATAGAGTCAAGAAAGCGGTTTGTTGTTAGTGCAACAAAATGGGTCACTATGCTTCGCATTACCGTAACAATAACACTACACAGAACGTAAACAAATGTTTGGGAAAGGACAAAGTAGTGTGATACTTTATATCCAATCTTACACCCGTCAATAATAGACAAATATATAGTGCAGTATGTGAACATGAAAATGACTTTATCAAAATTAATTGTGAACAAGTTACAAAAATTAAAATTATATCTTTACTACATACTGGCGTGCAAATGAGTTTGATATACAACAATTCTTTTGTAAATAACATCCAAATTGATACAAAGAAAACGATAAGTATCAAGGAAGCACGTCACAAAGCAAGGACAAAAGTGACGGTAGTTTAGTAAACATGTGTTCATTAAGCACAAGTTTCATCTAGTTGAAGAGTCAGTTGATATAGGTAAATAGGGGACAGTCCTCTGAAGAATGCATCAAAATAATGTCTCAAATAATAAATTGACGCGGTTCTATATGGACAACCAAGATAACAAAGAGGGGCTTATCGGGAGGGATTTTCTCGTTAATTAGTTGGCATAATTAATGAAGAAAATATGTGTGTATATATCGGTGGTCATTCTATTCCAATGTTGACAGAGCCAGAAAGTAGTAATCATCAAAGTCAGCGTTCTATTATAGTCTCAAGGGGTCAAAAAACTCACAGGACAATGCTCTAAAATATAGGGCAATATAAACACTGGGGTCCCCCAGAAAACTATCGTAGGTGACGAGGGAATAATGTAAACAAAATGAATAAGTGTGGTAGCAAAAACAAGCATAAAGATAGAAATGGTAATGACTCCGTTACACAGCAAGTACACGGCACACAACAGGGAAGTAAATAGAACAGAACACAACATATAGAAGCATCGGAGTGGTATTAGTAATGAAAGTTAATACAATGAAAATTCCAATCAGCTGACCTGTAGTCATAAGAGCACAAAAGAAGCTGTATTATTTGTGGATGATTACACAAAAAAGTTAGGTCCGAGAGAAGAATGTATTCTACGTGTTCAAGTTCTATATCGAAATTATTCTGAAGTGATTATTCACAAACAGGAAATTTTTCCACATATCTACATTCCTTAATCATTACTAAAGTTACAGAAAGGTATATGAATTTTATCTTACTGTGAAGCAGTTGCGGCGCAGCCATATTGCCTGAACGCAAAGTATCGCTGACTGCAGAGCAGCCATTAGTGTTATAGAGAGTTAACAAACAGACAGCCGAATTCAATCAAAATAAGGGAGATCACACACTAATTTGTTAATGGAGAATTTAAAGGTAGGTCAATTAAATGAATAGGAAAAGCTATTCATTCTAGAAATAGGTTTACCATATAATGCTATATACCACCTTCCAGGGTATAAGTTTACATACACCAACACGCTCACACACTAAATTAGTTTATAACCTGAATCACGAGGTGAAGTCATTAACCTGAGGTTGTATCGAATTATGGATGCCATGAAACCAATTTTACAGAAAGAGAGAAAATATTCGAGAGTGAAACCATCACTCATTCACGAAATGTGTGCGTGGAACTTCCTTAATTCTTCCTAAGAAACCAGTGCCACTAGTCAGCAACGTTAGAGAATAGTTGTAGATTTTCGTAAACTAATCACTGCATAAACTGTTGCTTCAATCCCATTTACTTCAGAAATACTTGATTCAATGAGGAAAGATTAGAGAATTTGATCAACCATTGAAAGCTTTCAGCATTAGTCAAGGTCACTAAATGTTACGGAAAATGGCTATGGGATTAGCTTCATTCCCCGAACAGAGACTGATGAACATCATTTTAAGTGTAATACATGGTGATAGATGTTCTCCTTATCTCCATGATATTATCTGCTTTGGCCAACATTTAGAGATGCACAACGAGAGGTTAAGAGACGACATCTTTGATGGATAACACACGTCCTCAGCGAAGTAAATCAAAATTCCTTAAAAAGAGGGTAACTACCTTGATCACAAGTTAACAGTGCATGGTGTTTATTCTGATCCACAGAAAAGTGAAAAAAATTCAAAATTAACCTGCACAGAGTTTACAGCGGTTAAAGACATTTCTTTTATTTGTCAACTAGTATCGTAGTTTCATAGAAATCTTCAGTAAGATAGCAAAACCATTGTATGAGTTGCTAAAGAAAAATGTTCCATTCGAGTGGAATCAGAAAACAGACTCTGCTTCCCAAATTCTTAATAATAATCTCACATCAGCACCTGTTCTATCGTATTCTGATCAACGTCTTCTGTTCATAATTTCCTCAGATGTATGCGATTATGCGATCAGAGCGGTAGTTTCTCCAGAACAATTAGGTTCAGATAAACCAGTAGCATGTACAGTCGGGGACAGAATTCGCGAGACCCCTCGCCTTTCGATTATGCTTCGTTCTAGACACGACTACCTCATGGGACAGCATAACTGGTAGGTAAATTCATGATAAAATAGACCTCTCATACCCAGCACTTTACCCAAGACTAAAAAAAATGAGCCCGCGCGCGAGAGACTCTCAAACGCTCAGAGGCAAAGATCGGAGTTATACAGTTAAACGTATCGTCATTTTAGTCATATTAATAATTGAAATAACGAAACCCATTGATTATAGAGCAAAGGTAACGCTTTTTTCGTAATTTTGATAGCCATTGAGTATTTTTCTTTCTTTATAATAAACAGTTGACAATTCGATAACAAACGAAATGACATGATGAATACTGAAAAGAATCACTAAATTACGCACGGAAAACTAATAAGAGAGTCTGAATGGACTTTGACACACTTTCTAGCGCTGCAGCGTTATAGACACACAGAGTTTAAGCGTAAGGAGAAAGTGCATTTACTGAAATGGTGAACTAAGTCACGGAATATAAATTAACTATTTCTACATACTTCAAAAGTTCGGAATAAGAACATCTTAATTTTGTTTTCACCGTAAATAGGTAAGCTTAAATTGATCGCAGTAGTAATAATAATAAATTAATAACAGTAAATTCGTCTGCAATGTGAATAAGCGGTTTCAGATTTTAAAGCTGAAAGAATGGAAGTAGGAAACCTTTCATATCTCCCTTTGTTTCTAACTAACACTGATACTTCTTTAAAGTCTTGTATCGAGCATTACTTCTTGCCTTCCAAGCCAGATGGGTTAGAGATAACAATCTTGCCTTGTATTCGGTGGCACATGGATTCAAACCCCGTACGATATCCAATTTTAAGTAAATTTTAAGTAAATCTCTCCAGTTGAACTCCGGAATAGCTCCTTCGAAAATCCGTGGACGAATTCTTTTCCGATCCTAGAATCCAATACTCTCAAGATTCAAATCACATTGGCGTCGAAACAGAATAAGAAGAAGAAGAAAAATAACCGAATTTGGCGGGTTAGTGGTAACGCTCTGAGGTGGCTTCCGGGAGGACGTGGGTTCGAATCCCCGTCCGGTCATTCAGAGTTGAGTTTTCGATGGCTTCCCCAAATCAGTCCAGGCAAATGCAGGGGTGATCTCGTCATAAAATACCATGGCTGAATACCTTCCCGTTTCTTATCCCCGAGTACTTACCTAAATACATCGACGTCAACAAGGCATAAAGCCATAAGCAAAAAACAAACAAAGATACATAGCTTAAAAATGTCGCCAAATTACTGTCAGTTATCAAGCTTAAAGGCAATAGCTATTGATACTACTCCAAATCATATTTTTATTAGAAAATTCAGGAAATTGTTTTATTAATGTAAAGGAAGGTGTAGAAGTAAAGCTTTCTAAATACAAACAAAAGTTGAAACTCCGAATAATATGAAGTGGATACCCAATATTATCAAATCTAAATTTGACATCATGAGTGAATATGGCCCAACGTACAGAGGTATCTTGTTTTAAAAAGTAAACCACCAACAGAGACGCTGACAGGCATGAATAAAAAGGCCTCATATGAAATATTTTGCAGTTACGACGTCAAAGAGAAAGGATGAAAGTGTTGAAACTCATTGGCTTATTTATAATTATGTATTAAGTCATTATTTTTTTTTTAGAAAATTACACTCTGTGCATTTCTACTTCAAAATGCTCTCAAAGCATTTTGAAAACGTTCTGCCTCGTACTATTTTCATGACTGAATTAATTAATTAATATTGTGTATTGACCTTACATTTAAAAAAAAAAAAAAAGGTCTAAGCATACTTTACGGGAAATTGATCTGCTTCGATCTTTAGATTTAAATATTTTGGTGTAGACTCTAGTGAAAGAATGTGTAAACGTTAATACAATCCCGATGGCTAACACAGATGTTAAATCCAAGGTGCCTTAGACATTTCCGGGAGTGATTTTCCTCAACCTAATTTACCTGCTGTGTATTTGTCCCTGAACGTTGTATTTGACACAGCTCAAGAGAGCAAATCATTATGGGAGAGTAGAACCATATATACGAACCATCGTTTTCTGAACTTAAAAATAATATAATCTTGCCATAGTTGTTATCGAAGATGCGGAAATGTTCGATCCACTACAGATTTTATATCTTAATCACATAGTCCCATATTCCACAAAGCAACCACGGACACCTAGATACGATTAATCTTTTATGAATCGACAATATTCCACTTAGAAATCACCAATTTCCTTAGATGCACACACATAAGAATTTATAAATTTCAGCTGCATATGAACTTTGCAAACATCGCTAAATGTTTGACTAACTAATAGAAAATCTTTTCTCACTGCCGTCTTTCCTATTATAAAATTTCATGGTGAGAATAATTATGAAGCAGGTTCAATGGCCTGCTCGGGTATCCAGATTTCAGTTTTCCATGCTTTCACAAAATCAATTTAAACGAACGCTGGGACGGTTCATTCAAAGGCAATGGCCAAATTCCTTCCCATTTCTGTCTCCAATCCACACCAATCTCTAATTACCTAGACGTAAACGAGGCGAAAGCCATAAGCACAAAACAGAGGCAAGTAACAGAAGAACGAATGTGCGGTTGTCAGAGATCAAATTTAAATTCCTCAGCACTGTCGATCGGCACCACCATAACTGCAAAAGCTAAAATTGAAATATAGTGCAAACATGATCATTTGTATTCGGAATACCGTAATCACAAATATGTGATGCTTTCACGAAAGGCAGATGTTTCGTCCATAAAAACTTTTTCGTTGACTTCTGAAGGATTTAATTTGGGTAGCTCAAAACATTCCGAGTTGCTAGTTGGGTTTATGGTTCATAGTAAATTCTTGTTACATTCATTTACATCGCATTACGTTACCTAGTGTATAACATCTATTCACACACCAATATGAAATAATGAATGTGTCATTATTTCGGAAAATTGAATAGTTACGAAATTTCAATTTCGTATTATGTTCGTCAAGATTAATGAATTAGGAGGTAATTCTGTCTTGGGTACGATGGAAACCGCTTTCGAAGTCGTAATACAAGGAAATACACATCGTTTGTGCCAGAAGACTTCCTCGTCGACTGCGCCACTTGTTTTCAAACTCCAGTCTGAGATAGTGTGTTTCGTTGCACCAGCGAAAATGAATCATTTAAGTGACATTGATAAGGGGGCAATTATTGATCTACATTAAGAAGGGTATTCGAACAGTTCAGTATGACAGGTCACCAGTCCGCCGACCCCGACTAGTTCTGAGGTCGTTCCTCGAGAACCCCGAAGTGCTGCAAATTGTTTGGCCACCCAAGGACCCTATAGAAAATGTTTGGGCAGAAATAGTCAGAATTATAAGAGAAAATGAGCCACTGTTAGATGCCATTTGTGACTCGTGGTAACAACTGCTCAAAGGTCGTGGTTATATTTCACGCCTCATTAATTCCATGAACAGTAGAATCCGTGCTGTTGTCGATGAGGAGGGAGGCTGCACAAGATACTGAAAGTTAATTACATGTATATTTTTACTTTTTCATAACTGTCCTGCCATACCTCTTTTTCGCATTCTGCGATCGTATCCCTTTATTTACAACCTGATACATTTGCAAACATCCTTCCAAACACCCTTTTTCCCTTCCTCCTCTACCCGTCACCAAAGACTTTTGTCAGAGTACAGGTCTATATCGAAGAAGGAAGTTCTAACCGTTAGTCGGCGGTAGCGTAGTGGGAAAGCCGACGAAGTAGTAAGCTCAGATGATATGGGGGCTGGCACGATGTTCCGTGGGAGCAATTTTTTTTCATCTTCTTTTTTTTTCAGCCTCGTGAAAAAAAAAAAAATGCTACACAGAAGTTTATACGACAAGCGTAGCATACAATCAAATAACAATGTTTTACTCCAATTATCATCCTAACATTAGTGTCTGTAATATCAGTTTCACGATTAAAAAACTATGGTACTGAATTAATTTAAGGGTTAAGGTATTGTGTTGTTTACTTATTTTCACTGTTGCATTAAATGCTTGCGAATGCCGCGATGTTTCCTTCAAAAGGACATGGCCAGAAAGCTCACTCCTTGCCCCCATTCCTTTTCTGCCCCTAATGACCTCGACAAGTTGTAAGGCCAGAAGCAAAAACTAAATAATTTTTTAAAAAATCTATCAGTGCAGATTTAAACAATAGCACTTGCCACCACGATTTCATTACAAGAAATTTCTCAAATAAACATAATTACATCTCTGTGGTGTGTTTTGGACCTTCTCCTTGTTGGATTTATCTTATTCAATGCCGACCACGGTAGCGGAGGGACTAGAGTGCTACTTTCACATGTGGAGAGTTCCCAGATCGTTGTTATTTTTTCTTTACGGTTGTTCGCGTCGAAATCATTGGAGGGGGAAAAATGACGGGGGCATAGATCGGCAAGGAATTCAGCCATGACCTTTTTACCAACCATTCCTGGTACTCATGGAGCGATTTCCATTAATCATGCGAGATCAAATCCGGATGGATGGACGAAGATTTGTATTCGTGTCTTTCCGAATGGTAGACTTGAGCGTTACCGGGTCTCTTGGTCACTACCCATGTGCGATGACGGAATGGAAACGGCGACCCTAAAAATGCGATGATAGCATTTTAACCCCTACACTGCTAGGGCCAGCTAGTGTCTTGGTCGGGACTCTAGTGACGGAATATGTGCACGTGTCTGCGGTCATGGATTGCTAACACGGATGACAATTCCGAAGGCCCACAGAACAAGGAAATTGTCAGACATTTCAGGAATGTGATTTCCTCATCCTCCTCCAACTACTCTGCGTCTGAGGCTGTTGTCGGACAGAGTTCGACAGACGAAAAAATTATACACGAGTAGAACCTTACATACGAGAGGAACAACGGCTCTCTGAACTTTTTAAATTTTTTTCTATCTGTATCCCTCTTTGACGTAGAGGTCATTGAAGACGGGAATTGAGTGGGGGCAACGAACGTGCCTTTTGATGGAACCTTCCCGACGTTCACCAGAAGTGATTTGAAGAAACCGTAGAAATCTAAATCTAGATCGCCGGAGGGTGATTTATAGCTGTGTCATCTCGAATGCGGTGCCAGAGCATTACCGCTCACCCACCAGATTCAGTTTTCTGAACTAATAATAACAAGTATACGTACAGGATCAATCATAGACACCGACTCGGTATGTATTTTATGTAATATATTTATTCTGCAGTATTGTAGCAGACTCAGAAATATTTGAGTCACTAGACTGCAGTGGTTTCCAATTAGTTTTTTGCGCGTACAACTTCAAGAAAGAGCTCAACTTTGCAGTCAATGTGATTAAGTATTTAAAGAATTGTGGACAAATAACAGGAAGAAATTTGTGCATTGTCTTTTAGTAGAACCATCCTGACTATAAACTCTAAATATTTTGAGAAAACATAGAAACACTAAATCTGATAAACGACGGGAAATTGAAAGAGTGTGCAAACTCTTCTCACGATGGGGGGCTACCATGGAATTTTGTAATAAGAAGGATAATCTTGGAAACAAAACGTCAGTTTGATGGAAACGGATGATTGATTTTCAGACTGGAATAAGCTAGATTTGTTAAAGAAAAATATGTTTTCTTCGAGAAGCTGATTACGAGGATATAAAAATGAATTCATTGGTTTCAGGTTAATGAGACACTAAATGATTAAGATCTGAAATCTTTAGTACTACTTTTCCCAGTTAGTGGTACGCGTACCCCCAGGGGTACGTAAGGCTGCTTGAAGGGGTACGCGCTTTAATCTCTTAGCTAAGGCAATCACTAAGAGACTTGGAAAAAAACCTCAAATATTTCTATTGTTAAAAAATATTTTAAGACAATGAAACTGTATGCGTGTGAGTTAAAATTCTGTAATGCTGTAACTGTGCGAAGCACAGAACTCCGATGAACGCAGCGGCTCAGAGAGGTGGGACCTGCGAGGCTCGTTCCTTACTCCCACTCCATTCCCATATCCAGTGGCCTTGACGTCAAAGAGGGGTACAGAAAAAAAAAAATTAAAAGACTTCAGAAAGCCCTGGTTCCTCGCGTATATACGGATCTACTCCTGTATAATTCTTTCGTCTGTTGAACTGTATCCGACAACAGCCTCAGACGCAGATGCAGTTAAACGAAGATGAGGAAAATCACATGACTGAAATGTCTAATAATTTCTTTGATCTGTGGGCCTTCGGAAATGTCATCCATGTTAGCAAACCATCATCGCAGACACGTTCACAAATTCCTTCACTAGAGTCCCGACCAAGACACTAGCTAGCCCTAGTAGTGTAGAGGTTAGAATGCTATCATCGCATTTTTAGGGTCGCCAATTCGAGTCCGTCCTCGCACATAGGTATTTTTAAATGAGTGTAATGTTCGTTTTGTGTTTACCGCACTATAGTGTGTCACATTACCTCAGCAAAGCCTGACACTATAGTCGGAAAAATATAAACTGGAGCAGGCTGAATCGTCGCATTCACCGATGATCATAAAATATTTAAATCAGCAGATGGAGGCAAGATAATTTTTTTCATACGTGTACTTCCAATTTTTAAGAAATAGAACCATGATTACGGAATATTAATTAATAAATTTGACAGTGAAATAGTACGAGTAGAACATTTACAAGATGCTTTGAAAGTATTCTGAAGTCAAGGAGTAATTTCCAAAAAATTTTAATGACTAATACATATGAGTTCAATGTTATTTTTCATCACTTTCATAGGTCCTCTAATTATGATCACGTAACTTTAATAAAATTTTATATGAAGTTGTTTCTTTTATTTTCGGCAAATAGCTGTCGCTATAATTGTAGGTGCTCGCCATTCGAATAATGACATGTTTCTAGTACAGATGATTATATGCATACACCGTATTAGAGCTAACACTGCTGAACAAGTGTTCTTCGCTTCCTCAGGGCCATTGTAAATAAACACTTCCTCGAAACGTTTATTAGATCGGTTACTTCTTGCTTGCCTCCAATTTCCTCGAGTTAGCCGGAAGAAATTCTTCTCCTATAATAACCGCAAATAGTATAAATAGATCACGTCCTATAAACTGAAATGAAATTAAACACAACTCTATGTGTACTAAAGACCTTCACTGCACTCCCCCTACATTTTTTTCTTAATATCCTAAAACTCTTTTTAGTACTCAGCCATGTAAATAGCCGACATCAAAAAACAAAAACAAAAACAAACAAAAAACAAAAATTAATGTGGGATGGATCGGTGAGAGATTTTTTGAAGGTGGCTTATGGCCTTTTTGTTCAAATTTTTAAGTGGCATTACCGCCGATGTCCATTCATTTAGCTAAATCTTTTTATGTGATCATCCAAATGAATTTTGCTCATACAAAACACTTATTTTGACACCCACGCCCTAGGCAGAAATAGCACCAGTGACCGAGAATCCCGGTAACGCACAAGCCCCGCATTCAAAAAGACACGAATTAAACACGGATTTGGAAATTACATGCTTAACGGAAATCACTCCGTGAGTGCCGGGATGATTCCTCATAAAAGAACGTTCGTTGCCCCCACTCAATTCCCGTCTTCAATGACCTCTACGTCAAAGAGGGATACAGATAGAAAAAAATTTAAAAAGTTCAGAGAGCCGTTGTTCCTCTCGTATGTAAGGTTCTACTCGTGTATAATTTTTTCGTCTGTCGAACTCTGTCCGACAACAGCCTCAGACGCAGAGTAGTTGGAGGAGGATGAGGAAAATCACATTCCTGAAATGTCTGACAATTTCCTTGTTCTGTGGGCCTTCGGAATTGTCATCCGTGTTAGCAATCCATGACCGCAGACACGCACATATTCCGTCACTAGAGTCCCGACCAAGACACTAGCTGGCCCTAGCAGTGTAGGGGTTAAAATGCTATCATCGCATTTTTAGGGTCGCCGTTTCCATTCCGTCATCGCACATGGGTAGTGACCAAGAGACCCGGTAACGCTCAAGTCTACCATTCGGAAAGACACGAATACAAATCTTCGTCCATCCATCCGGATTTGATCTCGCATGATTAATGGAAATCGCTCCATGAGTACCAGGAATGGTTGGTAAAAAGGTCATGGCTGAATTCCTTGCCGATCTATGCCCCCGTCATTTTTCCCCCTCCAATGATTTCGACGCGAACAACCGTAAAGAAAAAATAACAACGATCTGGGAACTCTCCACATGTGAAAGTAGCACTCTAGTCCCTCCGCTACCGTGGTCGGCATTTGAATAAGATAAATCCAACAAGGAGAAGGTCCAAAACACACCACAGAGATGTAATTATGTTTATTTGAGAAATTTCTTGTAATGAAATCGTGGTGGCAAGTGCTATTGTTTAAATCTGCACTGATAGATTTTTTAAAAAATTATTTAGTTTTTGCTTCTGGCCTTACAACTTGTCGAGGTCATTAGGGGCAGAAAAGGAATGGGGGCAAGGAGTGAGCTTTCTGGCCATGTCCTTTTGAAGGAAACATCGCGGCATTCGCAAGCATTTAATGCAACAGTGAAAATAAGTAAACAACACAATACCTTAACCCTTAAATTAATTCAGTACCATAGTTTTTTAAAATCGTGAAACTGATATTACAGACACTAATGTTAGGATGATAATTGGAGTAAAACATTGTTATTTGATTGTATGCTACGCTTGTCGTATAAACTTCTGTGTAGCATTTTTTTTTTTTTACACGAGGCTGAAATAAAAAGAAGAAGATGAAAAAAAATTGCTCCCACGGAACATCGTGCCAGCCCCCATATCATCTGAGCTTACTACTTCGTCGGCTTTCCCACTACGCTACCGCCGACTAACGGTTAGAACTTCCTTCTTCGATATAGACCTGTACTCTGACAAAAAGTCTTTGGTGACGGGTAGAGGAGGAAGGGAAAAAGGGTGTTTGGAAGGATGTTTGCAAATGTATCAGGTTGTAAATAAAGGGATACGATCGCAGAATGCGAAAAAGAGGTATGGCAGGACAGTTATGAAAAAGTAAAAATATACATGTAATTAACTTTCAGTATCTTGTGCAGCCTCCCTCCTCATCGACAACAGCACGGATTCTACTGTTCATGGAATTAATGAGGCGTGAAATATAACCACGACCTTTGAGCAGTTGTTACCACGAGTCACAAATGGCATCTAACAGTGGCTCATTTTCTCTTATAATTCTGACTATTTCTGCCCAAACATTTTCTATAGGGTCCTTGGGTGGCCAAACAATTTGCAGCACTTCGGGGTTCTCGAGGAACGACCTCAGAACTAGTCGGGGTCGGCGGACTGGTGACCTGTCATACTGAACTGTTCGAATACCCTTCTTAATGTAGATCAATAATTGCCCCCTTATCAATGTCACTTAAATGATTCATTTTCGCTGGTGCAACGAAACACACTATCTCAGACTGGAGTTTGAAAACAAGTGGCGCAGTCGACGAGGAAGTCTTCTGGCACAAACGATGTGTATTTCCTTGTATTACGACTTCGAAAGCGGTTTCATCGTACCCAAGACAGAATTACCTCCTAATTCATTAATCTTGACGAACATAATACGAAATTGAAATTTCGTAACTATTCAATTTTCCGAAATAATGACACATTCATTATTTCATATTGGTGTGTGAATAGATGTTATACACTAGGTAACGTAATGCGATGTAAATGAATGTAACAAGAATTTACTATGAACCATAAACCCAACTAGCAACTCGGAATGTTTTGAGCTACCCAAATTAAATCCTTCAGAAGTCAACGAAAAAGTTTTTATGGACGAAACATCTGCCTTTCGTGAAAGCATCACATATTTGTGATTACGGTATTCCGAATACAAATGATCATGTTTGCACTATATTTCAATTTTAGCTTTTGCAGTTATGGTGGTGCCGATCGACAGTGCTGAGGAATTTAAATTTGATCTCTGACAACCGCACATTCGTTCTTCTGTTACTTGCCTCTGTTTTGTGCTTATGGCTTTCGCCTCGTTTACGTCTAGGTAATTAGAGATTGGTGTGGATTGGAGACAGAAATGGGAAGGAATTTGGCCATTGCCTTTGAATGAACCGTCCCAGCGTTCGTTTAAATTGATTTTGTGAAAGCATGGAAAACTGAAATCTGGATACCCGAGCAGGCCATTGAACCTGCTTCATAATTATTCTCACCATGAAATTTTATAATAGGAAAGACGGCAGTGAGAAAAGTTTTCTATTAGTTAGTCAAACATTTAGCGATGTTTGCAAAGTTCATATGCAGCTGAAATTTATAAATTCTTATGTGTGTGCATCTAAGGAAATTGGTGATTTCTAAGTGGAATATTGTCGATTCATAAAAGATTAATCGTATCTAGGTGTCCGTGGTTGCTTTGTGGAATATGGGACTATGTGATTAAGATATAAAATCTGTAGTGGATCGAACATTTCCGCATCTTCGATAACAACTATGGCAAGATTATATTATTTTTAAGTTCAGAAAACGATGGTTCGTATATATGGTTCTACTCTCCCATAATGATTTGCTCTCTTGAGCTGTGTCAAATACAACGTTCAGGGACAAATACACAGCAGGTAAATTAGGTTGAGGAAAATCACTCCCGGAAATGTCTAAGGCACCTTGGATTTAACATCTGTGTTAGCCATCGGGATTGTATTAACGTTTACACATTCTTTCACTAGAGTCTACACCAAAATATTTAAATCTAAAGATCGAAGCAGATCAATTTCCCGTAAAGTATGCTTAGACCTTTTTTTTTTTTTAAATGTAAGGTCAATACACAATATTAATTAATTAATTCAGTCATGAAAATAGTACGAGGCAGAACGTTTTCAAAATGCTTTGAGAGCATTTTGAAGTAGAAATGCACAGAGTGTAATTTTCTAAAAAAAAAATAATGACTAATACATAATTATAAATAAGCCAAGAGTTTCAACACTTTCATCCTTTCTCTTTGACGTCGTAACTGCAAAATATTTCATATGAGGCCTTTTTATTCATGCCTGTCAGCGTCTCTGTTGGTGGTTTACTTTTTAAAACAAGATACCTCTGTACGTTGGGCCATATTCACTCATGATGTCAAATTTAGATTTGATAATATTGGGTATCCACTTCATATTATTTCGGAGTTTCAACTTTTGTTTGTATTTAGAAAGCTTTACTTCTACACCTTCCTTTACATTAATAAAACAATTTCCTGAATTTTCTAATAAAAATATGATTTGGAGTAGTATCAATAGCTATTGCCTTAAGCTTGATAACTGACAGTAATTTGGCGACATTTTTAAGCTATGTATCTTTGTTTGTTTTTTGCTTATGGCTTTATGCCTTGTTGACGTCGATGTATTTAGGTAAGTACTCGGGGATAAGAAACGGGAAGGTATTCAGCCATGGTATTTTATGACGAGATCACCCCTGCATTTGCCTGGACTGATTTGGGGAAGCCATCGAAAACTCAACTCTGAATGACCGGACGGGGATTCGAACCCACGTCCTCCCGGAAGCCACCTCAGAGCGTTACCACTAACCCGCCAAATTCGGTTATTTTTCTTCTTCTTCTTCTTCTTCTTATTCTGTTTCGACGCCAATGTGATTTGAATCTTGAGAGTATTGGATTCTAGGATCGGAAAAGAATTCGTCCACGGCTTTTCGAAGGAGCTATTCCGGAGTTCAACTGGAGAGATTTACTTAAAATTTACTTAAAATTGGATATCGTACGGGGTTTGAAGCCATGTGCCACCGAATACAAGGCAAGATTGTTATCTCTAACCCATCTGGCTTGGAAGGCAAGAAGTAATGCTCGATACAAAACTTTAAAGAAGTATCAGTGTTAGTTAGAAACAAAGGGAGATATGAAAGGTTTCCTACTTCCATTCTTTCAGCTTTAAAATCTGAAACCGCTTATTCACATTGCAGACGAATTTACTGTTATTAATTTATTATTATTACTACTGCGATCAATTTAAGCTTACCTATATTACGGTGAAAACAAAATTAAGATGTTCTTATTCCGAACTTTTGAAGTATGTAGAAATAGTTAATTTATATTCCGTGACTTAGTTCACCATTTCAGTAAATGCACTTTCTACTTACGCTTAAACTCTGTGTGTCTATAACGCTGCAGCGCTAGAAAGTGTGTCAAAGTCCATTCAGACTCTCTTATTAGTTTTAAAAAATTTTATCCGTGCGTAATTTAGTGATTCTTTTCAGTATTCATCATGTCATTTCGTTTGTTATCGAATTGTCAACTGTTTATTATAAAGAAAGAAAAAATACTCAATGGCTATCAAAATTACGAAAAAAGCGTTACCTTTGCTCTATAATCAATGGGTTTCGTTATTTCAATTATTATTATGACTAAAATGACGATACGTTTAACTGTATAACTCCGATCTTTGCCTCTGAGCGTTTGAGAGTCTCTCGCGCGCGGGCTCATTTTTTTTAGTCTTGGGTAAAGTGCTGGGTATGAGAGGTCTATTTTATCATGAATTTAGTGTACCACCTACCAGTTATGCTGTCCCATGAGGTAGTCGTGTCTAGAACGAAGCATAATCGAAAGGCGAGGGGTCTCGCGAATTCTGTCCCCGACTGTACTTCTAAGACTTTAAATAAGGCAGAAGCCCATTATTCCGTTTCCGGAAAAGAAGCATTGGAATTGATGTGGGTAGGAAAACAGTATAGGCATTAGCTATTTGGAAAACATTTCACGATCTATAAGGTTCATTTAAAACCAATGAATGAATTAGGAGATATATTCAGTGGCCAAGAATGAAATCGTACAAAGAAAACTATGCTAAGCAAAGTGATAATTGTCAGAAAAATAAACATACACAACTACATATAAAAATACCTTTAGAAATCGTAAAATGGCCTCAGCATGTCATTGAACGTGTTGCTACGGACATTGAAGGTCATCTACACCTCAGCAATAATGGAAATAGATACATCTTAATATTCCTAGACTTTTGGACCAAATTTGTCGCGGGAGTTTCTATTGCTAAACAGGACGCCGATACAATTTCTGGAGTCTTAGTCCTTCAAATTATTTTGCGTTTTGGATAGCCGCCTATTCTTTTATCAAACTAAGAATCGCAATTTATGAGTGAACAGTGAACCGTGTTTCCAAGCTCTTAAGAAACGACAAAATTCAAACCACATCATTCCACTCACAGGAAAATTTTATTGAGGACCCCTCGCAGTCTTATAGAATACTTAAGGCATTATATTCGAAGGATGAATGATAAATAATGCCTCCAAGGTCATAACTCGGTACTGAATGGGAATATTTTAATAAATCAAACACAGAAATAATCCTTAAAATGTCTTCTTTCGTTACCAGTATTCACTTTTCCACATAATCACCAGACAATTCGATGCATATCTGCCAACGATGAACCAGTTTTCTGAAGCCATCACGGAAGAAGTCGACACTCTGTTCCGCAACCACAGTCTCACAGTTCTTTCAACGTCTTCATCAGAAGCATAATGATGTCCCCGCAGATCTTCTTCCATTGTCGGGAACAGATGGATTTCAGATGGTGCCAAATATGGACTGTATGGAGGATGCCGTATGGTGGTGAGATTCCGTCCCTGAAATTCTGCAGTGGTGGCACGTGAAGTGTGTGGTTTGGCATTGTCATGCTGTAGTAAAACATTTCACTTTTCCTTTCGGACCCTTGTTAGCCGTCGTTTCAAAGTTCGCAGCGTTTTGATGTAACGCTCGGAATTTACTGTCCCACGTTCAAGGGAATCAACATGGATAACACCATCTGCGTCCCAGAACACTGTTGCCATCATTTTTCCAGCTGAGGGTTGTGTTGTGAATTTCTTTTTCTGGGGCGAGTCTTTGTGTCGATATTCCACAGACTGGCGTTTCGTGTCCGGGTCGTAATGGTGTACCCATGTTTCGTCTCCTGTCACAATTGAATGGAGAAAGGCATCACCTTCATTCTCGTAACGCGAGAGGAGTTTCTGGCAAATTTCAACTCTGTTTGCTTTCATTTCAGGCGTCAGCATCCGAGGTACCCATCGTGCACAGATCTTCCGATAGCCAAGCAAAGCAATAATGTGACCCACACGTTCTTGTGAAATTCCGATTATGCTTGCAATTTCTCTCTGAGTGATACGATGCTCGTCCTGAATCAGTCTGTAAACTTTTTGCTTGTGAAACTCGGTGGTTGCTGTCACAGACATCCAACTCTTTGTTTGTCACGTAAGTCAGATTTACCCACCTCAACATCTTTAAACTTATTCGTCCAGCGACGCACAGTACTCACATTGACACAATCACCACAAACAACTTGCATTCTTTGATGAATCTCCTTTGGGGTGACACCTTCTGCTGTCAAGAATTCAATGACTGCACGTTGCTTAAATCGCATTGACCTACAGTCTGCGCAGGGGTCCATACTTTACACTGTAACACTACAACGGTTCAATGCTAAAGCTTTCCGCCAACTGGAGCTGTAGAGGAGAGTCTACAGAACAAGCCAGTACCTGCCGCATACCAGTGCTGCCATCTGTTGAAGAGCTATAAAGGCGGAGGCATTATTTATCATTCAACCCTCGTAGATAAAAATCGGAGCATGCAGGGCGAATGGCTACCTTATTTCGTCTTTGTCTACAGTACCAGCATACATATGATACTCTCTACATGAGCTTATGTTCGGACGAGTACCAAATTTACCAGGGATACTACGAGTATATAACGATCCTTGAGAGGTTCATTACTCTTACCAGGAATATGCTGATGAATTAAAAGCCATTTTACAGACCTTACACGAGCAAGCCAGAGAATAAAACCAAGAAACTAAACAGAAGAGTAAAGATTATTATGATAGAACTCAAAATCCACAAGAATTTAATATAGTGGATAAGGTGTAGCTAAAAGATCAATCTGTTCACCAGAGTCAAAAAAAGAAGCTAGATAACCAAAGGAGAGGTCCGTGTTCTGTAATTGGTAAACGCGGTGTAAACGCCACTCTCCAATTAGAAAAGTGCAAGCGACTCACATTTCATTCAAATCGTTTGAAGCTATAAAATTAGGTAGTTCAGAATAATATTAAGAAAATAAGTCAACCAGTTGCTAGGATACAGCATAAAATGTAACTAACTCAGAATAGGTTCCGATAAATAAAATATAAGAAAACGCATTGCAAACGAGTAAAGCCAGCTGACGGCTCTATGCGCGTGACGAGGAGTGCATTATGGCCGCCTCCTAACCGCAGCAACATCTTAGCTTCGGCAATCGGGTAGCTGATAACGCCAGCTGACAGACCACTGCCCTTTAACTTATGAGCGAAAGAATACGACACACATTTTTACATTAACAATCAGATTTATACAAATTAGGGTAATTCAACATTACACATTACAAAAAAAATTATTTTACTTTTCAGAAAAAATGCTGTCCAGCCTATCGACAATAATTCCGATTACTCTAGCTACCCAAGTTTCTTCAATTGAACGACATGCAATTCAATTTATCGCTTTTTCAAAACAAAAACAAAAACAAATTAACTTTGAAAATGAGCAAAATACTTTCTGAAAAATTGTCCATACAGCAACTGACTATAGTTAAGAAATATTTGACTTAAATTAATTATGCTCTATCCAGTGTGAACCGAAATCAAGACATGTTGGTTTTGTGTATTTAAGAAAATGCAGAAATATGTCCAAGAATTTGAAAACTACACAGACAATTCCAATTCAAAAATTGCCACTATAGTAACTGTCAATAAGAGATGCATCTATTATTTTTGAACTGCAAAGACAGTTCGATTTTGTAACTTCTGCTATAGTATATGCTCAATATGGGATTGTTTAACCCCTCATTATAAACCTAGTCAGTTTTGTGAGTCTAATCATGGACGACATTAAGGATATGCGATTCCCCGTACTACTTTACGAAGAAAATGATCATTTACTGTTAAAATGATTGAACTGGACGTATTTCTGGCTCAAAATATTTTAAGTTTTGTCTTAAATGACAGAAAAATTTGTATTTGGCATAAATGTTCAGGGAAAAAAAATCAGTTTGCTATGTATTGCTGATGATATTGTCTTGTTAGCAGAACAGGCTGAGGATATTGAGAACTTAATGAAAGGCACGAACAAAATACTAAAGGAATATTTTGGACTAAATAGGAACCAAAACAAGACAAAAGTGATGAAATCGGATGGAATAGAAGAAGTAAATAAATGCTGCTACCTAGGAAGTAAAATTACAACTAATGGCCGAAGCAAGAATGATGTTAGAAGCAAAAGGAGCCTTCATGAAATAAACAAATCTTTTAGTTTTAAATATAGATCTACGAACCAGAAAAAAAAACTTTTTAAAACTCTATGTGTGGTGCACAGCACTTTATGGTAACAAAGCATGGACTTAAGGAATACCAGAAAGAAAAAAAAATTAAAGCATTTGAAATACGCTGTTATTGAAAGATGTTGAAAATTAAGTAGACTTGCAAGATCAGAAGTGTAAAAAGATATGAACGTTAGAGCAAATTTTCATCATTACCTGTATAGGCAGAATGATCGAGAAAATCCGGAAACGGCGGCGAAACCTGTGAAGTTGGGAGAAAACATGTGTAGAGATTGAATTAGGAGAGAAGTCAGTATCTTAATAGGAATCAGCACTGGAGAAATTGCAAACAGTAGGACGAAATAAGTGATATTAGTAAGTCGCACGAGCAGGAAAGGTGAAGGGACTTAGGATACACAATGGTCCAGCTAAAGCCACCACGGAGTGATATAACATCAATTATTATTCTTAGTTTATATTGTCATAATAAGCCTATCGAAGACATTTCAACTGAAGAAGATAGATGCAAATGGTTGACGTATTTATCGATTTTGAATCAGAGATTTCATTTATATCAGAGGGTCTGTATGAAGAGTTGTCAAAGGCACAGGACATACCTACTCTACCGGTTAGATGTTTGACTATTTACAGCCACTGGTACCAAGCGGAAGTAAATAAAAAATCAAGTGTTGTTGGAAGGGCAGACTAGAAATCATTCTGTATAAATTCCAATCTTTGTGGTTCTCGGAAGAAGACCTAAATATATTCGCGGAGCATATTGACTGCATCCAAATCGAGCTATCTTAAATTGCGGGAAAGGATGTTTTGTAATTCTCTGTGGTAGACAAACAATTTCGAATGCCAGTAAACAACTGGTTGTGGATACGGGAAATTTGGTAGGAAGGACTTAGGTGCAAAAATGGTATGTTACAACGCAAAGGAAGAAAGTATCATCAGAAGTGATGGAAATCAACGCCAGGATTAAGCGGAGTCAGATAGCTAAATATGAATAGAATTACCTGGATTCCATGAGAAAACGGAAGTCTTTGAGAAACTGATTGAAGAACATGGACCAATATTACAACAAATTATAGAAGAGTATGGAGACGTCTTCTCTGCTCAACCCAGCTAATTCTTTCTTAAACCTACGCTAAGCCCCTCGCAAAAAGAAAGCAATTGGAGGAAGAGCTCAATCGATAGGTAGAATGGAAAATAATTGAAAGGTTGCATGACACTTATAACAACCAGTTGGTTGTAGTAACCGATGCAGATCAGTCCGTGTGCCTGTTACCCGATGCTCCAACATTAAACAGGATTTTGGTTACCGGAAGACAACATCTGCCAGCGATAGAAGAGACACTGCAGATATTTAATGGGGAGAATTTTCTAATTTCACTATCCCTGAAGAGTCCTATTGATAAATTACAATTGGAGCAGAAGTTGTGAAATATACCGCCTTTCTATACAGTTGCAGGCGTTATCATTTACTTTACAGTGTAGACAACGCTATGGCAAATTTTTAAGGGGTCCTGAACGTTGTATCAAGCCGAGACTTGTTGAGAAAGATCCAATCTGATGCAGACGACAATTTGATAGAGTTTTATGAGCTATGAGACGAGGGACAGTACCCATTATTTGTGTCTTGTAATGGTGTAAAATTAGTTGCATGGATCATATACTTACATCTCAACGGATAGTCCCAATACTGACAAAAATGAAGATATAAGATATCCCAAGTGCTAGGGAAAAAGAATTGAAAAGTTTTTTTTTTAGTCATGCAGATATTACAGTAAAGATATAGAGGAAGGAATTTTGAATATGCCATAATTACGCAAATTAGAAAAGAAAAACACCCCATGATTTTTAAGCGAAGAATGTGGGACAATTTAGTGCAGGGGGAAATGTTGCATCCCAAATTGAAGGTCAAGATATCAGTCTGAGTTATTGTCTTGCACTGGAGATATTTGCAGGTAGTGTTCTACTGTAGTTGAATTTTTTGGTTTTATGGCACGCCAACACAGAGATCATTAGCGCCCTAATAAAAACAATTGGCGTAACAGTGTTGCTCAAACTGATCTAAACTACTGGCTGTTTAAGCACTATGAAGATGTCAGCCATACAATTAGCAAAATAAGGTAGAACAATACAACTTCTGGCTGTAAGTAGGACACAAAGCTTAAAATTCTTGGTTTGCTATCAAAAAGATTTAAAACAAAATATCTGGTTGGCTGTAAAGAAACCAAACATATTTAAAACACAGTAAAAGCTCAAAACATCTGGATGACTACAAAGAGGCCAACCAGATTTAAAGCCACGTACTTAACAAACTTAAAATCATTACTGTAATGAGCAAACCCTGATTCTATTAATTTTTAATAAGCCTTCATTACTTTATTCAAATTTTAAAGGGAAGAATAAGATAAATTATTTAAAATGGACTATTTAATGAAATAATATAATAAGGATATGAAATTCAAGGAAACTGCAAAATATGTTTCACGTGTGTGGGAATTGTAAAACATCCTCACTCAATGGCCGGTAAGCCTACAGACACGTACTCGAGTGGTAACATGGCACTTAGGATACTGGTGAATCTTTTGTTTCGCCAGGTGCGGTTGCAGGCGGTGTCGTGTTACAAAATGGACCAAGGTTATTCTACTAATGGACTATTTTACTTCATGGAAGACGCACTGAACACAAACCACAGTCACATAACGGAAAGAGTACCACGTGTGAATGGACGTATGTCAACCAATTTCAAGAAATGATTTTTAAGTTGCGCGCCTGTTTCTGTTTGCATATCCTGATAGTCAAGATGCAACGGGACTGGCGGAGCATTTTCAAGCCCTCGCTCATAACTTTGAGAAAGGGAGAACAGCTTATCATCTTTATTTCCCAAGTTCACTTCCCCTTTGGATTTCATCTTTCGATACCACACTTTGGTTCGACGGCAATGGCTGAAAATATATGGAGGTTCCTTTAGAAGTGTAGCAATCACGGTAGGATGTAACAAGTTACTCGGTGTTTTTCTTCTTCTTAATTAGTGGAATGCAAGATGGCTAGTCGCGTCGAGACACGAAAATACTTCATGGACTGGTAATGTGTTAATTTTGTTTACAATATTGCATTGGTATCACCAAGCCCGTAAGCGACCCGGCGAGACAATCTCATTGCTGAAATGATTAACTAAATATCGAGATAGCATGGACAATAAATATTCAGTAAATTTTTTTTTTCTCCCTTATGTTTTCGTATATAATGAATGCCCAGTCGTAACGTTTCATGTAAACGAACATAGATTATCAGTGCCGCCCATTTAATAATAGTTCTATTTTATTTTATTTTGCTTGTAATTATTTGCAAGACATTCATGTAGTGTAACACTTCAATTGAATAAATCCGGTCTGCCTGATCTGTTGCATAGGAAGCATGACCCTAGTAATTTTTCATGTACTTACGGATGATTTCATTTCGCAACTCACCATTCTTTTGTGTAAACCTTTAAAGTATAAAGATGTTAAAAAGATATACCATCTCCTTTACATCGTCGAGGGCAGATCTTAGAACAAAATTTCAATCGCTATTGATTTTGGTATAATTTTTATTGAATTCGGAATTACTGGGATAAATAAAAAAAATATTCTGCAACCAAACGGGGCAGTATAAGCATTAGATACTAAAGCATAACACTAATAGGTGGCTGTTTAGTGGCGACCCATCCATCTTAAAAAAAATTCCGGTTTGTCCAAGATTTTTGAGAAGAGATGGTCCAATACGCAGAAATTTAAACCCTTCGGAATATTGCCAATGTCATTGTTTAAAATAAGGGCCAGATCGTTGGCTGTGCCAACTTTTGCTCTTAAAACTAAAAACAAAATACAAATTGATGCATGTCAAACGTACGTCAAATGCATCACACTCCGGTGGGTTTTCTAGGTGAAGAAAAAAAAAAAATGCGTCAAAGGACAGTGGCGTATGCGGAGATCCTCATACCTGGTGCTGCCCCGTGGGTGCAGGAACTTTTTATGTTTGGTCTGTGCTAGGGCTTTATTCTGGCTTTTATAGTAAGTTTCGTGTATTAGGCGCGTGGCGCAATGTCAGAATTCACACATAGGGTAAATGATTACCACACAGATCCTCAGTGTAAGAACAAGTCGAAAACGCGTCTTGATACTGCACCAGAGCTCATCATTTCTGAAGAAGTAGTGTATAGACATGTAGTCATAGGTTGAGGCTCTTCCATCAGTGATCAACGTCGATGTTTTCTCGCGGGTAGCAACTTTTTAATATATTTCAGCGTCAAGATTAGTTTTTGCATCTTACTACACAGACGGAAAAAAAAATCCCAACACCAAGAAAAAATTATTGTAGAGTAATGAAATTTGGACAATGCATTTGTCAAGTTAACATGTTTAATTGATTAAATTTTCAAGATCACAGGTTAATTTAAGCTCAAGAAAATGCATTTCAAATGTGAAATACTGTTAAATTAATAGCCGGTGTAACCTCCAGAATTTTGAATGCAAGCCTGCAAACGTGAATGCATTGTGTCATACAGGTTTCGAATGTCACTTTGTGGTATGGAGTTCCATGCTTGTTGTACTTGTGCTGTCAATACTGGGACGGTCAGTGCTGGCTGTGGATGATGCTGGAGTTGTCGTCCAATGATATCCCATACGTGTTCAATTGGAGACAGATCTGGTGATCTCGCAGGCCAAGGTAACATGTCGACACTCTGTAGAGCACGTTGCGAGACAACAGCGGTATGAGGGCGAGCGTTATCCTGTTGAAAAACTCCCCCTTGAATGCTGTTCATGAATGGCAGCACTACAGGTTGAATTACCAGACTGACGTACAAATTTGCAGTCAGTGTGTTTGGTATAACCACAAGAGTGCTCCTGCTGTCATAGGAAATCGGTTACTCAAGGACAGCTCCGAGCCAGGCGCCCTGTAGCGTGCATTCCACTGACTACAAGCCATCGCCGTTTGCGACTCCAGTGGTGTCAAGCCAGAGCTCATTGGAGGACGGAGTGGAGATCTGTTGTGTTTTCTGATGAAAGCAGGTTCTGCCTTGGTGCCAGTGATGGCCGAGTGTTGGTCAGAAGGAGGCCAGGGGAACGCCTGCAACCAAACTGTCTGCGGCCTAGACACACTGGACCTACACCTGGAGTCATGGTCTGGGGAGCAATTTCCTATGACAGCAGGAGCACTCTTGTGGTTATACCAAACACACTGACTGCAAATTTGTACGTCAGTCTGGTAATTCAACCTGTAGTGCTGCCATTCATGAACAGCATTCAAGGGGGAGTTTTTCAACAGGATAACGCTCGCCCTCATACCGCTGTTGTCTCGCAACGTGCTCTACAGAGTGTCGACATGTTACCTTGGCCTGCGAGATCACCAGATCTGTCTCCAATTGAACACGTATGGGATATCATTGGACGACAACTCCAGCATCATCCACAGCCAGCACTGACCGTCCCAGTATTGACAGCACAAGTACAACAAGCATGGAACTCCATACCACAAAGTGACATTCGAAACCTGTATGACACAATGCATTCACGTTTGCAGGCTTGCATTCAAAATTCTGGAGGTTACACCGGCTATTAATTTAACAGTATTTCACATTTGAAATGCATTTTCTTGAGCTTAAATTAACCTGTGATCTTGAAAATTTAATCAATTAAACATGTTAACTTGACAAATGCATTGTCCAAATTTCATTACTCTACAATAATTTTTTCTTGGTGTTGGGATTTTTTTTTCCGTCTGTGTATTTATTATACCATCTGAGTTTGTCATTTTTAGTTGTTGGAAGTAAGTGTTCGTCTTTGACTGTTTTTCTTATAGTTTGCTCTGTGTTAGGTTTTTCGTTGAGGCTAGTGAGTGCCAAATTTGGTAAAGTTAGTGAAGTGAAAGTGCCAATTTAGGTAGCTGACTGTCAGATTTCGCAAAGCAGTAAATCGTCCAGCATCGCGCAAGCTGCTCAACTTAGAAGCACTGAATAAGCCGTTAGGTATTTTTTTTAACAAAGTGTTATTTCGTAATGGTACAACATATGCAGTAAAGGATAGGAGCTTTAATCTATGAAAGACATGATAAATCAACATTGCCTAACAGGTAGGCAAGTGGTTGAAAGAAGATTTTTATGGACTGTTGAGAAATCATTTTTGATCGTAACAGAACTGTGTTTTCGTTTTAACAAGAAAAATTCATTACCTGGTAAAATCTATTGTGTCGAATCTTCTGACTGAAATTTAAATATTAATGCCAGTCGATAAGTCTAAAAATCTAAAAGAAACGTTAATTAAATCTTTAAGTGGTAATTGTTTATCTCTAGCTAATTCCTTTCATTTATCAGTTTTGAGATCCTTCCTAGCTTTCAAAACTTCAGAAGAAGGTTGGAAGTGACCACCAAAGAAAGACAAGTTACATATACTTCATTATTACCTTAAGCTATCCAGGTAAAGTGAGAGTAAGAACCGTTGAAGGTGAGAAGTTTGAAGAGATAATTGCACAGTATTGGACCTTCCAAGTTTCAAGTCGTGGGTAAGAAATTATAATTGTTCTTTCAGAACCTCCAGCCCATGCTTTTAATAAACATGGGGATGCCAGGTGAGTGAAAGAGGTATTCCTGCTTTAAGTGGTGTTACGTCGCCGCCTTTTTTTAGGGAAAATAAAGTAATAAATTAACATTTCAGCTGATCAAAACTTATTGAAATTTGAAATTCCAACTGACATACCAGTATGTACTAATAAAGTAAACAATTCAAAGTCATTCTCAATCACAGCAATGAGAGGCTAGATATGGAAGCCTTGATGTCTTTTAACTTAATGGCACTTGTAAATTTCCTTATAAGAATACAAAATAATAGCAAATAGCACGACTGCAATTGATATATTTTTATGGATATTTCTCAGTACAGTAATTACAACATACTTCCAATAATAAATGGTATCTCAGATCATAAAGCCCATCTGTTATGTATTAAGTCCAGAAACACTATTAAACAGATAACGAAAAACTTGGTATGTAGAAGAAATATTAATGAAAACAATATAAAACATTACATAGACTCCTTAAATAATGAACAATGGTCAGAAGTGTACAATGCACAGGGAGTTAATGAAAAATTTGATTCCTTTCTCAATATATTTCTAACATTTTCGAAGGACGTTTCAAAAAAAGGAAAGTTGTCAATACTCCAAACAATGAACTGGGTAAGGGTTGGATAACAAAGGGTATTAGAGTATCTTGTAAAACAAAAAGGTACCTGTACTGAAAAGTAAGAGAATGAGATAATTATACACTGAAAGCTCACAATAAACTTTATTCTAAAATACTAATAAATGTAATAAGAAAGGCCAAGAACAGGTATATATCAGAGAAACTAGAGAATTCATGCAATAAGATGAAAACTATTTGGAATATAATAAAAACTGAAACAGGAAAATCTGTAAATCACTCTAAACACATAAAAATTGAACAATATGGATCTGTGCATAGTGAAGTAGGGGAAATATTTAACAAACATTTTACTTCAGTTGTAGAGAAATTAGGCATAGAAAAGCAATCCCTACATAGTGTCCTAAGGCTTCTTCAGACTGCTTTCCCCAATAGATTTGTGGAGATGCAATTGCTATCAGTAACAGTCTCATAAATAAATAAATTCATGAAACAATTAAAACCTTAAAATTCTTCCAGCTATATCAATATTTCTAGTAAGTTACTGAAAAGATTTTCAGATTGTATCAACCATGTACTTTCCCACATTTGTAATGAATCCATTATGCAAGGTGTGTTTCCAAATAGACTAAAATATGCAGTTGTAAAAGTGTTGTTTAAAAACGGAGAAGCAACATGTGTAGATAACTATCATCCCATTTCATTATTTATTTATTTATTAAAAGGTTTATTTAGCCTGGAAAGATTAAGGCTGTCAAGCCCTCTCTTACATCATACCACCGAGCGTGGTGGTGTAACGGATAGCGTTCTGGCCTCGCATTCGGGAGGACGGCAGTTCGAATCCCCGTCCGGGCATCCAGATTTGGGTTTTCCATGGTTTCCCAAATCACTCCAGGCAAATGCCGGGATGCTTCCTTAAAAAGGCCATGGCCGATTTCCTTCCCATTCCTTGCCCCTATCCTTTCCCGTCTCTAAAGACCTCGCTGTTGAGAGACGTAAAGCAGATAAAAAAAATTACATCATACCAGGTGGTTATAGTACATAATATACACCTTACACAAACTTATTTAACATTTGGCCTAAATTAAGTTAAAGATGAATATTAACAAAAAAACTTAATAACATTTATAAGTAAAATACTAACTAAAATCTTAATAGTAATCATGTTTAACTAGTCAATCATTTAATGGTATAAACTAATGCTAGTGAAAGTTAAAGAAGTAAACGGCATAAACTCAATACAAAATACACAAACTGAAAATAGGGAAGGTAGAATAAACAAGTCGACACAGTACAAATCAATATAATTCAAATCTAATAATAAGTTATGCATGAAAGGAGAGGTCGTTTAGCTAGTGCTCGAATAAGTAATGCTTTCTCAAAAGAATTTTAAATGGGCCGATCTTTTTGGTAGGTCTAATTTTCAGGGGAAGATCATTCCACAATTTGGCCGCTGAAATGAAGAAGGAATTGGCTAGGGTTTCTGAGCTGTGGGAGCGGATGGTTAGTATGTTTGAGTTCAGGGATCTGGTGTTAATATTATGGGAAAGTCCTAGGTATGAGATGTTGGAAAAAAGGTAGGCGCGAGTTTTCAGATGTATAAGGCGGTGAAGGAGACAGAGTGTGGAATCGTCGTCGATCACAAACGCGCAACCACTGTAAGCGATCATATGATGGTGAGACATAGTCGTACAGTCGCGGGTCACAGGCGAACCTTCACAGAAGTTCATAACAAGTTCATGTTTCCTTATGTCTGCCGAACTCAAACTTTGCTGAACAACGTCACAGTAATCGAGATGGGGTAGCTCAAGGGTCTGCACCAATTGCTTTTTCAAATGAGTGGGGAAGAATTTCTTACATTTATACAAAGCATGAAGAGAAGAGAATGCTTTGTGACATACTGAAACAGTATTTTCAGACCAGTTTAAATTACTATATACTAGCACTCCCAGATCTTTTACAAAATCGCTATAGTTTAACTCAGTTCCCTGCAGCTTTATTTTTTGGAGATTTAATGTGAAGTTGCTGCCTATTAGTTTTGAACTAGCAATAACAACAGCCTGAGATTTAGAGGGATTTATTTTTAATTCAAGTCTCTTTGCCCAATCACAGCATTTATTTGCTGTATTATAGTGAGTACCTCATTTGGTGATGCACTAAGGTATAGTTGTAGGTCGTCAGCATACAGATGACAATAACAGTAACGTAAGATACTAGCCACATCGTTAATATATAGAGAAAAAAAGAAGTGGCCCCACGACTGAGCCCTGGGGGACACCACTTTTTCCAGTTTCCCATGGCGATCTGTTCCCATTGACATCCGTAACACAACGCTGACGGTTTCTCAAATACTATTCAAACCAGTCAACAGTGCCGCTGGAAAAATTTAATCCTCTTAGTTTGGACAGTAGAATGTCAATGTCAACGGTGTCAAATGCCTTGCTAAAATCAAGTTTGTTATTTTTCGTCTGTCCATAGCAAGTCTTATGTCGTCTGTTACCTTTATGAGTACAGTCGCCGTACTGTGGTTTTTCCGAAAACCGGAATTAAAAATATCCAGTTTGTTATACGCATTAAAGTGTTTAGAGGTTTGGTCATGAACTGTGTATTCGAGAGCCTTTGAAATGGTAGGTAATAAACTTATTGGTCGATAATCTGACGGTTCGACAGGAGCGGTTTTTTTGGTAATGGTTTGATTAAGGCCATCTTCCAAACTTTTGGATATGTTCCAGTAAATATGGAAACATTAAAGATATGTGTTATAAATGAGGTAATTACGTCCAATATATTATTAAACATTTTAATATCGATGTCATCTACCCCTTTTACATTAGATTTTATCCGTGTAATAGCTTTTCTCGCCTGCTTTGTAGTCGTAAGTGATAAGTGAAATTGTTGGGTGCGGCTTACTAATGAATTTTGGTGAATGATTTCTTGTGTTTTTAATGCGGGGTCAATTTCGACTGTCCAAGTTGAGAAATGGGTGTTAAGCTTTTCTAGTGGCATATGAATATCTGAGATGTAATTTCTTTTGCCGATTCCAAAGACGCGAAGGTTCTTCCACAAAGCAGATGGAGTTGTTCTTTCAGTAATGACCTTATCAGCGTAAAGAAGTTTAGCGTTTCTCATGCCTTGCTTGGTACGAGTGAGCATATTTCTATACTGTTGGTAGTCATCATCTGAGGAGTTTCGTCTGTAAAATCTATGATTGGCATCTCTTTCCGTCATAAGATGTCTTACGTCTTCAGTTAGCCATGGTGCTGGAGCTCGTTTAACTTTCGTTTTCTTAGGCGGGGCGTGTCTGTCAAACACTTCAGTAATCATATCGGCCAGTTTTGCGACTTTAGCGTCAATAAAAGTCAGTGTGTGAATTTCGATCCAAGGTGTATTGGTTGCGTCTGTCAGTAACGCCTCATAGTTAATTTTTCTAAGATTTCTGTATGATATTGTTCTTGGTTGGTGTCTAGGAGTTTCTAGACGGTATGAAGTGTGTATGATGTCATGTCCTGATATAACAGTGGCGGATAACTGACCATGGTTTAAAATTATATCGTTTTGCTTCGTTATAATGAGGTCAATTAAAGTTTGACTATTTCCGACATGGTGGATGGTATTTAGTGGGAGAATATTCAAACCACAAGCTTCAATGCTTCGCTATAAATTTATGGTGGAGGGTTTATTCTTTAATAATTTGGTGTTAAGATCACCCATTAAAATTACATGTTCGTATTTTGATACAACTGAGGATAGAGCTGCATAAAATGAATCTAAATTCCCAGCATTTGGGGGTTTATATACTGTGGTATGACAGAGTCATCCCCCAATGAATATTAATATAGTCAGAATTAATATTCGTATTTTTATTTTATTTGTTTATTTAAAATTTAAATTTTAGGGTTAATTGATACGCAAATAAATAATTATGTATTAAGCCTGGGCGGCCAAATTTATTATTATATTGTTTAAATCAGTACAAAATTGCTGTTAAGAAAGTATTAAATGTGGAAAATTGTTGGGACTGCAGCTTTGAGCGTTCAGATAGCTGGACATTAGTGCCGAGCGCTGGCGGCAACCAGGCGGCCCATACACAATATAACGGGCAATGGAGGACGCTTAAATCCCGTTAGGTTGTGAGGGTGATGGCCCCGACTCTGCGTTGAGGGAGGCAAGGTCAGGGAAAATGTACGCGAAACGAGTGACGAATACTAGCTACGGCGCGAAACAAGTGATTGTGTGGCTACGTCGTTTCACCAATCGTTCATGGCTACAGGGTTCACATTTGTTAATCAAAGGCTTCTGTTCCATGTACAGAGAGAGGGAAAACTAGCTTTCCGTGGCGGGAGAAGAGGACGCCATGAGAGAGGACTTGCTGGTCAGAGGGGCTGGAGTATAGACGTGTCGTCCGACACACTCTTCTAGTTGTTGAACCGCGGCTGGAGCTAGACGCTTTCTGGCTCAGATGTGGCCGGGAACAAGGTGTTTCATCTGGTAAAGGCCATCAGCAGATGTACTAGCGCGGATGGGTCCGCGAATTGGCATTCAACAGTGACACAGAGCGTGTCACACCTCGTCGAGCAGATGAGACAACCAATGATAAGAAGTACCAACGCAAAGGTCCATGGTTCCACAGGGTTTTAACGAGGCTTACAAACCAGTAAGCGACTTCTGAGATTAGATTCTCTGCTCTCATCACGACAATATTTACTGAGCTAACCAACTATCTATGTTTCTTAACTTCAAATTTTAAGCATCTTGCCCATTATAACTAATTCAAATGATGCTTTTCACTTTAAAACGGCGCCCCTGGGATTTTTGTAAATGTTAACTTTAATTTGTTGGCCTGCGAAGCCACTTTATTGTACAGTAACTTTGCAAAATCTTTGAAATATTTAAAATCTGTTTATATTTGCATTTATCCGGCAAATTGTAAACGCCGGGTATTGCTTGTTTATTTTCTTTGAATATATTGTGTTTAACGTAACGTTAAATATGCCTGGCCTTGTATAAGCCAGAAGACCGAATAAATTGAATATTATTTTGTGTAACTTAAATTCTTGCGGCATTCAAGGTTCTAGTTCACCAATTAACAAATTAGTAAATTAATATTCATATTCACAATAAAAGTATAGGAAGTGATGGTATCCCCCCCCCCTCCCTCTCTCAGAACCAACCGTCTTATACAATATCACCGAAATTAGACATATTTTATTTTGTATAGTTAATTCTAGAAAAATAAATTCGGGATATTTATATGTGGTATTATCGGAAGGAATCATATTTGTAACTTTTATGCTAGATCTGATGTAAGCAGTAACTCCACCTCCCCTTCTCATTAATCTATCATTTCTGTACAGAGTGTAACAATTAAACTCTATGAAGCTGTCGCTAATTGATGGTTTTAACCATGACTCTGAGACAAGAATTGCGTAGAATCCGGAGTTTTTAAAAATATATTGAAACTCAATAAAATGTCTACTAGGGATTGTGTATTAATATGTGCGACGTGAAGTGCTTGTGGACTTATCTGGGTCACATTTCGCAGTAATACACAGCTGGAGTGAGCTGTTGTGTCTGAGTGCGTGGAATGTAGTGGCCGGGGGGGGGGGGGTGGCCAGTATCGACAGGGCTGTACAAAGTAAACAAGAAGCAATAGAAGCGGAAGAAAAGCGAAAATTTTACAGGGGTTGTGCTTGAATGTGCCAAAACTGTCAACAAAAACTTTTAAAATCAATTTCATAGAAATAATAACTTAGCTAATACAAAACTTAAATTAGTAATATAAATTCATTGAAATAAGAAAAATAAAAAATAATTGAATTAATTATGTTACTTAAAATTAATACTCTTCACATTTTCATTCAGTGATGTCATATGGCATGATTTCTTGTGGAAATTCTTTACATAGTAAAAAATTTTCATAGCACAGAAAAGAGCTATTAGGATGCTGTGTAGGACAAAACCAAAAACTTCTTGCAGACAACTTTTTTAAAAAAAAACTCAATATTCTTAAAATAGCTTCCCATTATATGATATATATGTGATTTGTCATAGAGCATTTTAACCTGTTTACATCTAACTCACAGGCACACAATTTCAATACAAGAAACAGAAATAACTTGCACAAAACACAAACATCTCTGTCATTAGTACAAAGAGGAGTTAATTATCCTGGGATACCTATTTTTAATAAAATTCCCAAAAGTATAAAACAGTTTGCAGATAGTAAAGACATATTTAAAGAAAAACTGAGAAATTATCTTATTGGCAACTCCTTCCACTCCATTCAAGAATTTGAACAAAATAATTAATTGTATTCAATATGAGCTTTTGCAAAACTCGGTTGTAAAAATTAATGTTTATTTTTAATTCTCTTTATTTGTCTTTGTAACATATGATTGTTTTCACTACATTAAAGACTCATATTGTATGTATGTGTACTACCCAGGACATGTTTCACATCTCAGAGGTCCTTCTTCAACAGGGATCCATGAAAACAGATTGATAAATAAAAATAAATAAATAAAATGGAAGGTATTTCCTTTCGTCGCCAAAGTCAGACTTTGGGACTGGAACGAAGTCGATTCTAACATTGTTACCAGTTAACTTGGTAGCTTCATCCGCTGCCTCGTTTCCCCCAACTCCTACATGACCAGGCATCCAGCAGAGTAAAACCTCCCTTCCACAAGAATGGGGAGGGCGTCCTGTATATCCTGAACTAGTCGAACTGCTGGGTACATGTTTAGTAGTGCCAATATACAGCTGAGGGAATCACAATATTTCATGTACTTCATGCTGCGACTTAACCTTCATATGCTGCAACTACTTTAATACAGGTAGTACTCGGCTGTATATACACTGCACCTAGTATGCAGCTTAGTCACTTGAAGGAACATTACAGAGCAACCTGCTACATAATGTTGCTTAGAAACATAATTAAAATGGTGATGCTGATTAAAAATATCCCAACAAATATTGATAAAAACATTGTCAACGGTTAACAGCTTGTATCAAGACAGGTCTAAAATAATTCTGTACCTCTATAAAAGCCAGGAATGAAATTTATTCCAACCCTGGTGATAAGCGGGGGACACGTCATAGCCCAATTCATCTAAAATGGTCTTCGAACAGTAGCTGAAAGTTTTGGTAGCTCTATGGTTTTATTCAACAATGCGCCGTAAGCGGGACTGTCACTTGTTAAGGCTACGTGCATCGTGTCGCGCCAAGAGGAAATGTCGCCAGGTCACCAGTCAACATAAATGCTGGGAATATGGCTGGTACAATGCACACACGTGGCAAGCAGAAATTCTACGTGGTGGACATTGTCCGACGTCTGGAGGTAGCTGTCCCGCGCCAAACTATATACGCGGTGGTACCCAAAAATAACCGAAATAGCATTGCCGTGGCCCCGTGGGCAAAGCTTGTGTAGTACACGTTTCTGCCGCTAGGCGTTTATAGAGCAATTCATTGCCATTCAGTGCCACCTGTGTTTTCAACCCGACTTGTTCTTTCAATCTGCAGTGATTGTTTTAGCTAGCGCTTTTTTGTTATTGTTCCGTTTTTGATGATGGCAAGTTTGAAATTTTGTTTCCTGCTCAGTAAAAATGCTGCTGAAACTGTTTTAATGTTGGGAATAGCTTACAAAGATTTTTCTATGGGAAAAACTGAAGTGTATGAATGGTCTGCTAGGTTTAAAAATGTCGATTGATGACAAACCTCGTTCCAGATGTCCATCAACTGCCCGAATCGAAGAAAATTTTGAAAAAATTCGAGAGCTTGTGCTCTCAGACCATTGACAGACAATTGAACAACTGTCAGAGATTAATGGGTTATCTTTGAGCTCGGTTCAGCAAATTTTAACCGAAGATTTGGGAATGAAAAAAGTTGCTGCCAAGTTTGTTCCACGGGCTCTGACTGACAATCAAAAAGAACGTCGAGTTGAAACATGTTGTGCTTTGAAACAACAGCTTGAAATTGATCCAGATTTTCTGTCAAAGGTCATTACTGTTGATGAGTCAAGGTGCTATGGTTACGACCCAGAAACAAAGCAACAGTTAAGCCAATGGAAGACGTCATTGTCACCCCATCCAAAAAAAAAAAAAAAATGTCGCCAAGTCAAATCGAATATCAAAACAATGCTCATTTGCTTTTTTGATGCCAGAGTTTTTACCCCCACATCCAACCGTCAATTAAAACTATTATTTCGAAGTTTTAAGAAGGTTACGCAACAGTATTCGTCAAAAACACCCGATTTGTGTCAGACAGTGGACTGGTTCTTCCACCACGACAATGCACCTGCCCACACAGCTATCTCTGTTAGGCAGTTTTAGGCTAAAAATTGCCTAGTTCAGCTGTCCAAAGCACCTTACTCGCCTGGCCTGGCTCTGTGCGACTTTTACTTATTTCCACGCATGAAAAGGGATTTCAAAGGACAGTGATTTGACAACTTTGAAGAGGTCAAGAAAAAAATGAGGGAAGAGCTGTCATCCTTTTATAAAGATTTCTACAGAAAATGTTTCGAACAGTGGAAGCACCGGTGGGACAAATGTATTAGTTGTAAAGAGAGTATTTTGAATGGGTTAAGGTTGTTTTGTAAAATATTTGAAAATATATTGCTTTTAGAAAATAATTCCAGTTTTTCTGGGTATCCTCTCGTATAACGCAGCCTTACTCCAACCGCGACTGTACAAAGGTTCTACGACATTACAAAAGGAAGGAATGGTCTGCAACCATTGACATACCATACAGACACATTAATATACTCAGAGCCTTTAGGACTCAGGCTTTAGATTTCTCAGATGTGGGAGTCAGCAAAGTATGACTGCACTCTCAGGCTTGGCCTAGAGTGGGGTAAATAAGTTTCATTGGCTATTTCTCACGTGTCTAGCAAGTGGCTAGCCCATAATTTGTTCATTAGCCCTTAGTAAGTACGTACTTCAGTGCTGATAGAGTGGGAGAGCAGTTTCTCACGTTATGTTTCCTTTGGGCCCTTGAAACATGCTGCATCTGAAGGAATAATAATAATTCCATCATGTAGTCGTAATGACCTGGTGACAGGGTTTCTATAGGCTGCGCAATCCGCCCCTGTCGTAACCACCTTAACCTAACCCAGCAATCCTACTGGGTACAGGGGACCTGCAGTTTAACTTGGAATCCAAACCACGGAAGCGTTCTGGCGTACTTCACATTACCAGCAAGCTGTGCTAGAAGTGAAGGTCAGGTTAGGGCCTTTGAAAAATCCCCGACGAGACAGGGATTCGAACCGGAGACCTTTCGATCACCAGTCATACACCTTATTGACTGAGCCACCAGACCGCTACATCTTTAGGAATTATATTACCTGCTTCTAAGGGCATGAGAAAGCTACTTCTTCTAAACATGTTATGCTATGATGGCTTAAAACTATATCCATTCATAGTGAAGTAGGGGAAGTTTGTGAAATATTTAACAAACATTGTACTTCAGTTGTAGAGAAATTAGGCATAGAAAAGCAATCCCCACATAGTGCCTTAAGGCTTCTTCAGACTGCTTTCCCAAATAAATTTGTAGAAATGCAATTACCACCAGTAACTGTCTCAGAAATAAACACATGAAACAATTAAAACCTAAAAATTCTTCCAGCTATGACAATATTTCAAACAAATTACTGAAAAGATGTTCAGATTGTATCAGTCATGTACTTGCCCACATTTGTAATGAATCCTTAATGCAAGGTGTGTTTCCAAATAGACTAAAATATGCAGTTGTAAACCCGTTGTTTAAAAAAGGAGAAGCAACATGTGTAGATAACTATCGTCCCATTTCATTACTTTCAGGATTCTCAAAGATTTTTGAAAAAGTCATGTACTGTACAGTAATAACACATGTTAAAAAAAAATAATTTCCTCAGTAAATCACAATTTGGGTTCCAAAAAGGATCATCTATAGAAATGGCTATATTTTCATTTTTATATATCACATTTGAGGAACTGAACAATAAAATAAGCCCTGTAGGAATATTTTGTGATCTTGCAAAAGCATTTGACTGTGTAAATCATGAATTACTTTTGAAGAAAATGGAATACTATGGTATTTATGAAACCGCAGGTAAATGGTTTAAATCATACATGGAAAGTCGAATGCAAAAAGTTTCCATTTTTTATCCTAAAATAAGTAAAGATGCTTCATCGGACTGGGAGAAAATAAAACATGGAATTCCACAAGGTTCTGTCCTAGGACCCCTCCTGTTCTTGTTGTACATGAATGACCTTCCTGGAAACTTATCTGACAAAGTTAAGAGTGTTTTATTTGCAGATGACTCTAACCTGGCTGTGAGAAAACCACCAAACAGCACTCTAGAATTTAATGTAAATGAAGTACTTAGAGAAGTAGCAAATTGGTTAAGGCAAATTCATTAAAATTAAATTTTGAAAAAACACATTATATTAGGTTTAAAACAAAAAATTATGCACAGCCAGATTTACAAGTAAGCTATAAAAGTAACACAATATTAGAAACAAACAGTATAAAATTCCTTGGTATTAAAATAGATGAGAAACTCTGTTGGAACGAACATATCACTTCACTACTGAAGAAGTTAAGTAGTGCTACCTTTACAATACGAACACTTTCTCTAACAGCAGATCTAGAATTAACGAAACGTGTACTCCTCACATTTTCATTCAGTGATGTCATATGGCATAATCTTTTGGGGAAACTCTTCACAAAGTAAAAAAGTTTTCATAGCACAGAAAAGAGCTATTAGGATGTTGTGTAGGGTACAACCAAGAACTTCTTGCAGACAACTGTTTAAAAAACTCAGTATTCTTACAATGACTTCTCAGTATATATATTCTCTCATGTGCTTTGCCATAGATCATTTTAAACTGTTTACTTCTAATTCACAGGTACACAATTTCAATACAAGAAACAGCAATAACCTGCACAAAACACAAACATCTCTGTCATTAGTACAAAGAGGAGTTAATTATTCTGGTATACATCTGTTTAATAAACTTCCCAAGAGTGTAAAACAGTCTGGAGATAATAAAGATATATTTAAAGAAAAACTGAGAGATTATCTTATTGGCAACTCCTTCTACAACATACAAGAATTTCAACAAATTAATTAATTGCATTCAATATGACTTTTGCAAAATTCAGTTGTAAAAATTAATGTTTATTGTTATTCTCTTTATTTGTCTTTGGAACATATACTTGTTTTTATTATGATTATGGCTCATATTGTATGTATGTGTATTAACCATGACATGTTTCACATCCCAGAGGTCTTTCCTCAGCAGGAATCCATGAAACAAGATTGATAAATAAAAAAAAATAAAAAAAAAATTCATTATTTTGTTCCATTATATTCTCAAACTTAAAAAGTAAGTCTCTTCTAGAGTTTCAAATTCAATCATAAAATTTTCGTTCGACCAAGAATGAAACGACTATACATTTAGATATGTTTTATTAAATTTACTGACTCTTTCAAAAAACAAAAACAAAAAAATCCTTTTCTTAGTACATAAGTGTTGTTTGAATTCCAGGGGATTATTAGTACTTGCAACAAAAATCCATCTTGCAATGAAATAACTAGAAATATTAATTAGCTAAAAAAAAATATACATAAGTTATATCAGTAGAACCGTATACACCACAGAGGACCACAAAATAATGGTAAAGCAATGTGTTAACAGTTGTTACCTGCGGGTAACGGAACTGTTATATTTTGTTAGTTCTCCCACAATAATAATTATTACATAGATGACCAGTTAAGCACTTTGTGCTTGAATAGAATCCGCTAACATAGTACCCAGTAAAGGAACAAAACCACCAAAATACATACAACCCAGGCGTCAACATTTGCTCCATCTGGCTCCCTCGATTTGCAGTCCTGTTTCCTCAAGTCCGAGTTCAGGCTTCTCGGTAAAATGCGACACAGAAGCGATAACTACTGGGAAAAAAGTCAAATTAATATATATATACACACACACACATGTGGTGTAACTTGCCATTTGGTTCATTACAACAATCAAGAGCTGTTTGGCGCGTGAGGAATAGCTCAGGCCCAAGTGAACGTTTGCAGCACATGACCACATCGCATACATTTGGCTTTAACGCCATCCCTTGTGGCTCTTTCATTCCAATCCAGAGCTAAGCCCCAGGATTAGTGGACATCAAATTAGCGCGAATTTGAACAGTAGTTAATCACCGCTGTCCTGAATGCTGACACCTACCTACAAACCCAATTGTTATCTAATTTTTAGCCATGCAGTTTTGAATAAAAATAGGGAAAGAATTCAAACACGTTTCAGATAAAAATAACCCAACGTAGCAAATATTGATGCTGAGACCACAAAAATATGAAACAAACACATCTAAGAAAGCAAGTAATGTCTATTATGATTCACATTGTTTCCACACTTAAATGTATATAAGAACAAATGTCATACAGATAACCACTGAAGATGCTCCGAGATATGGAGGATAAAGTGTACAGTTGGATAATGCGCTGGCATAATATTTATTATTCAAACGAACTATCAGTTGAGAAAATATTCCACAACATTCTATTGAGAATTATAAACGCTCAACTGATACTCAAAATAAAAGTGCACCCCTCTCAAAAGTTCTGAATTTTAGTATAGTCTAATGCACATCAATGTTATTGCAGCTTTCTTTTTAATTAAACCTACCATGTTAGTATACCTGGACATTTTTAAATATTAAGGTGCACCTCAAAAGATTTTAAATCATGGATAACTTTCTGAAATGTTGTACACCCTTCAAGCTGGGAATGACAAGATTGAGTTTTTTTTAACTTGTCATGTACCATTAAAGAACTGAGAGGGACAGACATGTGTGCGTGCCTCTGTTTTTTTGTGTGGGTCCCGCGACAGGCCACGGGGGTTCAGGTGTGTGTAGTGTCGGCCCTAAGAAAATAAGCTACATCTGCTTGGCGCCCCTTAGGAGTGACGATTTGCAGAACAGAAGGGGGAGGAGGACCACAGTTGAGGACTGGGCCTCGATCATCTTAATAAATAAAATAATAAAAAGTAAATCTGTATCCGATAATGAAGGGTGAGGCGGTGCCAGGATTACAACCAGTTGGGGCAATTGTTAAAATTATTGTTAACATAGGGCGGTTTGTTGCAAGTCTCGAGCCAACCAGCGAGAAGAGCTTCCCTGATGAGATGGACAATGGCGGACTGCATCAAGTGGCAGAGAAGCTTCTTGGCGGCAGCGCGGACGAAAGGGTGGAGGCCTGGTTGGTTGCCTACCGAGAGGGGTAGATCGGCCGCCCAGCCAACCAGAGGAGAGACATCAGGCAGAGGTGGCAGTCAGCACGCGACTACACAACTAGATTCGCCTGCATGGTAATCATCAGTCAGAAACAGGAAATTTTGCATCGTCGTCGTTTTTTTGCCCTAGTCAATGCCCCGAGACAAACTCTCTTGCTCCACCGAGAAAGTTATGTACCCTTGTGTTGTAAAAAGAAAATCAATCTTTGTAAAATTTTATCAAGTAAATAATTCAAGTGCATAAGTAAATCGTGAAGTCAGACTGTGAACCCTGTTTTCAATACATCCCATCCAGTCACGAAATATGTCACTTTCCTTGGTTAATTCAATAATTCATGTTTCAATAATAATACTTTGAGATCTGGATGTCGCTTCCCTCATAATAGGGAACACTCCAAAAGCAATCTCTGGCGCCCACCTGATTTTTTTTTTTTTAGTCTTCAATACTATTTTTAAATCAATGCCAGGTAGCAAACGGCCACAGTGAGGGGGAGAAGTCGCTTCCCTAACATAGGAGACACTTCAAACTCAACATTTTGTGGCGAGACAGTATTAAGCCATGTACATTATTTGTAAAGCCTAAAGTCGCCACGAAGCATTAAGCTCAGAGGCGCGCAATGCAAAAACGTAACTGTTCAGTCAGTCTGTAGCAGGCCGCCGCAAGGGTAGTGTTAAGGTTAAGCGCGGCCTTATATAATTGTATAGTGGGCCTAAAAGTAATAAAATGTCGTCCACTAATCGTGTTAGGGAAGTTCTTCGTGACGAACGACAAGCTAGCAGTGGTGAGAAGTGGTGACACAGTGTGTAGACTAGATAGTCAGAAGCGTGATCAGAACTTGTAATCGGAGGAAATGAAGTACAGGGTTGTATAGGCTTATCCACAGTCAAGATGAACAAGTATAAGTAGTGGTGGTGGTTGGGATAGATGTATGTGCATGGTAAATAAATCAGATGTGAACTTAAAAGCGGCCTGTGAATTGACTTAGTAGAAAAATCGAACCTGCAAGCCTAAACAATCAAGCATATCTTAAATCGTATAGAACCGCCACACAGCTAACTAAATCGTTACATGGCCTCTGTATAGAGACCGGATAAGATGGATTTTTTTTTTCCCCCTCATCTTAGCGAAAACCGCGTTTCTGACCTGGTTGAAGCTGTGTCCGACCGCCGACAGTGTGTATGGGAGAACACGATGGTCACCACCATCGTACACGACGTAGATTTTCACGCTGTTTTCTGAGGCGCTGTTTCCTGAGACGCAAGATTTCACGTTGCTAGGAGCTGTTTGCCGCTAAGCAGTTTCACCACGTGGAATTACGGGCTCCCTACGACACAGTCCAGCTGAGCAGAGGCCTGCCGACATCAGTTTTGCAGCGTGCATTGCACACGGACGTCTCTGCTACGTTCCACTACAGATAAGTGTGCAGCTCAGCCGCAATAAGTGTTGTTCGTACTTCCTTTCAAAATAGCATTCATTACGCGAAGTTGTGGTGCTAAATAGAAAACACAAAGCGTGTGCAGTTTCACAGAGTTCAGAGCATTTTTATACGAAATTGTGAGTTCATTAGATGGTTTTGTAAAATTTTGGAGAAAGTAGTTAGTTTTGTTGGCCACATAGCAAGATATTGTCATAATACTAGTAAGTGTGGTAAACCACGTGCTTGTTAAATGTTTGCTAGCAGCAGTTACGACCTCATCATTAAAGTTTTCTGCTGAAGAATTGCTATATAAAAAAAAATTATATTGCATAAATGTTAAAACTGTAATTTTCCAAGTAGCAATTGGTCACTTTAGAGACATTGAAAATAAATAATAAATTATTTTGATATTTCGCTTACTCGAGATATTGTACCTCAAGTGTGAGGAGGTTAGAGTGAGATCTGGCCTGGACTAGAAATAAAAATACTGACAACACTGCATTGTCATTTGAATGTTTTTTTTGTCCTGTTCGTTTATTCATTTTGCAAGAACTATTAGCGGCGTCAACAGTTTATTTTCTTTTCTCACCAGTTTATTCCTTTTTTTGTGAGAGAGTAAGCACACCAATTTGAAACCAATGTTTGAATTGATTTGAATATTTTTTCTGCTGTGGTTTTACAGTCTCAACAAGTCTGATTACGGGATAATTTGTGTGTAATTTCGATTTTTGTGGTTTTAGTTTGAATGTGAGGTCCTAATTACATTTCAACCCAGTGCATAAAAAAACATATTTAAGTATGGAAGACAGTAATGCTGCCCTTGATGAGGCTGCGAGCACAAGCACAGCTGCTATTTAAGAGGTAGAAAATAATGATTCACTGGGGGAGGACACATCACTAGAATTGAATACCGGTCCGACACCTCTCACTAGACAAGATACTTTTCAGATGTTAACGGATAGTACCCCAAGACAGTTGGTGTCTTGCCACAAATTATGTACACAGAGTGCAACCATCACCTGCAGTGTCCACTCAGCTATCACAAGTCATACAGTTATTGGAATTATTTAGGAAGAAAACTCGTGACGTACAAGAGGAACAGAATAAAAAATTCTATACAAAATATGGGGAACAGGCGAAGCAATTCGAAGTATGCAATAAAAAATTTGAGTCATTCAACCAAAAATTCGAATCATCTAGGAAAGAGACACTTACACAAGCCAAACAAACATGCAAACACTTGACCAGAAATTCAAATCTGTCGATACAAAACTTGAGGTGCAGGCTAAGCAATTCGAATTATTCAATAAAAAATTCAAATCATTCTACCAAAAAGTTGAATCATTTCACAAAGAATATCGAAGCACAACTTGCAGCACAAACCAAAAAACTCGAGGAGACATTCCGGCAGGGCACTCAACACAAACACTCAGATTGACCAACCTTCCAAATTTTTTGATACTCATGAAGTGAAGATCAATCACACTGTCTTCACACTTAAAGAACGGGTGGGGCATAACACTACACATGATTTAAATAAGTTGAATGCAAATGATTTAAATGAGTCTAATAAGTAGATTACCTCACTGAAACAGTTACCACAACAGTTTCAGACACACAGTAGTACTACCCATCCTTCTGACCTCGCTGCATTGTTAGAGGCACAATCACATGATAATACTCAAGTTGTAGTGCATATTACAAGTTCTATAGTTCCTCAACAAACAGCTGATAATAGTGTAACAGTTAACCACAATTTTGTTTTGGTACAGGAGGCAACCATGTCAAAATGTAATGTTTCCACAATTTCTATGGTAAGGAACTTTTTGGGTGTTCCCGAAGCCATGTTAATAAACGTTGCAGACCAACTCCTGGTATGAAGTTTGCAGACTATATTTACAACCTGATGTTCCCTTTTGGAACAGATACTATTTTTCTCTTCTCATCGGGTTCCTAGAATATGTGCAAATAACATTCACATTGGGTACAAACAAGCTTTTTACGGCGACGAGTTTCAGCAATTTTTTCACTATGAAGAGTTTCTTAGCAATAAACCATATGATGATACTGTATTTGCAGACAACCTAATGAAAGACCCTAACCTCCAGCATTCACCTGCTTCTTTCAGAAGGGGTAACGCCATTCTGCAAAGTAGAAAATGCACAAAGAAGAGAAGAACCAGGTGTACAAGTTAAGATGAAAGAAATCCTATCACCACTGTACAGAGGTAAGCTGGATTTATTTCACGAGGGCAGAAACGTAGTTAAATTTAAGGGCAAAGGTTTTTCTTGTAGTATAGGACAGGCAAACAAATCATATGCTACACCCTCCATTAAGTTGGTCGATTACCAGATGTGGGGTATTTTTGTCATATGATACCAGAAAGGTGCCAATTGTTTTTGTTTTTTTTTTCCCCAATATTTCTCATTCAAACATATTCAAATTTGATTGTAGATTTGCTGGCGGTTATAGTGATGAACAGTAAGTCCAAATTTAAAAGAGCCAAAGCAATTATCGGGACTTAGGTCATATGGGAGGAGGCCCGGTCCAGGTTGTACCTTTAAAGGAAATGCAAAGTTCCAGATTTGGTTTCCCACAGTAGAAACTGAGATCCAAGAGGAAACACTTTTAATTGATGCTGTTGCGGTTCATCATTTTTTTTTACATTTTTATTTTTTTTTTTTTTTTAGGATATCACAACTTTAATCCATAAATCACAGCAGGTATCGGGAATCGGTTCCTGTGGGATGTGGCCTTATTCAGGTTTGACTTTCAAAGGAACCTGAAAAGCTCCAGATTTGGTTTTCCCATAGTTCCAATAAAAAAAAAACGAGATCCAGGTGCTTATGTCTTCAATTGATGCTGTTGCTGATCCACACTTCATTGTAAAATACAATAACATTATTTTATCCTTTGCCTCACTGCACCTCAGTAGTGGGGAGGGGGGGAGAGCATGTATCTGCATAATATTAAATTGTTTTGGTTTTTTTCACGGTACCATCAGTAAAAAAGGGGGGAGGGTAAATCTGTAAATGCAGAAGGTTGAAAGATGATTTTTCAAGCTGAACTGCCTACCATTGAAGAAATAAAAAAAAATGTTTATGGCTGACCGTATATTTGCTCAATTTCACATGTGTAATTTTAGAAATTATCAATACATGATGATTTAGTCACAAGCCAAGCAACATAGAGTTTTGACTTTATGTATGATATGTCATGTTTGTAAAGAGCTGATTATATAAGTAAGTGTACTAAGATAATATTATAACAGCTTTCAATGATTATGTATTTCACCATAACATGTTTTAATGATGAGATGAGGTCTTTTATGCCAACATGTGTCAATGATGATGTTTTCTACCATGACACGTTTGAAGGATAATGGCTGTGTGTGTGCATTAGGACGTAGCACTCCTAGTGATTACATTCATTTGCCCAGGCAATATATATATATATATATCTGTGTGTGTGTGTGTGTGTGTGTGTTTTCAGATGGGAAACATTGAGGCAGTATAGCACCAAAGCATTCTCTCTTTGTGTGTTTAGCTTGGCAAATATGCCACAACACAGTCATTACAAAATTTATGTAATTTAATTCAGAGACAGGAGATAAGTTTGGAAATCCCATAAGAAGCTGTGCATTTGACCTTCCACGATGGTATTTTTTAAAGGGGGGTTGTACTTCACAGTATTACACCACTCATGGTTTATTTTTGAGTTTGTGACATTGTAAATGTTTTTCTAAGAATGAAAAGAGGGTATATTGACAAATTGTGTGAGCATCGATTTTGTTAATGACGGCGCTAACTTTTGTATCATTATGTTACTGTTTAGTTATGTGGCAGCGTTACAGGACAATGAATTTTGGTGTCATTTTGGACACTGCAAATGTGAGTGAGATTGTGTATTTTTGGACATTATTTTGAGATGTCACTTGTGTAGCAATTAAGGACAAGTTGACGTTATTTTTGACATTGTGATGTAATGGAAGCTATAATGATCAGCCATCACCACCACTTTAAAGTAATGGTTTTGTATTAATGAGAAGTAATGGTTGGGTTAAACTGTCTCTTTAAGTTGTTGGATTTACTTTTTTGCTATTGTAAACTATCATTTCCAAGTAGCTAAAACATAAACCCAGGGGGATTGTGGCGAGACAGTATTAAGCTATGTATATTATTTGTAAGGCTTAAAGTCACCATGAAGCACTGTTAAGCGCAGAGGCACACGAGGAAAAAAAGTAATTGTTGAGTCAGTCGGTAGCAGGCCGCGGCAGGAGTCGGTAGCTGGCCGCCGCAAGAGTAGTGTTAAGGTTACAGTGTGGCCTTGTATAATTGTATAGTGGACCTAAAAGTAATAAAATGTCATCGACTAATCACGTTAAGGAAGTGCTTTGTGACGAACGACAAGCTAGCAGTGGTGAGAAGTGGTACCACAGTATGTAGACTCGATAGTCAGAAGCGTGGTCAGAACTTGTAATCGGAGGAAATGAAGTACTGTATAGCCTTATCCACGGTCAAGATGAACAAGTATAATTAGTGGTGGTGGTTGAGATAGATGTATGTGCTTGGTAAATAAATCAGATGTGAACTTAAAAACGACCTGTGAATTGACTTAGTAGAAAAATCGAACCTGCAAGCCTAAACAATCAAGCAAACTATCCACTATTATCACCAACACATGTGATAGTGTGCGCAAGCACATTAAATCGTTGCAATTTCTAAACTAGCAGCCCAGAAGAGATGGCCATCACTTCTTTTCACTGGAGTACAATAAGCCAAAGCATATTCAACTCAAGATATTCAAACTCTGATAGCAAAAAGCCACTTTTACAACACTAACAAACAAGATATTGGAAATCAAATGGAGAAAAACTGAATACACAAAATGAGTAAAGTAAACTTCACTGTTTCAAGAAGATACCCCAAAATACAACTTAAAGTAAACAAATGAACGTTTGTTTGTAAATGATATAATTTTCCTTGCTATGACTGTCACAATCCAGGACAAAGCTGTGCATAGCAGAGTAACATCCCCTTAAAAAAAAATCCTGACTGGCTGTATTTACCTAGGGCCTCTTGTCAGAATGACAGTTAAAACTTCAATGGCTGACTCGGAAGAGAAAAATAGTTGTCGGTACAGCAAATGAGGTAATACATCCAATCACAAAACCTGTGCCCATACTGAACAGTCTGCAAGCAGTGTATTGTCAGCTGCCTACATGTGCTCCAGATCTAATCGATCTTCCTTTGTGGTACCTCAAGGCTTCTTTCCACCTGTGCAATTTTCCAAGTAAACTACCATGAAGGGAGAATCTATGTTGTATGATAATACCCCATCTAGCTTACTCAATGGCCCATCATTATCTGATCTTATCAAGGCAACAATGAGCAGTCAGAGAAGACTGAACAGTAAGAATAAAGAAGAAACACTTATTTAATGCAAATACCCTGCCCAGAACTGGAAAACAAATGGAAGTAGTTAAGAGTACTGGACAAATATCTAATTAAGCTCTTGACAGATGAAGAAATAAGGTGTGTCCATGGTGGACAAATATAGAATACTGAAAGGACAACGAGCCATTCAAGAAGTAAGGAGTGTCAGAAAGAAAAAACAAATTAAATTCTTGGCAATATTCATTTTTGTTTACAAGACCAAGAGCAGATGCCATTACTGTAGTCAAGCATTCAGACAATACTCCAAATAACTATTTTTGAAGTCTTGATTATTTTTGAAGTTCCTTTAGAAAGACTACAGCATTCACATCCTCCTAAAAGTAAATAAATCAAGAGAGATAGTGGTGGAACTGATGAATAGTCCGCAGAGAATGACTATTATGGGAGAATAGTTTAAAAACTGATGGAAAATTTGTGGAACACACTAACTCTTCGCCTTCATTTTGGTAACATAAAAGATACCAGAGGAATGGAAAATTACCATCATTTGTCCAATATAATTACATATAAAAAATGACAGACTTCTGTATTTAGAGAAGCATCCTCCTCCTATTTGTCACAAACAACATATTGTAAAAAGCACTTCAGTATAGCTTAGAGACTTAGCTGAATAAAGTGGGAATACCAGCAAGGATTCAGAAAGGCATATTCTTGCACTTAACAAATGTTATTATCAAATCACTGATTGAGATGAGAGTCTTGAGAAGAAAAAAGAAGTTTTTAATTACTTTTGTTGACTTCAAGAAAACTTATGATTTAGTTCTTTGGAAACTTTATAACATTCTCATGGAACTCTGTATTTACGATAAATCCCTGTTCCTACTAGGGCAGACACACTCTCTCCTTCTTCAAAGTAAACTTCTTGGGTGAGATCAGAAAAAAATTGAGATAAAAAAACAGCCAGAAGCAAGGCGGTGATCTCTCAACACTGCTGTGTTCTGAGAGTGGAGCAAAAACATGGCCAGTGATGATATTCAAAATCAGTGAGTTAGTTCCAAAAACACAACTGTCTGCCCTGATAGCAACATTGTGCTCCTAGCAGAAAACCTTCAATAGCAGTGATACAGATTGGAACCACCATGTGATAAGAGCACTTTCAGCCTACATACATTTATGTTTAAATAACGTAACAGTAATTATGGGACAGCAGAAAAACACGAGTACATATTTCCCATTATATTTTACTCATTCCAGTTCTTATTACATTCAAAATACTTCTAAAATGTATAAAGTAATTTCTATTGATGTAAGAACGGAGACCTTCCCAGCATATGCTTGAAATGAAGTCTTCACGGGCGTACCGCCGGTACACCCGTGAAGACTTTATTTCAATTTCTATTGATGTTTGAAATAATTTCAGTACTGAACTAAAATTCACAATATTAGATTGTTAATATATAGATAAAAAGTGTTGTATCATTTAGTTTCTGTATTTTTCCTGTGAAACAGATATGTGTAAAGCCATTTCAAACAATCAGCTCAACACAGTTAGCAGTCTACAGGCCTATTGGCTACAGAAGTATTATGCCTCTACCTTAATTTGGAATTGTATTATTTCTCAACGCTTTGGTAAAATCTGGTGACAAGGAGAGCTTTTCAAAAAATTAATAAAATTAGTTTTCTTTAGAGGGTGAATTTTAATTTGTAGTTAAATTGAAACTGTCAAAGCCAGTTAATTTCAAGCAAAAAAAAAAAAAAAATATCAAATCTGTCACGAGTACCAATAATTCTGTGAATGTGTAAATTACCAGCCTAAGAGCACAACAGTTTCTTAACTAAACATATTAATTAGAAAATTTTCATCATTTGGTAACCACAGGCTGTATCTGCACTTAGACATATACCGATATTACAGAAAACAACATTTAACCAAATAATAAAATTATGAGAGAAGCATCTAGAGAGAAGGTGACAATAATTCACTGCAAGACTGAAAAAGAAACTGGATTATTTGTTTCAAGGAAGATGATGAAGATGAAGACTCAGCCCCTTCGAAACAGAAGATAAAGAAAGAAGAACTAATACTTGAGTAAAGTTTCAACACAAAATCCTAATTTTTAAGTTTCTTTGAAAGAAAAGTAGTATAATTTAAAACTGTACTTCAGGTAAAGAGAATATTCAGAGAACTGTGAGAAAATATTTTGTGTATTTAAACTAAGGAAAAAGGAAACAGCTTTAGGGAATATAAATTACAAGGAAATGGAAAATAACTCATCACTCGCCAAAGTTGAAGGCTGCGACGAGTGAAAAACGTATATAACGAACACTAAAATACTCAACATATCAGTTTTACTCCTTATTCATGCTATAGGAAATGAGTCATGTGGTTCGGGAGGTGTGCACACGCCTAAGTTTAACAAATGACTAAGTGCATTATCGATATGTCAGTAGAGACTGAGATGTTACATTTAAATTTATATCACAGATGGTGATAGAATTAGTAATATACCATAAGGGTATGGAATGTTAAAACAAAAAAATCATGCTAACTACTACAATTCTGACAACCTCAATGACTGTTTCACCATGAGAGCAATCAGAGTTTTTCCTGAAACTACCACCGCTTCAGAACTTCAGAGATGGAAACTTGCATACCAAAATATCCTGGCCTCAACCAGTGATAAAATTCTTTTTTTTTTTTTTTTTTTTGGCGCATCACTCATTATTATTATTATTATTATTATTATTAGTATTATCATTATTAACATTAGACTGGTTACAATCATTTTTCTTTTTTTTTTCAAAATTTATTGTCTAACTTTTGTGTTTTAACCTCGGTTATACCTTTTGGTATATTACTAATCCCATCACCATCTGCAATATACATATTTATATATAACATCTCAGTTTCTCCCGACATATCGATAATGCACTTAGTAATGTGCTAAACTTCGGTGTGTGCACACCTCGCGAACCACATGACTGATTTCTTACAGCATGATTAAGATGTAAAACCGAAATATTGTATATTCTTGTGTTCGTCATATAATTTATTTATTTTTTTTACACTCGTCGCAGCCTTCAACTTTGGTGAGTGATGAGTCATTTTCCCTTTCCTTGTAAATATTTTGTGTATGACTTTCTATCTTTTTCAGCTGTATTTTTGAGAGAGTGGTTGGACTGTTGTGTCTCGTTTACGTGGTGAAGAGCTACTTTAATTTTTTATAATTTCATAATGAAGGGTCACATAATTGCAATTTAGAAAGAACATGAATGATTCAATGGATTCTGAAGTATCTTGTCATCAGTTCGTAGTTTATCAACGAACTGCAGACTCTCCTCAGTCAACTGACTTAATTCAAACTGTTCCATATAAGAAAATTTATTTTCATCAAGCAGCAGAGTCTGTTAAAACCGCCAGTTCCTCACCAAGTGGCAATTTCCCCTAACTCTATTGAGGCACTTCGAGTATTGGAGCACTGTAACATACCAATTATCACCTCATAATAGACTTCTAAAAGCCAGCTGATTCTTAACAGATGGGTGTTTCTAGTAGCTAGTTCACATCATTAAGTGATATTCAAAGCCTAGCTGAAAATATGGACAACCTCACTCCCTTTTTAAGATTAAAAATCACCCAGCTTCTTAGTAAAATTGAAGTTAATTTCATGGAGCACAAAGCAAATTCCATCCAACTGATCAATAGCAAACTTCAGATAAACAATAAGGTTGAAGACAATTTTTCTATAGTAGAAGCTAGTGAACTAATTCCATCCATCTACATGACTAACAATAAATTTCAAGGTAATGTCAACCAACTAGGTAAAATAAGGATGATTTTACCTGAAAATCTGTACTAAACATCATCAGAAATTTAAGGAATGCATTAATTGCAAATTCTCAGAAATGGTGAATAAATTAGAGAAGTATGTGACAGAATTTTATAGCAAGACTGGATGTTTGACTTCAAAGTTTAAGATTGATATAAACTATTATGGCAATAATAAAGACGTGTGTAAAATACTAGATAATGACCATACTGTGGATTTTAATCAAGAGAGAGATCAAAGCATTCAAAAGAACAAATAATGATTTTCATGTTAATGATTAATTAAATAGCAGTGAGGAGTTAACCCATGATAGTGACATTAAGGATTGAGATTCACTGGTATCAATCTGTTGACTACTCTCTTGCAGTTCGGATTTAAAGGAACATCCTAAAATTGGCGCTTTATGGGTGTAATAAAGAGTTAAGCCTTGGTCAAACAGAGTGCAGGATTTCCACATGGGTTCTGTAGAATATAGGATTGCTTCATCCAAGTCAATTAGCACACAGCCTACCCAACAGCATAATCCTTGTCCGTGATGGACTTGCGACAGGATGTGAATTTCCCAGAATTAGTGATGGATACAGGCGTACAAGACAAAACTCATTCAATACTTGGGGCATTCCGAATAAATATTGTCAAAAAAGCCGAAGACATACATATATTCATTTTATGCAACATTTAGTATTTTCCATAACCTATAATTTAACAATATTCTTCTTATGATGCCATACCCAATTCTGGGCATAGGTGGTTACCACGCAGAATCTGCCCCCACCTCCATTAGGATTATGTGAAATGGTTTTCCTTTGCCTTCCCTAGTGTACATTCATATGTATTATTGTAGGTGAGAATGAACGTGATACTGAGAAATGAAGAAGAGAGAGTGTGAAACGCGGTGCTGTACCATTCAGGCCTGTTCTTCTGAAAGAAAATGAGTGATGCCAAGCTTAACGTCCCCATCCAATGGAAGAATCAACAGTGTCATATACCCTCACCCCATATGCACCAAGGAGAAGTAATGGATTTAATTCAGGAATTTGGTGTACTATCTGGTGACTAGGAATTGTACACCTCTTACACTGCTGGCCAAGTCCTGATAAAAAAAATTTCTTCCAGTACCAGCACTCGAATTGGGTAATTCTGTGTCAGCACCAGACACCATCACAGTACCACAGCCAATTGTCCCAATGTGGTAGGCTATGGAATAGTATAATTATTATAAAATTAATTGAATAATGAACTTACATTGTAGAAGTAACTTAGAAAATAATTTTGTACAGCATAGGCAGTATCATTTGACCTTTATCTCAATCTCAGTGCACATTACAGAGTCTATTCTGCACTGAATAGCTCAGCAGGAGCTGGCAAACGGCGAGTCAGCCAGTTGCTCCTTTAGTGTCAAGCGGTGGTCAGCAGCTGATGTCAGCACTCTCTCAAAGCTGCCCTTGCTGATTGTTGCTACCATCCAGCCTGCAGGTAAACTTCCTCTCCCTCAAGTGCTGCCTCTGTTCACCAATCTAACAGCAACTCAATTTTCTCTCTCACTGACTGGCAGATAACACCACACAGATTCACAAAACATTGGAGTTGCATGTTGGGATTGTGGAACAGGATGGCTGTGTCCTATGCTGTTACCACACACGTGAAATAGCTGTAAAGCCGAGTTGCTTCTCAAAGTCTAGTTCCAACAGTGCCCAATGCTTTCACACATCGTAACACTCCTCCAATTAAATAATATGATTTCCACAACACCGTGTCAGAGAAGCCAGGCATCTTGGACAACACACTGCTTCCAGGCTGGTACAATCCATGCAGCAGCTTTCTGCTAAACAGATGCCTTTACAAGATTGTAGCAGTTCAGTACCCTTATCTCTGATGAATGCCCAAGTGCTTGTCATTAAAAGTATTGCTGACCCCCTCTCAATGTTAATTACTAAAAATATGAAATCAATTTCTACCAGTGTACTACCTGTTAATTACAACCTCAATAGACAATCATCAGATTCGCCATAGTTAACGTCCAATGGTGGTATGATATAGGGTAATCTGCCAGACCTACCTAAGCTAGGATTACCACTTGACCCACAATACCCCAAGCAGTAGGGAATACTGATGGATAAGTTGGCTGCGTAGAACATGGATAAGCTGCGGTTACAGCACATTTATAGAGCCTTATGCTACTTGCACAAAATGAGACAGTACTGTGTTATAGAGGTTACAATACCGTTCACAAAAGGGATGCATTCAGCAGAACAACAGGTTACTAAATAGTTTCTACACGATAGATAGCATATGGCCCAGGTGAACTGGATCGTAATGCTTACAGTAATGTCAGCAGGGGGTGAAATTTTATTCGGCCCAGGGCCTCCCTGCACAACATCCAACCTGAAGATGGTGGCAGAGTCAGCCGCCGAAAGCTCATTGTCGCATTTCAACAACATACGGCGGAAAACCCGTGAAGACTACATTTCATCAATACGCCGTGAAAGCCTTCGATCTCATATATATATATATATATATATCAGTGATGACTCAATAACTGGTGGTGATGATCTCAATAGACTCGTGACTGAACTACTAGACTTGCAAATTCAACTGCTCTATACTAACCAACTTGTTCTCAATTCATAGCTGCAATGGCATGAAGCGTATATACAAATCTCTCCTGAGGAGTAGCGTAATTAGGGCGGGATTTGGAGGCTCGGCGTATTTGGAGAGACCACCTGGCCACCGATGCCGCACATGTTACCGATCACTATTAACTTACTATTCCCAAAAGAGGAGTTCATCTATAACAAATTGATCAGTGTACGGAATACAGTAACCAGAAGTCAAACACATTTAATATGTATGTTAATGGTAATTCTTTTAATGATAAAGTAGAAAGTAACGTAATTTGTCAAAGTGACATAGCAGTAAACAATTATGACTGTGTTCTGATGTCAAGTAATGTTTGCATAAAAGAAACTACTGAATTTGATAGACAAATCAATTCAATGAATAATGCAAAATAACTAAGAGTTATATACAAATACCAGTACAAGGAAATTTGACTACTGATTTTCTAACTTTTGAAACCAACAGATTCAGTATTCAACCAACAGGATAGGTACAACAACATGACGACAGTTCCCAAACAGATAGTGACATTCCTTAACAAGAATGGAATCAATCTAAAGCCAATGTTATAATTGTAAATGTCAATTACAAATCAATTAAAAGTGATTACGAGATAATTTATAATTAGTAATATTGTAAACTGGTTTTAGAAAAGTTTACCACAAAACATGTTGCAGTACTGTTGGTCCAATAAACTGGTGAACAGAAGGTCAACTGATGGACCATCTGATTAACAACATCCAATCATACATTCATTGTTTATAGATGACAATGTGTTTTGGTGTATGAAAGTTGATAAAATGTGAAAATTATGAAATAGTTATACAATCTGTATTAAAAATGAAAGCAAGGAAAAAATTTGGTTTTGCATCCTCTTATAGAGGCTAAAAGACACATCAGTTGTATATATGATGTGTGTGTGTGTATTATAAAATCCGTGTATATGTTTTGATGTCTGAGTGATGATTTGCAATAACATTTTTGTTTTCAAAATTTGAACAATATGACATTGCAGCATTTTTTGGATTTCTTAGAAGTAATCATTTATTCAAATGTTGAAAGACTTACCCATTGTACACCACCATTCTCCCCTCCCCCTCCCCCTCCCCTCCTATTGATTTTTCCAATCTTTTAAAGATAAATTTTCCAAAATACTAAGTGTCAGACACTTTTTGGACTGCCTACAATTGTACAGGGTGCACTAGAGAAACTAACTTATTTGAAAGGTCAATAAAAACAAAAGTACTTCAGTTATTGTTTTAAATTTTTTTTTATTTGAGAATACAATATCCCAATTTTTTTTTCATGCAGTCTTGAAAATGACATCGGATAAATGGCGACCCCCATTGCGCATACACTGATGAAGTCGATTTTTGAAATTCGTATCCACTCTTTGCAGCATATCAATCGGTATGTTGGCAATGGCGTCGCGAATGTTGTTCTTGAGGTGTGCTATGGTCCATGGTCGATCGACATAAACCAGGGATTTCAAATAACCCCATAAGAAGAAATCGCACGGAGTCAAATCTGGAGAGCGTGCCGGCCATTGGAGATCGCCTCTGAGAGAGATGAGGCGGTCGGGGAAATGTTGTCGCAACAATTTCATTGAGTCTCGTGCTGTGTGTGCTGTGGCTCCATCCTGCTGAAACCACACGTTCCTAACGTTCATTTCTTCGAGTCTTCGATCATGTTCCTGTAACGAGCTCCATTCACGGTAACTGCACGTTCGTTTTCTTCAAAAAAATAAGGACCAATTATTCCCATTACCGACATCGCACACCAGACAGTAACTAGTAACTCGCTCACAATTAAGTGGCTTCTGGTGAAGCTCACGTGGATTTACACCACACCAATAACGCACGTTTTGCTTGTTGACGCAGCCGGATATGTGGAAGTGAGCCTCGTCACTGAAAAAAATGACCGCGTTTTCAGGCAGGTTGTCAATCAGCATTTCACATGCATTTTGACGGGCAACAAAATTGTGTTCAGTTGATTCTTGCACAACAGCCAATTTATAGGGATGAAATTGAAGGTCTTCATGGAGAATTCGTCGAACAGTGGTGTCAGAAATTCCCATAGCAGCTGCGTGTTTGCGAGCCGAACACCGGGGAGAACGCACAACTGACTGCCTCACTCTTTCGATATTTTCCGGAGTTCTGATGGTCCGTTGAAGTCCATTTCTGGGTTTAGTGACACTTCCACACTCCCGAAATGAGTTAACCCACGACAGAATGGAATTACGGCCAGGAACGAGTCTGTGAGGAGGAATTTCAAAGCGAGCGTGGAAGGCACGTTGTGTAGCAACAATTGAGCGACTGTTAGAAAAGAAGCTCTCGACTGCGAAGGCCCGCTGCTCTCTAGACCAGAGCATGATGGCAACTGACTGGAGGGAGAAACAAACTTGGAAACTTCCCCCTCCAGATGCGCCCCCTCTCGCCCCTCTACCCGCCCAACTCACCGCGCGGGAATTTTTTCAAATAAGTAAGTTTCTCTGGCGCACCCTGTATTTATGAGTAATTATAGGACAACAGGAGAATACGAGAGCTCATGTCACCTTATTTTTGACCCATTCTAGCCGTATCTTATTGTAAAAATACTTCTATTCATGTTAAAAAGCATTTCAGAACTGAATTAAGATTCAGAATTGTAAATAAACAATGTTGTATTCCTTAACTGTCAAGGCACTCATACATGTATGTACCATTATGACAGATATGCCAAAAGTGGATTGCTGAATGTCAGCCTTATAGAGTTAACAGTCTACAAATGCAATGGGTCACAAACAAAATTTAGTAATTATGCAGACTCATTTTTATTACTACACCTGTACCTGTATTTTAAAGCATATTATTTCTATGTACTTAAGTAAAATCTTTAGTAACAAAAGTCTCAATTTACACAAGTTTTTCAATAAATTAATAAAAGTAGTAGTTTTCTTTATACAGTGCATTGTTATTTATAGTATAGCTGCAACCTGCCAAATCCAATTAACTTTAAAGAAAATGGCTTTGACAGAAGAATCTTGCAGCTGGAATGAATAAATGATCACTAACCTGTAACTGACAGACTGAAAGGTCACAGGTAGAATGACAGTGATGTAAAGGGAGAGTTCCAAAGCAGGACATTAATTAAAACAATTAATGAATCTTAACATTGTTTTTTTTTTTCCATAACAACAACTATGAATGGTATATGGATTTCCTCTGAAAGAACAAAGAAAACCTGTAATGTGGATATGGAATTTAGTGTTTTCCTGAAAAATGTGAAATTTAAATAGTTTGGCGAAATCATTACCCTTAAAGGCACTGAAAAGAAAGAAAAGGTGAAAAGGTAAAGAACATGGGGAAAATATTTAAATTACTCCACAATATTTACAAACTCACATCCATCTCCAATGAGGTGAAATTGAAACATTATTATTGTGCCTCTGCCAAATCAGCATCTCTCCATGTTGTGGAAGCATTAACAAAATAGGTAATCCTCTGATAAAAGAAGGAGAGGAAGCCACTCAGAGAAGTCTAAGTCCTTCCACCTAAGACCCAACAGAGAACTGTATGAGATTACCACCATAATGAGAAAAAGGATATTGGCCTTTCACAGACATCTGAAGAGAAAGATTAGTGCCCAAAATATTCATTCTTCAGGAATAAATACATCCTCTATGTCTGGAGAATGTACACAATGATATAAGTGAGCGAGGTATGGAACCAGCAGAAATTCAAGGAGCTGTCTTCAGAAATAATAATTTAAACTGTAGAACATATCAGCAAAATAACCACAGACTAGGGCTTGAGGTAGAATCAGCTTTCGTGGGAATTTAAAGCGAAAGATGTAAACCTGAGAAAGAAAAATGACAGATAGCTTGTGTATCTGTTGTTGTTGTTGTTATTGTTTTTGGGGCGCGTCGACATTGAGGTCATTAGCGCCCTAACGATTACCAGCTATAACTGTGGATAAAAAATATACTAAAATACTGTCTGCATGGTCGGCTGTAAAAGGGTCGGGCCATTCAGACAGCAAATAAATTAGTTCATAAAAATAAAACGTAGCTTTAAAGGGGCCACCAGGACCTAAGGCCATAGAACACCTGGATGGCTGTAGAGGGGTGCAAAAGGTTCACAGAAAAATTAAAAACCACTACATGTTTTGCTGGCTGTATAATGGCCAGAGAGACAGGGATTATAACCATATAAAAAATATAAACAATACACATGGATGGGTGGCTGTAAAGAGGCCACCCATCCATTTTAAAACTAGGCCGATCTACATAAAATTTTAGGTACTAGACCGGCCAAAACACAAAATTTTAAAACACTCGCCACGCTGCTGGTCACGTTGTTTAAAATAAGGGACAGATCGTTGGCCAAGCCAACGTCTGCTCTTAAGTCTAAAAACAGTACACAGTCTATTAAAATGTGGCGTACCGTCAAAGGTACGCTACAAGCATCACATTCCAGTGGGTCCTCCCAGCAGAGAAGAAAGCTGTGTGTCAGAAGACAGTGCCCTATATGGAGGCGAGTAAGGAGAACCTCATCCCTCCTCGCCTGCTGGAAGGAGCTGCTCCATGGCTGAACGGTCGGTTTGACCAGCCGGAGCTTATTATGCTCTACCTCCAGCCACTGCCTCTGCTAAATGTCAAAACAAATCTTTTCCCCACCGAGGCAAGGTCAGACTTTGGGATAGGATCAAAGTTAATTCTGACCTTGTTGCAGGCTAACTTGGCAGCTTCATCAGCTGCCTCATTCCCCCCGATTCTCACATGGCCAAATACCCAACAGAATAAGACTTCCTTCACAGAAGATTGGAGAGATCGGAGGGTGTCTTGTAGGTCTTGGACAAGACGATCTGCTGGGTACATGCCTCCCAAGGCCTGCATACAGCTCAGGGAATCACAGCATATGATATATTTTTGGCCCCAACTTACTTTCATATACTGGAGTGACTTTAACAAGGCGTAACACTGCAGTGTATACGCTGCACATGCTGTTTAGCTTGAATGTGTAAGTCGCTCGAGGGAACACTACAGAGCAACCTACTCCGTTAGCCTGCTTAGACCCATCCGTATACACCGGGATAAAATCGTGAAACTGATTTAAAGAGACTAAAAAGACTAATAAATACCCTGTCAGCGGTAAACAACTTACTGTACCGTGACAGGTCTAAAATCATTCTGGGCCTCTTTAATAGCCAGGGAGAGATTTTCTCCAACCCTGGTGAATAAGAGAGGGCATCTAAACCCATATTCCTCAAAAATAGCCTTTGTACAGTAGCTGAACGGTCTGGTTGCTCTTTGGCGGTTGGTGTAAGACCGTTCATAGTTAGGGTGGATAACTACGTCGTACACGGGTGAGATGAGGTTCAGCTAAAAGATTTCTACTGCGGATAAAAAGTACACACCGGGTTTTCTCAGCAGAGAAACGGAAGCCAGTGTGTACTGACCATTCATCCAGCCTGTTCAACGTAAGCTGCAGCTGCCGCTCAGCTCTTCTCAGGCTAGATGATGCACAAACAATTAAAAAGTCGTCAACGTATAAGGAGTACCGGATGGGCGTCCTTATAACGAATGAAATGCTATTTATTGCTATAGCAAAAAGTGTTACACTTAAAACTGACCCTTGAGGAACACAGTTTTCCTGAATAAAAAGATCCGACACTTCTTTACCAACTTGGTACCGGAAGCAACGTCGTGATAAAAATGATTTTAAAAAACGTGGAAGATTTCCTCTGAAACCCCGTTTGTATAATTGTTTTAAAATAACATGTCGCCAGGTAGTATCGTATGCCTTTTCGATGTCAAAAAATACACCCACTAGGTGTTGACTGCAGATGAATGCATCTTGAATTGCCGCTTCCAGTAGGATCAGGTAATCCGTGGTGGAATGTAACTTCCTGAATCCACACTGAAAACGGCTCAGCAACTTACGGGACTCAACACACCACACAAGGCGGCAGTTCACCATCCGCTCTAGTGTCTTCCCAACGCAGCTCGTTAAGGCAATGCTGCGATAGCTACCTGGCAACAACTTGTCTTTTCCTGGTTTTAAAATCGGGATTAACGTTGCTTCTTTCCACGAGTCGGGGAAGTGTCCTCCGGTCCAAACCTCATTAAAAATAGCCAGGAGGTACTCTTTAGCATCTTTGCTAAGATACCTCAGCATCTGGTACTGGATCTGGTCAGCCCTGGCGCAGTGTCTTGGGCGCTGTTTAGAGCAGACTCCAGCTCCCAAGATGAAAATGGGCTGTTGTATGACTGCACATCAGAGGAGTCGAAGCAAACGGCTTGCCTTTCAACAGATATTCTTCGTTGCTGGACCTGATGGTCCGATCCGGCAGATGAAGAGATGGCAGCGAAGTGTTCTGCCATCAGCTGCGCTATGATTCGTTCGTCAGTGACTACACGCCCATGATCCAGTAATACAGATACTGGCGATTGGGAGTACCTCCCAGATATATGGCGGATTGACTCCCATACTTTTGTTGACGATGTGGAACGATTAATGCTGCTCACAAAGGTCTGCCATGACCTTCTATTGCTCTTCTTAATAATGTGACGCGACTTGGCTCTAGCAATTCGGAATGCTGCGAGGTTGTCAGGTGTCGGGTGTAACCTAAGCCGATGCAGGGCCCATCTGCGACTCTGAATAGCGAAATGACATTCGTCGTTCCACCAGGGGATGCACGCTCTGCGCAGCGCTCCAGAGCCGCTAGGAATGGAAATATCAGCCGCCCGGTGAATCACATCTGTAAGATGTTTCACCTTTTCTTCGATGTTCTGGCGGTGCTCAAGAATGACTGACCGGCTGTAAAGCTGCCAGTCAGCTCTGCTGATATTCCACTTCCGTGTCGTAATGCTTTCTCGACATTCAGTCTCTACATGTAACCAAATTGGGAAGTGGTCACTTCCATGGAGGTCGGGATCCACTTCCCAACGCACGGAGTCCGCAAATGAAGGAGAGCAAAGAGAAAGATTAATGGCAGAGGACGAACCGGAAGCAGTAGTGAAATGCGTGATCTGACCGGTATTTAGGATGCACAGCTCCTCCTGCTCTACTAAGCTACAAATCTCTCGACCTCTGGGGCAATTGGTGGTTGAACCCCACAACGCACTGTGCGCGTTAAAGTCTCCCTATAGGAGAAAAGGCTGAGAGAATTGCCAAGTGATGTCAACCAGCTGACTGCAATCAACTGGTGACCCCGGAGGTAGATATATGGCGCATACAGTCAGTTGCACCGGTCCATGTAGTTTAACCGCTACTGCTTGTAAGGGAGAGGTGAGATCTACAGGTTTGGAGTGAACAGTGTTCCATACAAACACAGCCACTCCACTCCACCTTTCGCTCAATCACCCTCAGTATCGTTCTTTCGGTAAACGTTAAAATCTGTTAGCACAGGTTGATGTAATGGTCTGAAATGTGTCTCTTGGAGACAGAGACACAATGGATCAGACCGTGCCAAGAGTTGTAAATCCTCTTTGTGAGCCCTAAACCGTTAATGTTCAATTGGAGTATGGGAGCCATCCTACCTATTTAGCTTCACCCGCCCCGGTTCGGGTGGGTCTTTGGTCACTATCTGCTGAGGAACGGGACCGGACTCGTCCACCAGCATTTCAGTTTCTACTGGCTCCGAAGAGACAGACATCTCTGACTCTGTAGAATCGTCAAACCCCTCTTTGACCTTTTTCTTCCCAGCCCTCTTTCCCTTCTTATCCCCTCTACCAGGTGTTCTGGGAGGGGATTTCAGGAAATGAGTCGGGTCTGTCTGCCTCAACTTTGGGCCCCGGACCTTCTGATCACCTCCATTAGTATTGGTAGCAGATGGTGTTGCTACTCCTTTCACTGCACGTGGTGGAACTGGAGGTGCAGTGACTTTAACTGGTAATGCTGGTGGAACTTACATTACTGCTGCTGGTGTGGTCGAGGTAGCAGACGTGTTGCTACCGACATCCGCTGCCTTAGATGTAATGACCTTGGTGGATTTTGCACCACATTTGCACTGACATGGGCACGTGGTGCTAGTGCTCATGTCTGCAACGGACGTCTGGATAGCAACACTTTGTTTCCTGACGGGAGCTGAAGCCATCTTTGCAAAACTTGTTGCGAATACGGGAGCGGAAAACATTTTCACTTTCTTCTTCGCTTCACCGTATGGTAATCGCTCTTTGGTCTTCAGCTCCTGTATCTTTCACTCTTCAAGATACACTTGACACTCTCTACTCCAGGCAGGGTGCGACCCAGAGCAGTTGACACACACCTGTGGGAGCGTGCAACTAACACCAAGCTCATTTGCGCCCTTGCCGCATCTACCACAGGTGGGGTTACCTTTACACGACGCCGTCATATGTCCGAACTGCTGACACTGAAAACAGCGCATCGGGTCCGGAACATACGGACGGACATTCAGGTTGATGTAGCCAGCTTTTATGTTCTTTGGTAGTACTGGAGTGTCAAACGTCAGGACAAAGGTGGCAGTTTTTTCAAGACTGCCACTAACCCTTCACGTTATCTGACATACCTCAACAACTTTCTGATCTTCCTACTCCTTAACTAGTTCCTCGGTCCCAATATCTATTATGTCACGGCAGGTGACAATGCCTTTGGAACTATTAAGGGATTTGTGGAGTTCGCAATTGACTGCGAACTCTCCGAGCTTCACACAGTTGAGGAGTAGGGTAGCTTGTCTACTGGTGCATGTTTCCAGGAGCAGCGTCCCATTCCTCAGCTTCTTTACAGAGTTCAGGGTCCCTACAAGACCCTCGAAGCCTTTTTGGATATAGAACGGCGAAACTTTCTCAAACGACCCTTCGACTCTCTGCATTACCACAAAGGCGTTTGCAATCGAACATACCTTTCCATTACAATTAGTTTCAGAAGCGGGGGGGGGGGGGGGGCTGTCAACCCTCACCCGCTTCTTAGAACTGGGTGTATTTTTATTAGCCTGCAGCACACCCGTACCGCAGGTTATTTTAATGGTTTTGAGAGACTGAATTTTGGTCCGAGTAAAACCAATATAAGAAGGAATGCTTATACAACGGGTGCGCAGGTGCCCCTGAGGTTGCACGTTAGCGAGTGCTCTGCCTCATCACCCATTCACCACCTCGGCACGTGTTCAACGTTGAGGTTGAGGGTTTTTTTATAGAGGTTTGTTCCGTCCTTGCGATCTGGGCAATGAAGCCAAGATCCCAGTTGTCCTAGGCACACAACATTCCACCGCCACGCCCTACGGTGGTCGTTGAAACATGGTAGGAGTTTACAGTGTGGGAAACTTGCGGCACTCACAAGTTTCCAGCTCGGGCACCGCGGGTTCGCCAAACCCGTACCTGGCACTTGCGTACCAGGCCCCTATGGGGTTGTGTATCTGTATTCCACATCTAACTGCACTGATGTAAATAAAAACAGATTATTGTAATCAGTGAAATACTTTGTATACTCACACTGTACACATTGAAGCTTTATCACATCATTAACATCATGTTAAAACAATAAGCAATGTCAAATAACTACTTGGTAATGTGACATTAAGAAAACTGGTATCATATAAGGAATAAAGTTATGGATACATGGGCTGGAACCCAGCATGGATTTTATGATTCATTTTCAGCACAACAAACAATAACCAAGAAGACATCAAATACTAATATGCATTGATTTAAGTTTGTTATCAGAACACAGACTGCTTGAAACTAATTCATCCTGCTGTGATTTTTAGTTTGATCCTTTTATGTGGAAGATTAATAAAGGAAGAACATCTAGCAATATTTGTGTAAATCCTGAACCGCCTACATCCTAATTTTTAAAATATGAAATGATACGATTATCTTAATTTTTTGGACAGATTTATGAAATGATCTAGAAAGAAATATACTGAATTTTTTAAGGAACATAGCAAATACATTATAATGTAAAATAATTGGACTATTCAAAAAAGACAGTAACTAGATATCTATAGCAAAAACAACACTATTTATGGCAGTCCACACAATACATTCCAATTTATATACTGGACAGTAAAGATTAATTCAGCTTAAAATTTAGAATATAAAAGTCTTTCATATAAACATTTCACCACAGCTACAGCATACACCTTAAAATATGTTTATTCTCATCACGTGAATCTATGATTCTCAAACCACATTTTCTAATCAATGTTTATTGACTTATTGATTACTGACAGCACCAAGAAGGCTTCAGAACAAAGAAGGTCTATGACCATTTAAAAAAAAATCATGATGGTACAATCTAACCACTAACAATACTGATTCATTATACAGACTTACAACTTAATAAAACAAAATTTGAATTAAAACACTGATTATTTTATTTCATTTGCAAGGAAATCAAGGAGAATGAATTGTCAAATAGTTCATTTGTCTCTCCTAAAGTTTCCACAACTGTCAGGTAAAACTGGGTAGTATTTTTCTTTGAACTTTTTTCTGAAACAGAAAGAAAAGAATTTCACAAAACATATAATATATATATAGAATAAGATAATATGCTAAAACACAATAATTGTTTAAAAGATTACATCTAAAGAAGCTCTACAGAAAGTACAGGAGCTAAAGGAGAAAGGGAAAAAAAGGTTTTATTCACCGCATTAAATATTAAAGATTTCCTCAGTTTTAATGATACTATCAGTTATATTTCCATTTTTTTTAAAGTTGAGATTATAAAGAAAGAGGATAATTCACTAAATAAACTTATCAATAGAAGCAAAACCACTGCTGAGCTATTATTAAATACATGAAACTGCTTGCTGTCACAAACTAATCCGAAAGCACCCACTTTAAGGAACTAACCAGCTCAAAATCCAGAAAGTTGGAACACCAGTGCTTGTCAGTGAAGATGTGGGAGGTGCTTTTTATGCACTTCTTGAAGTTTGTTTGGTATCGGTTGATGGAGTCTGATTTTAGTCGTGTAATGTTGTTGTTGTTGTTGTTGTGTTTGTATTTAACAAATTATTTTGTTTTTGTGGTATACTCATGTTTATCCGTACAGTTGGGTTCCATTAATCAGATTTTGTGACTATTACGAGGCTTGTCTCAAAAGTAAGTTACACTATTTTTTTATATCCGCGCAGTTGGCAGGAGACGTATGGGATTCGCAGGGAACTTTCGTCCGGGTGTGGTGGCAGCACTGTAAAATTCCTAAGAGGCCGCCATGACTCATTTGACAGTTGCGATCAAGCCACTATGGAGCTACCACTTACTCCTACTGCCGATTGCGAAGTACGCAGTGTGATTCGTTTTTTAACGGCAAAAAATAAAAATGCAACTGAAATTCACCGTGAGTTGTGCAGTGTGTACGGTGAAAACGTTATTTCGAGGCCAATGGTTTCTCATTGGCGCCAATCATTTATTGAAGGCAGGACAACAACACACGACGAACAACGAATCGGCCGCCCATCCACTTCACGGGCCCCGAACATTGTCGAAGAAGTCCGAAGAGTCGTCGACGCCAATCGTCGCCTTACGCTCGACGACATTCATTCACAACTCCCGCCTAATGTTGAAATTAGCCGTGCATCGCTTCACAGAATCATTTCTGATGATCTGCATCTGTCCAAAGTGTGTGCAAGGTGGGTTCCATGGCTCCTTTCAGATCACCACAAAGAGCAGAGAGTTGACGCTGCTCTTCAATTTCTGCAGTTTTTTGAGGATGAAGGAGATGGCCTATTCGACCGAATTGTGACCGGGGATGAAACTTGGATCCATCACTGGACGCCTGAAACCAAAAGACAAAGCATGGTGTGGAAAGGGAAGGACGAGCAAACTCCAAAAAAGGTGAAAGTTGTGGAATCCGCTGGGAAGGTTATGGGGACGGTCTTCTGGGATTCGAAGGGGGTACTGCTGATCGACTACCTGCCACGTGGGACAACGATAACAGCTGAACGCTATTGTGAGGTGTTAAAGAAACTCAGGAGGGTGATCCAGAACCGAAGGAGGGGAAAGTTGATGAAAACGGTGTTTTTGTTCCACGACAAAGCTCGTCCACACTCTTCTCGTCAAACTCAAGACCTGCTTGAAGAGTTTCGATGGGATGTTTTCGGACACCCACCATACTCCCCTGATCTCGCTCCAAGCGACTATCATCTGTTTCCACAGCTGACACAACACCTTGGGGGAAGACGCTTCGCAAATGAAGAAACTCTCAAAGAAGAAGTTCAGACATGGCTAACCAGTTTGGCGGCAGAATGGTATGACGCTGGATTAAAAAAACTTTTACCACGATACCAAAAATCGTATTGAAATTCAAGGAGATTATGTAGCAAAATAACTAATATATGTAGTTTCACAAATATAACCATTTAAACAAATTCTGGGAGTTTTTTTTTTTTTTTTTTTTTTTTTTTTTTTTTTTTTTTTTTTTAAGTGTAACTTACTTTTGAGACGACCCTCGTATGTCAGGTGTATATATAGATCAGTAAGAATATCAAGAAAAGGAAAGGTAAGGAAAGGTAAGGTAATGTAAGGTAAGGTAAGGAAAGGAAAGGAATATTGAATTAATAAAGCTAATGGAAGTGAGAGAAGAAATGTATGAAGTTATAGAACGAAAAAGACTGGAATGGCATGGCCATGTAAGAAGGATGGAAGATACTAGGATACCAAAACTTGTGCAGGCATGGGAAGTTAAAGGAAGGAGGAGTGTACAAACGGCAATAAGAAGATTTGGTGCAGAAGAGGAAGATATACGAGATCGAAATATCTGGAGTAATATTTTGAGAAGATGAAGTCAAGTTCAGTGTTCAAGAATTTTTATCGTTATGTTGGAGTAAAATCTCTGTAGTGAGGAAAATCTCTCGCAATTAAAAAAATTTTTTTATTGTTTCCCTGTCTTTGTTTCTGTGGTTTTTGCCTTTGTTTTGTTACCTGTAAGTTTTTTACCAATAAGTTCACGTGTCAACTTTATGTAAGTTTCGGTGTTTGTTTTTCTGTCTTCTTATCTTAATGCGTGTTCTGCCTCTATCATAACATTTTTCATAAACTATTCTGCTGAGGTGTTATTCATTTTATTTTTAAATCCAGTTTAAAGCATTTTGGTTTATTTGGACTGAGCTTTATTGTTGTTAGATCTAGGATTCTTGGGTAGAATTCTTTTGGGATATAATTGTGAACTCTTTAGCTGTAGTAATCCTTTCCTATTCCTTCAGTAGTTACAATTTTCTAATGTGTGTTGCTTTTACGATTATGTCACTAAAAATGGCTGGATTACTAAGGGGGCGTCCATTAATTACATGAGCTCAAAATGAGGAGGGGGGGGGGGGCAGTCCAGCAAAATCACACCGAATCTCATTTAAAAAGGAGGGGGGGTCGAAATAAATCTCACGTTACTTTTTATTTTACATTGGCGACCTTCAAAGAGAGGTGGGGATAAAAAATAAAATAGTCTTCATAATTATGAGCTCAATCTCACGTTATAGGGAAAGGGGATCCCTCCAGATCTCACCAAGGGGAAGGGGAGAGGGTACAAATTTAAGAAAAAACACCTCACATAATTAAGTATGTTTGCCAATGTAATGTGTGTTCTGTATATACACTCAACGGAGATACGAGGTCTGTTACAAAAGTATCCGACCTTCCTTCACATCTTTGCTCCTGACAATTTTAGTGCAATATGCCCGGTATGAGTGTCAACAGTAAAGCTTCACAAACTCTCTAGATATTGCTCTTGTCGCCGGGAACTTGTGCGACTTGTGATCAATGAAGATTGTCAATTGACTGTGCGAGAAGTAAAATGTGATCTTGGAATACCGAAAATTAGTGTTTGGAAGATTTTAACTAAAAACTTGCAAATGGTTCGTGTATGTGCGAAATTCATTCTGAAATTGCTAACAGTGGAGCAGAAAAACCTCACCTTGAAAATTTGGAAGTAGTTAATAATAATGAAAATATGCTTAAAAAGATTATAACTGGTGATGAATCATGGGTTTATGGTTATGATCCGAAACCAAATGATAGTCTTCGCAGTGGAAGCTGTCATTGGAGCCACAGTGAAAAAAGTGTGCCAAAGTTGGAACAATGTTGAGTCATTGCTGATCATTTTTTTATTATTATTATGAGGGTGTTGTGCACAATGAATATGCTCCTAAAGGACAGCAACCAACAAATAATATTATCCTGAAGTTATGAAAAGATTTCGTGAAGCAATTAGAAGAAACGGCATCAGCTTTGGTCAAGTGGTGACTGGCTTCTTCATCACAATAACGCACCAGTGCATGCATTGAACCTGGTGCAGTAATATTTGACAAATCACAAAGTCTTACAGCTCAGTCAACCTCCGTACAGTCCTGACGTAGCTCCCTGCAACTTTTGGCTGTTCCCAAGATTAAAAATGCCGCTTAAAGGACACCAATTCGACAACAAAGAAATACTCGACACTAATATGACGAACACTCTAAAGACGATACCAAAAACGGAGTTCCAGGACTGCTTCCAAAAGTGGAAAGTCTGTTGAGAGCATATTCTTCAGTTAAATGGGGACTACTTTGAAGGGTGCCACCAGCCCAATAACGCAGAATAACACCAGCGGGGAAATATGAAGGAAGGTCGGATACTTTTGGGAGAGACCTCGTACTTCAGAAAATGAAGTGAAACATGTTAGGAAAAATCAATAAGAACTATACAAGTTCAAGTGTACTGGCATGATATTAATTTTTCATACAAATTGATTATATGGCAACTAAAGAAGTGGCCCAAAACATCCAATAGTCAATATTCACTTGTATTAATAATGGTGGTGTTCAGAAAATTTAAAGTAGTGAAACTTTATTAAAATAAAATTTCAATTTTTTTATTCTTTTCTATTGCACACCATATCAAAATACCCATTAAATCTACGTTTTCAATTGCCAACTTCATATATTTACGTTGTCTTTTATTGTTCTTCCCATTAACTTCTTATTTACTAATCTAAGACAACTTAAAATGACAATAGCTAACCTGCCTTTTCCTGTAAGATATCCACAAACTCCTTACCTCATATATCAATTTGTAGGTTTGACACCTGCTTTTATCTCAACATAGAATTTTTCCCTAGCACTGAAAATGGCCAATAAAAGCAGGAAGCATTCGTTTAGTATGAAAGCATCAGGAAATAATTACCAGGTTCAAGGCCTACAAGATTTAAGAAAATACAAAGCTATTGGTCACAATACCAAACATCCATTGTTAATTGCCTACTGTTAGTAACTGTAAACGAATATAACTTTATGGATAAAAGATTGCAATGGTTATATTTTTTAAAATATTTTGAACTATAATTGGAATTAAATATGGTGAAGTAATAGAAATGAAAATTCATTATAAGTCAGTGGCTACATTTATGATTTATTGGAACTAAACACAATGCCACAGGTGGAACTTAAAATGTCTTTAAGCAAAGAAATTATTTAATACAGTTTGAGATGGAGCAAAGAAGTTATTTCACACAGTTCGAGATGTTTAAAATCACATATCATGCCATCGGTTGAATTTGAAATATTAATAAGCAATGTAATTATTTCATATAGTTCAAAATATTTTAAATTATCAAGTATTTTCCAAGTATTTTCAGGTTTAGGAAATATCATCAATATCTGAGGAAATGAGAGCCAACAAGGAAATAACCGAGTGATCAAACACGAACGCACAGTCTATCATTTCCCCTATTATTTAACCAATTCTGGTGTTACTCTGTAGGTCATTTCTAAATGAAATAAAGGGTGCTGCAATAAGAGTGAAAGGTTTGAATTGCTTGCCATTTTGGTTGTTATGACTTGATAGGTTGAATATTGTGACAAGTCAATAGGAGACACATACGAGTTAAGGTAAGCGCACACTAGGGCGGGCCGCATTGCATCACAATGCAAAAATGCGTCAGCAATCGCTTACACAGATTCTAATGGAGTAACGCACACCACAGGCAGGTCGAGTTGGGTGGGGGTGGGCCGCATCGTGCCGCATAGTCGGATCGCTTTGCCAGGCGTAGTTTTCTGCCAGTTTGCCCGGATGCACTCCGCCCTGTGATAGGAGCAGCAATGGTTGATTTTGTCAGATAGGTCCTGATTCAATGACTGCTGATTGGTTAGTAAGGCTAACCCAACAAGCATTTCTCTGTTTGATGATCCAACAGACAACTCAGACTCAATTCAAACCTCAAAAATTAGTCTTCTTCCCCTCCTTCTCCATATTCCTGGGTAACCTGGAAGGCAATGAGGTGGGAGATCTCACAAATTTTGTCAGATCTGTCTGTCAAAACTTTTGACCATGGATCTTTACCTAGATTTCCCTACTTTTTGTCGATGATGCTGCTGCTGTCACTGGGTGCTGTTTTAACAGATGGTGTGGCTACTGGTAAAACCTCAGTGCCTGGAACAGGAGTTATAGATTTGTTGCTACTGACGCCTGTAGTCTAAGATGTTTTCACTTGAGTGGATTTTGTGCTGCATTTACATTCACAAGAGCACACTGTGCTCATGTCTGTAATGGACATCTGTCTAGTAGTGCCTTCTTTCCTTCTAGGTGTAGACAAAGTCTTTGCAAAGCTGATTACTGAGACTGGTGGGTCAAGCACTTTAAAATGGTTCTTTGCATCACCATTCCAGGCTTGGTGCAATCCGGAACACTTGATATATATACCTAGGGTGCAACTGCTACCCAGTTCATGTGCCCCCATGCCCCACTTACCACATGTGGGTTGCCCTTGCAGGACATTATCATATGTGCTATCCACTGGCACTGTAAACAGCGCATATGGCCCAGAGTATTAAGGTATACATTCAAGATCATAAAACCCCACTTTCATCGTCCTGGGCAACATAGCAGTGTCAAATGTCAAAACAAAGGTGGCAGTGTTTTCAATACAATCATTTACCGCTCCATGTAATCATATGACCCTTGACCTCATTCTCCATTTCCAACTTCTTAACAAGCTCCTCAGTTCCTATCGCAATAGTATCTTGACAGGTGATTACACCTTTACTGCTGTTTAGGCATCTGTGGAGTTCACATTTTACACCAAACTTCGTGAACTAAGGAGTAGGGAGTAGGGAGGCCTGCCTACTGGTAGATGTTACCTGCAGCTAAGGTATACAGTCCCACAGTGTTTTCAATCCTGCAGGATTTTTGCACAATTTGCACCAATCCAGCAGGATTGGCACCAACAGTTTTTTAACGCATATATTTAAAACATAGTTATTTAAAGCGTTAATAAATTAAATAATAAATGTCTGTTAATTAAATCAATTTTAATGTTAAATGATAAAAATTAACAGTTGACAATATTTTAATTGGAAAAATTACAATAAAATTTTTTTAGCATGTCTTAAGTATATTTCGAGGTTTTACATTTTCGTTTTTAAATCTGAACTAATTTTTAAATAAATCATCAAAAGTAGAAAATATACAGTCTTAGGTCATATTATGAGCCTTACAATACATCACAACAGTTTAAAAACACGGTATGCATAATGACAGAGTTGCCAGTTTTTTTCATTATTATTATGAAAGCGTCACAGAACTGATTAGTAGATTAGGTTGGGAGTCTCTGGTAGATAGACGACACACGTTTCGTTTAAACTTATTGGAAAACATGCGTACTCCAACTTTCACTCATGAGTGTAGTGAAATACTTCTTGCACCAACCTATTTGAGTCGGAAAGACAGGAAAGATAAAATTAGAGAAATAAGGTGCCGGACTGATTCTTATATGAATTCTTTTTTCCCTCGTACCATTAGGGATTGGAATGCACAGCAAAGAGATTAGCTTTGGTGCTGAGCACCCTCTGCCACCCACAATTTTGTGAATTGCAGAGTATATATGTAGATGTAGATGAAACATTCCATAACACAACACTGAGCATTCTATTTAACAAGGTGAAGAGAATATACTCTGTAAAGTATAGACTTGGCTAATAACAAGATCTCTAAACTTTTTGTCATTGCACAAGCACGATACTTGGCCTATTTTTATAAGAATTTTTTTGTGGTATTCATTATTACGTCTCCTGGTTCCTTGAATGATCTTATAGCTGATTCATTGGTATTAAAAGAAACTACTCAAAAACACGTACACTGACAAGTATTTCAGTTTTACTGTAAATGGTGTAACGACTTTTTTTAGAGTGGAAATTATTTTATTAGTAAGAAAGGAGATTTTTCTCGGCGTATGATTGCAGTGAAGTCCTCATGGATGTATTGCCGGATTTCGTTTTTATAACACAATTTGGCGATACAGCCATGAAGACTGCATTATAGCTTCTTTTGCCTTTAGTCGAAATAATAACAAGGAGTTGAAAGGACACATGCTATTCACTCAAAAATAATGTATTGTGGCAATTGAGCAAATCATCCCAAGAGGGATTAATCAAAAGTCAGAGCAGCACGTGTAAGCAGGTGGCTTTCGCCAAAAAACATGTGTTACAAACGCATTGAGACAGTGGCTCATACAACAGTAAGTCAAAGGATATACAATTGTCATTTGATAGCTGCTAAATAAATAGGTATGCAATCATTAAAATTACAAGAACATTAGTTTTGTATCAACGAATAATCAAATATGGAAACACTTTTGCGGAGTGTGTCAGCAGATTTTACTCTTGTATAAATAAGTGTATAAATTTGTATGTACCAAGAAAGCAAATCTTTATATCAAAATATCCAAGATGGTACTCCAAGGAACTCAGAACCACTATCATTGAGAAAAAGACAGCACATATTTTTTATAAGCAAATGGGACAAAATTACTCTCCAATTTCTAATCTGAGAAATAAATGCATGACGCCTTCTGTATAGAAATAGGGAATTCAATAACAAAAAATCCTCAAAATTTTTGGAAATATCTTAACTCCAAAAGATGTAGTAGAGATTTACCTGATGTTATGAGGGTTGTTATTTCTGACTTTGGCAACAGTAAGTGTTTCCAGGCACCATCTGACGGTTCCATTGGAAACACTGACATTGTTGAACATAGCCTTATTCATAACAATGTGTCATTTGAGGGCGATTTGTTGTTTACAGTAACTTTAAAAATTCATCTTGGGCAATAAAAAGGAATTAACTCATGAACATTTTCATGCAATTATTTTTCACAACTTTCAACGTGGATTATCAAGACAAGAGTGCATCAATGAACTTAATTCTTTATACGATGATAAAGCACCGTCATATAGCACTGTAAAAAACTGGTCTAACGAATTCATTCGTGGCCGAAGTTTGTTTCAAGACGAATTCTGTCAGGGTCGTCCAAAATCGGTTGTTGTGCCAGAAAACATCAATGCTGTGTGTGAACTGATAAAGCAAGATCGTCATGTGACATTTTGTGAGATTGAGGCTTCTTTGGGCATTAGTATGACAACATCAATAAAATATTGCATGATCATTTGGCCATAAAAAAGATTTGTTCGCGTTGGATACTGCATAATCTGACAAACACTCAAAGGAAAGCTCGTGTCAATTGGTGTAAGGAAATGTTTAAAAAAAAATATGTTCAAGATGCATCAAAGGCTGTGTATAACATCTACACAGTTGACAAATCATGGCTCTATTCATATGAGCCCGAAACAAAACAGCAATCGACTGTATGGGTCTTCCAAGATGAGCCAAATCCGACAAAAGTTGTTCGCGGAAGAAGCACATCAAAGCAAATGGTTGCCTGTTTCTTCGGCCACGTGGCGAAAGTGGTGTTAGAGCAACGTAGGATGGTCAACTCTGAATGGTACATGACCATTTGTTTACCAGAAGCCTTTGGAGAAATTCTGAAAAAGTCGAAGAAGAGGCGAATAATTCTTCATCACGACAATGCGAGCTGTCACACATTGGCTCAAACAACAGAATTTTTGATCAGTCAAAACATCAAATTGATGGGTCATCCGCCGTACAGCCCTGATTTGGCACCCAATTACTTCCTTTTATTCCCGCACATCAAAAACAAATTACGTGGTCAACGATTTTCGACACCCGGAGAAGCGGTTGATGTATTCAAGATGCATGTTCTGGAGGTACCTCCATCGGAGTGGAAAAAGTGCTTCGAAAATTGGTTCAAACGCATGCAAAAGTGTATTGATCTTCACGGAGAATATTTTGAGAAACAGTAAAACCTTTATCGATCATAAATATTTGTTTTTTCATTATTAGGCCAGAAATATAAATTGCAACCCTTGTACGTTTAAAGACTCACAGGCCCGAACTGGAGGAACAAGTATAGTAAATGCATTTGTGGAATACTTTAAATCATTTCATAAACCCTCTCATAACACTAAAATAAATTTAGAAGATCAAACAAATTTCACTATTAATTCAATTAATATTTCCAAGTCAGAAATCTTCTCAGAAATTCAAAAACTTGATAACAATAAAAGTGCAAGTCCTGACGGTATTCCACCAATTTTGCTAAAGAAATGGAAATATATAATTACCTCAATATTGAAATTATTATTTGAGAGATCTCTTAGTGAAGAAATGGAAATCAGCTTTTGTCACTCCTGTACACAAATCAGGTCCAAAAGTGATATTAGAAACTGCAGACCTATTTCTAATTTAAACATAATACCATAACTCTTGGAATCCATTGTTACTAAAAAATTAAAGATTACTGTCTCTCTGTAATTATCACCAAACCAGTTTGTATTCTTGGATGGAAGAAATGTCCAAACAAACTTAATGTGTTACTCTATATTTTATCCTCCTTAGAAAATCCTTCAGTAAAGCTTTTGATTTGGTCAATCATAAATTACTGGTTCTCAAACGTAAATCTTTTGGGATAGTGGGATCCTTTCTCAAGTGACTAGAAAGTTACTTAACTAACAGGTTTCAAATAGTTAAACAGGGTGGCCACATGGTAATGATTTAAAAATTCCCTGATATTTCCAGGTTTTCCAAAAAAATTTGCCATATTTCTCCCTGATTTATAAAGTTTATTTGCATGATTAAGATATTTAAAGTTAATTAGATTTTGATTGTAAATAATTAAATCTGGTACAAAACTCAAAAAATTAGTAAAAGAAACATGTTTAAGAACGTTTATTTGAAAATTTTATAACTAATTTAGTAATTTTATGAAGCGTAATTAAAAATGAGTAGCACAAAAATAAGATAATGACTAATAAGAACTAGAACAAATTAGTAATCTTACAATATTTGGTAGATAAAATAATTAATTTTTAAATTGCTCATCAGTAACTTGACTCAGTCAAAAGCTTAGCTTTTTTATGCCTTTTTTCATTTGCTACACTTTTCTTTTCTAATCTTCTGGTTCAGTTATTGTAGCTTCTTTTGTTCCATCTTCAATTTCTTCTGTTGCCGGGTTAACACTTTTGCATAAGTTTCCGCAAGTCTACGCAAGATAACATGAACATGAGTTTGTATAAACCATGCAATCGTGTAGGCTCACCTTGCGTGGTTGCTTGGGTGTGCCGCTCGCCTTGGCAGCGGTTTATTTGGTGCAAGTCAAAGGCATGAGCACAATGTTTATACGGTCGCATCGATTCAGCATTTGAAAGAGCTCTGAATGATGCAAAACTTTATAAATACTACCTATTTAGACATCTGGTTTGTATTTACATGAGCTTATGTATTATTTTGTTCCTGCTTTAATTCGCCTTATATCATTAATACAAAAGTTATAAAGCCATATAGTTATCACTATTCACATTTTTGCTGGCATTGGTATCTTCGATCTAGGCTTTTGTTTTGATATTAAAGGTTCAATTTTTCTCAAAAGAAGTTCAAAACCAGCTTGTGACATTCTACAGGACTTCGAAGATTCTCCACAAATTCAATTTTTTTGTAACATCTGTTTCACACTTAGCTTGAAATTGTAAATTTAGTGAAACATAAAAACACCTTTATAAAATTACTACTCTACGATTGCTGTTTTATTCAGCAAAAAATATAACTTCTGAGTTTACATGTAGTACTATAATTCTGATTTAGATGTCATCCACCTTTTTTTTTTAAAATATAATTTCGAGTGCTGAGTTCCAGAGAGAGTTCATGTCAGCGCTCGTGTACGAACATCTCGCAGTCGTATCTCGACGAGATGCAAGTTGCTAGTGTAAATGCAGCATTTGTTGGCTATTTTATGTCAAAAATATATAAGCTGAATTATTTAATGCAAAAGTTTAATATTAAAATAATTTATCAAAAAATTTCCAAATTTTGGGTTGTTGCAATTAAAATTCCCTGATAATTTTTGAAATTACTTGGATTCCCTGATATTTCCATGATATTTCAAGGTTGCTTTAAATTCCCTGATAATTCCAGATTTTCCAGGTTTTCCAGGTCTGTGGCCACCCTGTTAAACATATAGCAATTACATCAATTGAAATATCAGTACTATCTGGTGTCCCACAGGGTTCCCATCTCGGCCCACTTCTGTTTATCATATTTATAAATGACATTTGTAAAATTTTGAAAAATGTTAAGGGTTTACCTAAAATTATTTAAAAGTACAGAATCAATTAAAGACATATGCAAGCTTCAGAATTGTTGCACTACTCTCAATAATTGGTTTAAAGATAATGACTTACATTTAAATCCATTAAAATGCAAATGTATTTCATTTACAAGAGCAGGTAAGAAAATTTTATCAAAATACTCAATAAGAGGTATCGAGTTGGAGCAGGTGTACTCACTTAATGATTTAGGAGTAATATTCGACAGTAAAATGAGTTTCGATGAACATGTTGACACTATTGTAACCAAATCTTTACAAAATTAGGTTTTTTTTTATAAGGACATGTCACGAAATCTATTCCACTGAAGCACTTAGAATAATATATCTATCCATTTTAAGTTCAACATTAGCATATTCATCAGTAATTTTGCCACCGTACATGTTATCTCAAACTAAAAGAATAGAAACTGTTCAGCATATTTTTTTTTAGATGCATGGCATTTAGAATGGGTTTTCCGGACCTATATCGTTGATCATACATACACCCACATTGCATCAATCTTAAGAATACCCTCACTGCAATCATTTCATGAACTTAATGATTTTAAATTTGTGATTGTTCAGAATTGCTAAGAAGTTTAAGAGTCAACGTTTCCCAAAGAATTACTCGTCAAACAACATTTTCCCTAATGAAATATAAGCAATGTTATATAGGAAATAATCCCTTAACAAGAATGTGCAAGCTTGCTAATGGTCACAGTGGTATAAAACTTGGAATAATATTATTAAACCAAGACAGTTTGTTAAGTTCTTGTAACTTAAGATATGAATGAACAAGTAACAGTAAATTTTAATTAGAAATTTTTTGACTTAGTAGTTTGTTTTATTATATTGTAAAAGTTTATAATTTTAGTAAAAGGAGACTATAAGACTTTTCTTTATTAAATTGTTTTGTATATTTAAGCTGTGTACAACAACAATTGTGAAGTTGTAAAGTTGTACAAATGGACTCCAAAGTCCATAAACAAGTAAATAAATAAATAAAATATTCAGCTGCAAATACAGGAATTTATCACAAGTACTTTATCCGCAAATACAGAAAATGGGAGTAATGAAACCCTGAATAAAAAGCTTTAACCGTGTGGTTCAGATAAAAAGTGTGACACATAAAAAAAAATACTTATTACATAGCAAGAAAATCATAACAAATATGCAACATAGCTCAAATTATAGAAATGTGTTCTCAAAACAAATGCAAGTTTTAATGAATATGTAAAATTGTATCTATTTACTTATAAATGACGAAGGTTGACAAAAAAACAAAAAAAAAACGATTGTTCACATGAGTCAAATGCCAACTGCAAGGGTACAGGCAAACAGTGCAATACATCCGATAGAGACCGCAGCGAGTCACGCAGGCTGACACACATTTTCGCTGCATTTTGCGGATTGCAGATCCGCTTAATTTTGTGCAGGATCAGCCAGACTGTCTAATGATGTGGGATCCTGCGGGATTGCAGGATCCCACTTTGCTGGCTTGCAATCCTTACTGCAGCAGCTTTCCATTCATCAGCATTTTGAACGATTTTAGGGTCCCTAATACTTCCAAACTGGGGTGTGCACCTGTCCCCCTCCAAGGGGTTCAAAGCAAGTCAGGGGGCAAGTGTAGGGTGCCTATGCTGCCCATGTGGATGATACCCTAGCTCTACACTATCACAAGTATTACATCTCCTTCACCGCCCCTTAAAGTTGAAAACTTTTATTCTAACCTCACACACATAGTTAGTTTCCTATGTAATTGTTAGTACTGAACAGTAGGCATTTGCCTTGCTAATAATAAGATTATGACCCATGTGGGAAATTTTCTCTTGACTTGAGGGGGGTATGGTACGAAAAATTTTGGGAGCCACTACTCTAAACCCTCTATGCTATAGGGGGATACATTCTTGAAGGTTCCTTCCATTCATTCCACAGTGACAAAAGTGTCTGCTAAAGTGCATGCTTTCTTACTACATTGAGCAGGTGAGCTGCTAACCCTGACCCTCTTCCTCCTATTGTGTCTGGTTAGAATGCCCTGTGAGCTACCTATACAGTGGGTAATGGAAATATTTTTGTAACTTATTTTGGTCCCACGAGTCTGAAAGAAGTATGTGTCAAGTAATGTGCAGCCCCAAATCACACCAATATAACAGCGGTGCAGCATGTGCCCCTGAGGTTGCATGCTAACAAGTGGTTTTTCTCATCATCCATACCTCTCCTGAGTACATGTTAAACCTTGAGGTTGAGGGGATTTTTGTTTATAGTGCTTGAAACATCTTCGCAATCCAGGTGGTGGAATCAAGTTCCCCATTCTCCAATATACAAAACATTCCATCTTCATGCGATTGTGCAGAGTTTATAATGTCAGGGAACTGCCAGCGCTTATCAGTTCCGATGTTGGGTACCTCAGGTATGCCAGACCCATACCAGGCACTAGCATATAAGGCCCCTGTGTGGAGCTTCTTCAAAATTATTATTGTTGTATATTTAATTTGTGCAATAATGTTCAAGATGATTACGATGAAGATGATAAGTTATCCATCAATTAAAATTTCTGATTGCATACAATAATAGCCTGAAGTGGTAGATCGTTTCTCTGGCTCAAAACTTATTCATCTAATGTTATCTTAATGTGACAAGAGTATTCTAGACTAGACTGCATATTTTAATGATAATTTTTAAGCTTCACTGAACATTTCTGTACAAGTGTTTCAGCGTACATTGATGAACAAGGAGCTCTGCATCGAATAGCCCCTACACGTTCGCAAGTTGATGCAATGACATTGTCAATTATGACTGTAGTGAATACAAGATCAAGAATGGACAATGGATTAATGGGAAAGTGTTGCCCGGTCAGATGACTCGTGTATCTTGCTACAACAGGTCAATGGTCCCAGGTGAATGACTGCTCGAAACAGTGTGGTTTGCTTGTATCTCAGATAATGCAAACCAAACCGATTCACGAAAACTAGGATAGGGAAAGTAATCCCAATACTTGCCATAGGTGAAGGCTGGCAGTAAGCGACATTACACAATGTTTCAGAGGTGAATCTTAGTCTTGTGAATAGCTGAGATATAGTGAGAAGGTCACACTGAGGTTCCTCACATGAATTCATGAAACTACTGTACTAGACTAATTTTATTTTGAATTTGTTAAATCTTTACTGCAGCACATACACCTTTAGATTACATAATATTTCATATGTTCCAAAGTGATTTAACATGGTACCCAATACAATATAAGTTATTGTTCTCTTTTCATACTGTACATTCAACAAGTATTCCATTAATTTAGTTCAATAATAAAGGGAAATTAACCCATTACATACCAAAGTTGACAACTGCGACGAGAGAAAACACGTAAGGCGGACACAAAAATACAATAATTTGGTTTTGGTTCCGGAAGTGTGTGCACACAGAACGTTACCCAATGACTACGGATAACATGGCATTGGGTAACGTCCTGTGTGCACACACATCCAGAACCAAATGGCCCGTTTATCTACTACACGAAGAAGGTTAATACTGAAATATGTGTGTGTGTCCGCCATATTTGTTTTCTCTCATCACAGCCGTCAACTTTGGTATGTGATGGGTTAATTTCCCTTTCCTTTATTATTTATATCGCCTAGGAGCCACTTCCTTTTTCCTTAGTTTCATTATTATTTTAGTTTATAGCGACAAGAAATTTCATTCGGGATAGACACTTTAGTCACTGTATCAACATGTCGTAATTAAGAATCACTAGATTAAATTTCTTTGCGATTTTGACCTTTAACTGTTTAACTTATACTATTTAATCTTTTACCACTGTTTAAAAAAAAAAAAAAAATATGCAGGAAAACATTATCCACAAACATCCATGTGTGAGAACTAGACAGACCCCTTCGTCATTAAGTATTCTACACAGAAAAAACCATAAATAACAGAATTACATTTTTTATGACTGTTTCAAGGCAGACAGCAACTACGCTTGTTTCTGGCAACAAGAACCCGATTCCTCATGAAGAAACAGTGCAATTCTGCTACCATCTCTCCATGCACTATAACTGGAAATTAATCCAGCTTTATGTATGGTGGCTTTAAATAACTAACTACATAAATACTTAAAAGTGTAAGGATTGCAACTTAAAAAAAAAAAACAGGTCCTTACAATTTGTCAACATCACAGTTATAACAGCCAGGAGAGGATTGGAGACCACAGCCATCTGAAGACATTCACACAAAGTGATTTTGTGAAACTACAGAAAACCAAAATCTCGAAAGGACCGAGGAAGGAACCAATGTCATCCCAAATGTTGTGCCCAAATATTAACTGCTTACCCACCCGCCTCAGTTTCGGGGAAAAGACACTTCATTTTCTTTGTCTTTTTGAGGAGGCACTATCAGCGCTTCGTCAATGACACTCCCATTTTCCTTTCAGGAAAGGCACAACATAACACCTGGAAGTAATTGACATATTCTGAACAGCTGAGGCAGCTTTGAACAGAACACCACTTACATATTGTTCACAGAAGATTAAGTAAGGCAGTGGAAGCTGAAGCGACCAACCACATAACTTCCAATTGCACTTAAGAGAAAGAAACTATAATTTAACGCATAGTATGAGCAGACCGTTTTAGAACAGTGTGCTCTGTAGACTTCATCACATTACGACTACACTGACTAGCTGAATGCCAGAACTGCAATCCAGGTATGCCTATACAGTGTCCATGTTGTACCAATCATCATCCCTATCAGGCCTGCCCCTAATTCCTACTGCTAGGCTCCATGTAGTGCACATTCATGATTATTACCAGTACTGACACCAGGGTCCAAATAGTTTTTTTGCTGTCGTCAGCCTTTAGACTGGTTTGATGCAATCCCCATCCCTTCCTATCCTGTGCTAACCTCTTCATTTCTACATATCCCTTACAACCCACGTCCTCAATTATCTGCTTCATATATTCTAATCTCTGTCTACCTCTACAATTCTTACCTTCAACTGTTCCCTCCACTAACAAATTAACCAATCCAGCATGTCTCAAAATATGACCTACCAGCCTGTCTCTTCTTCCTGTAAGCTTCTTCCACAAACTTCTTTTCTCACCAATCATTTCCAAAACTCGTTCATTTCTTACTTTGTCTGTCCACCTAATTTTCAGCATTCTTCTGTAGCACCACATTTCAATTGCTTCAAGTTTCTTTCTTTCCGGTATTCCTAAAGTTCATGTTTCACTACCGTAAAGTGCTGTGCTCCACACATATAGTTTTAAAAAGTTCTTTCTAATTCCTAGATCAATATTTGAAACTAAAAGGTTTCTCTTTTTCATGAAGGCTCTTTTTGCTAGTGCTATTCTGCTTTTAACATCATTCCTACTTCGGCCATCGGTTGTAATTTTGCTTCCCAAGTAACAGAACTCACTCACTTCTCCTATTGCATCAGATCCTATTTTTATATTTAATCTACTAGTATTGGTATCATTTCTGCTACATTTCATCACTTTTGTTTTACTTTGATTTATATTCAGTCCAAAATCTTCCTTCAGTATTTTGTTCATGCCATTCAATAACTTCTCAATATCCTCAGCCATTTCTGCTAACAAGACAATGTCATCAGCAAATCGTAGCATACTGATTTTTTCTCCCTGAAAACTTATGCTACATGGAAATTTTTCTTTGACTTTCTTTATTGCTTCTTCTACGTACAAGTTGAATATTAATAGTATCATGCAGATATAATGTTACAAGGAGGACAGCAATGAACACAAGAACAGGGAATGCTGTTCAATATTTTGGTTTAAACCTTATTGAGGCTCAAGAGGAATGAGACACTTTGCAGTGAAGGCAGATATTCACAAACCATTCATGTAGCGAGACATGGGACCCATGCCACATGCCTCATTCATCACTAATGTTTAAACAAACATACTGTGAATTGCATACATTCTTTTTCTGCATCATCACTGCCATCTTTAACAAGCGATGGTCTTACTTTTCCTAACCTTCCTTGTTTTAATATTATCTAAAAGCTTTTCTTTTTTTTATCTTATGGTCATCAAGGTCAACAGAGGTGGGAAATGACTGATGGCAAGAAATGAATTCAGCAATGACCTCTTGAAGGAACCATACCAGCATTCAACTGGAGTTATTTAAGGTAACCATGGAAAACCAAAATTTGGATGGTCGGATGGGGATTCCAATGTGCATCCTCCCCAAATCGTGCCTAAAAGAATTTCCCCTCCCATACGTATCTTAATAAAATAACATCTTACCCATTAATATTTGGATGAGAGAAGGTAAATTACAGATTACTACTGCAAAACATTCAAATGGGAATGATACAATGAAATAACTATTATACTAAGCAATTGCTAAAATAGAATACAATACACAAACGACATCATGAAAATGGTAAACATATAAAAGTTTTAAGAATTACGCTACTTGTCATACGCACCGCTGATTATATGGGCAATGCTGCAAATGATTTGACATATTTTCCTCAGTTCCAAAAACCCAACTGTGGACAGGACTAAAGCCTCGGCTGAAAATCCATCGCTGAAAGCATTGTGAAATTTAAGTTTTGTGTAACCAGTGAAATAGTATTAAAGGGGAAAAAATCCAATTACTCATAAAGACTAAGTCAAATATAATTTTAATAATAGCAGTTTGTAATTAAAAAAATGGGCAACACATTAAAAAAAAAACCCTCCTGAAAAATGAAACACTGTTTTAAAAAAAAGGACAAAAGCGTAATTACAAATAAAGAATTGCAGCAAAAACAAAGTCTGATGATTTCATATATTGGAGTCCCGCTTGAATTAAATTCTTTGGAAATCATTTTAAAAATTATTTCTATTATTGCCAAATTAACAATTCAATGTGAGATACAAAATGTAAAATTTGAATGGTCTGGTATTATGTTACCTCATAATATGACCCTATCATAAGCAGTTATGAAAATTTAAACTACGGCACTTTGCTCAACACTTGCACTTATCTTCCAAATAATACTTTGTTACTGTTGTTGGCTTATGCTTAATGAAGCACAAATGTAAACAGTATGAGTAAAGAATAAGAGCATATCACATGCTTGAATACTGTGGAAATTTCAGATGGAAAATCATTTATTTAAAACCACCACAAATTCAGGAAGAATGTGTGGCTCTCTCCTCTCATAACATTTGCTGAGGCATCATCATGAGCTGATAATATTTTCTGGATTTTCCGGATGCATTTGTCATAGTACCACACTATTGCCTATTAATAAAACCCAAAGCAGAAGGAGCATTGCAACCAGTTTGAGAATAGACAAAGGTTTTCCTAAGTAGACAACTGTAGTACATAAATACATAGCTCTGAACCTCTACAAATCATGAGTGTATGTCAGGGATACCATAAGGAAGAGTAACAGGATTATAATTCTTATTTCTTTTTTTTTAATATATCTTAGAGATAACGTTAACAGCAGTCAGTTTGCTGATGGCTCCATTGTCTATTTAAAAAAAAGGAAAAGTACTGTTGCCTCTTTAGAGGTGCAATATGACCTTGGCAATAAGTCAATATAGTGCAAAAAATGAAACCGTACAAATAAGTACATAGGCAGTAACTCCATTTTTGAGAGAGTAGAGTCCCAATACCACCTTGAAGGTATTATTTAAAATTATTATTTGCAACTGAAGTGGCAATTTCCGTACACACCTAATTTTGCACTACACAAATTTTCTCTTTACTTCTTTGAAGATTTGAAAAAGCTTGTTAACACTATCACACCTGAGCCTTCTGCACTCCCGGGAGCTCAAATAACTGGCCATTTTTCGCGATTTTTAAATTTTAATAACTTCTTATTAATTAATGCTACATCTAAGAAACTTTCATATTATTGTAGTTCGACCTGTGAAGTTTTTATGTAAATGGGGTATGACATCAGAAGAAAGGTAAAAAAGTGTTTATTATCAAATGTATGAGTATGTATTTTCAGATTTTGAAAAAAGCCTTACAATCAGTATAAGGTTATCTAAAAATCTTACAATCACTTTACGGTTGTCAGAAACACTTTCCCACTCTTCAATATCTAGTTCAGAACCTGAATCGTCTATCATTTCATCTAAAAGATCTAATATTTCTTCGTCCTTCATTCTTTCACCCAGAAATTCGCAGAGTAAACGACAACGCAAACTTTCAGCAACAACCCGCACACACGAAACACGTGAGAGTTTCTGTAGCCTAAATAATATAATGTACAGCTGAAGATAGTCTCAGAAATACTCATTATATGGCAGCACGTAATATAGAAACATTGGCAGACAAAATACCATGTGGAAAAACCAGGATCTGACTTACAAGGCGGGGGAAATCGGCACTTAACTGCCACCCGAGTCAGGCTCGGGCTCCGGCAGCATGACAATACCATGCAGCCCAAGTCTGACTCGGGCTCCGGAGTGAAAGTGTTAATAATTTCTTTCAAAAATTTATTCCTGTCTCTGGATCCATCATAACAGTAAACGCCAATACGAAGTGGCATCAGCACATAACACACAAGAAAAATTATATACCGCAATTCATAGGCAAAAATTTTGTCTGTCATAGATATACAAAAGAATGTATAAAACTCCTTGTTCTCAATTATCTAGTGTACTATGCTGACATGCAGGATCTGGATCAAAGGGGACTAATTTGTTAACACAAACTATATACATATATAAATTACAAGGGATAGATAAAGTAAGTTGAAGGATGGAGGGCTGCAACAAATACACAAAACATGAGATGAATACAAATGCACAATATATGCATAAAGGAATGTGCCATGTGGCAAGAGGGTGTGCATACTCCGAGGCTTACTAAATGACTGGCTTGGCCTTGGAGAACAAGGTGGGGGTGGCAGTGGTAAAATAATGCAAGGTGAACTATCAACAACACTGGGGGAGGAGGGATATATCGCAGATTATGGCATATATAAGAAAGAATAGGGAAATTCAGCCCAACACTTAACATAGATGAAAGCGACTTGGATCAATGAACACACAAAAAAATATTTATTAAAATGTGTAAAACACTATTCCAGTACTGAACCTTATTCTTGCAAGCAGATGAAATATTTAATGAGGAGGTCAGATGTAATCACACCGACTGTTGAGTGAATGGGGAAACAAGGAGGCCAATCCAGGTGGAGGGCGAGAAAATACAATTGATAAATCTGGAGAAATATTATACCAGGAAGTAGAGGAACATCACCAAAGTAGTGAATACGAGTGGATATAAATACTAATACAAAATATTAATAGAAGATATTGACAGAAAATATCAGATTTGAGTTTTTTACAATACAAGTGCTGCATCTATTGGAAGGATCCTGTCAGAGATTGGGGCCAAGAGGATGTCTGGTAAGACAATTATGATGGTAAGGTAGTTCCCAAGTTCCCATTTGCAGAGTTCAGAGGAGGATGTGGTTTCAGGAAATACTCCAGATAGCTCTCACTGTAAAAAAAATTGAATTGCTGTTTGCCTGTGGCCATTCATTCTAATGGAGAGCGTGGAGGCAGGAGCTGATGTGTGAGGTGTGTTGTGATCCTTGTGGCATGTCCAATGATGGGAAAAGTTTCCCTGTCATCAGATTAGAGTAGAGAAGGTGGCATTAGCCAGGTGCATGCAACACATTTTGCAGTGGGGTCTGTTGTACGGGAATGATCCGTGTGGTTGTTTGGGAGAATTACAAGGTGAGGTATCTGTGCATCAAGATATTCTTAAGACTGGGAGGTCTGCTGAAGAATGTGTGTAGGGCAGTGGAAAGAATTCTGTGGGGAAGGGTGTGCATTTCAGGGAAGGAGCGTAGGAACACATGCCTGCGACGAAGTATTAAGTTAATCGACTCAAGCCGAATAGAGAACTGAGCAATGAAAACAGAATTGCGGTTAGTTTTAAGAGGTACTAGGATGGAGTAGTTGTTTGAATGTTGGGTGGTCACAAGAGAGATTTGGTTTTGTACTATGTCTGACAGACAGCAAGGAAAATGAGAGCATGTAAAAGACTTTGGATGTATCTGTAGAGAGATAATTTACTTGCTTATGGCTTTGCACCTACTCAACATCAAGGTCATCACAGGTGGTTGTTATTGTTAGCACCTTAGGGCACATCGACATCTAGGTTACTAGCGCCCCGACTAAAGGCCGGTCTGACAATCTGGCTTAGACACAAACTAAATTACAGTCTGCATGGCCGACTGTACAAAGGTCAGCCACACAGACAGCAAAATAAAGTAAAATACTAAAACACTGACTGTCAATGTGCCATAAAAATTTAAAACTTTACAGACAGTGACTGGTTGGTTGTAGAAGAGCCAACCAGGTTAAATGAACACTAAAACAACAAACTAACTGTCTGGCTGATTTTAAAAGGCCAGCAAACTTAATGAAAGAAGACATAAAATTGCAAGGGGTAAACACACAGTACTTGGATTGGTAGTTGTAAGGAGACCACCAATCCATTTTTAAATCTAGGCCAATCTGCCCAAATTTTTTGGTACAAATCCAACAAAAATACAAAATTTTAAAACCTTAGGCACATTGTCACTGTAATTGTTTAAAATAAGGAACAGATCATTGGCTAGGCCAACATCTGCCCTTAAACCTAAAATAACACACAATAAGTTAAAATGTGGTACACTGTCAAAGGTACGCCACAAGCTTCACATTCTGGTGGGTCCTACCGGCAGAGAAGAAAACTGTGTGTGAAAGGACAGTGCCCTATACGGAGCTGAGTAAGGAGAACCTCATCCCTTCTCGCCCGCTGGAAGCAGCAGCTCCGTAGCTGAATGCTCAGTTTGACCAGCCGCAACTTACTATGTTCAGCTCCCAGCCACTGCCTTTGCCATACATCAAAGACACTACTTTTCATCTCAGAGGCCAGGTCTGACTTTGGAAATGGATCAAAGTCAATTCTGACCTTGTTACACGCTAACTTAGCAGCTTCATCAACAGCCTTGTTTCCCTCCCACACTGCCCAGTACCCAGTACCCAGCAAAAATTCACCATCTTTCCCCAAGAATGGAGGGCATCCTGTATGTCCTGGACCAAATGGTCTGCTGGGTACATATTTTCTGATGCCTGAATACAGCTCAGGGAATCACAAAATAAAATGTACCTTGTGTCACGCACTACTTTCATATAATGGAGCTACTTTAATAAAGATATTACTCAACAGTATATACACTGCACCTACTATACAGCTAGTAATTGTAAGTAGCTCGAAGGAACACTATGGAGCAGCCTACTGTGTTTGCCTGCTTGGACCCATCTGTGTAAAAAATTTAATAAAATCATTGGTAGCGGTAAACAGCTAGCTGTGCCATTGCATATCTAAAATTGTTCTGGGCCTCTTTAAAAGCAAGGGTGGAAATTTACTCCAACGTTGCTGATAAAAAGAGGGCAACTCATAACCATATTCTTCTTAAATAGCCCTTGTATGGAAGCCAAAGGGTTTGGTCATTCTATGGTGATTCATGTAAAAACGTTCAAAATTTGGGTTAGTGACTGTGTCATAGATGGCACTGCTAAGAAGTGTTGCACTATGAAGCGATGTTACCTGATGATGAGTGACTGCTCACTGCTTCAGCACAAAGGCTGGAAATGAGGCTGGTGCTATATGCACACGTGGCGAGCCAAATTCCTGCATGTACAACACCAGCAGATAGTCGTCCGGTGCCGAATCTTATACAATGCAGTCGTATTCCGGCCATGATCGTACAAAGGCTTAATAAAATTGTAACAGACAGGAGCGGTCTGTGCCCCATAACCTATCACAGACACAAAACTGTGTTCCTCAAGGTGAGACAAGGTTCTGGTAAAACACTATGACTACAGGTAAAAGGTACACACTGGGTTTTCTCATCAGAAAAACGAAAACCAGTGTGCACTGATCATTCATCTAGCCTGTTTAGTGTGAGTTGCAATTGCATCTCAGCACCTCTCATGCTAGATGATGTACAAAAAATAGCAAAGTCATCAGGAAAAACGGAGAATCAGATGGTACTTCTTATTATTGACGAAAAGCTGTTGATATCTATTGCAAAAAGGGTAAAACTAAGAGCTGACCTCGTAAGACGAATATCTTATGCTGGGGTTATGCATAAACCTCTTTCTTAGCTATGACCGTGGACAACCGTGGATATTTCAGTTCTAGCTTTGCAAATGTACTTGGTCGCCACTGAGTTTAAGTAATCCCAAGCTAAGAAAAAGTGTTTGCAAATAATGTTCACATATCTACTGCTAGTATATATAAATTATATTCTTGAAAAGTTTTGCAAAGTTACAAACTGAAACGGCATCAGACAACTTATCTGAAGATATAATTGCAAGTTCGATTAACCGATTCGAGCCAGATCATAGTTCAAAGTACAATTTACTATATGGTGTAATGCTGCTTGTTAAGCAACGCTGAGCGTGGTTAGCACTTTGATGGGTGACCCAGGTTGCCACCTTGGAGTCACGAGATGCAAGCCACTTAATGCCGTCTGTTAAGCAACGTTGAGCGTGATGTTAGATCCTGTCACGAGATGCAGCCAAACCGGTCGCACCCCGTCTGAGGCCGATGGAAGCGCTGACCAACGGGAGAGTGGCGGGAAGTCTCTCCGGCAGCTGGCTACTTATAAAAGCCAGGACTCGCTCATGCAGCAACATTTTTAGCTTTGTTATGACAGCTTACCTGACGAAGGCAGCGGAGGTTGCTGCCGAAACATTGTGTATTAAAGAAATTAAGTTTAATAAAGATATTATCTGGCAGATAACCCGTGAAGATTTTGTTTTTTTACAATTTACTAATTTGTGAAAGCAAATAAAAATTCAACACACGTTTTTACTGTTCAGCTTGTTTGTAAACAACCGACACTTAGGTTATCCCGAGACACCACATGGCGAAAATCAATGCTTCATAGATACATGATTACTTTCTAAGTGAAGAATAGGCGAGCCTACACGACACCAAAATAACACGGTAGGACCGTACTGCTCGATATGAAACTTGCTGGCTGACTGGGCTACACAGTGCAGTGCTTACTGTGTCTGGAGGACTGGGTGACTGCGACTGAGTGAGTCTACATCATGGCACGAAGAAACATAGTTGCACTCTAACTGAAATTGTCTGGCCAACTGAGAACAAGGAAAATTCTGGGTGGTTATTTATGTTACAAGAAAAGTGTGAAGAAGTAGAAAAGGAAATGGTCGTAGGAAAAGTAGATGTTGCATATAGAAAGATCAAACAGAATTTTGGAGAAATGAAGAAAAGAGGTATGAACATTAAAGTTGCCGATGAGAAACCACTTTTAAGCTCAAAAGACAGAGCTAACTGATGGAAGGAATACATTGAGAAACTGTATGTGGCGGATGACTTGAACAATAGTATAATGGAAAAGAAAGGCGATGTCGACATTGATGACTTAGAAGATCCTGTTTTGAGGAGAGAATTTAATAAAGCTCTGAATGACTTGAAAGCAAATAAGGCAGTTGGAATTGATGAGATCCCTGCAGAACTTCTTAAATCCCTAGGAGAGGAAGGAATCAAAAGATTATTCAAGCTGATATCAAAAAGTTATGAAACAGGAGAAATTCCAACTGAGTTTAATAAAAATATCATCTTTACACTTCCAAAGAAAGCACAAGCTGACAAATGTGAGAATTATCGCACCATTAGTCTAACATCACATGCTTCAAAATTACTTACCAGAATAATATATAGAAGGATGGAAAGGGTAGTAGAAGAGATAGTAGGTGAAGATCAGTTTGGGTTTAGGAAAAATCGCAGTACAAGGGAAGCAATTATGTCTTTAAGATTAATACTTGAAGGGCGGATCAAGAAAAACAAAGATACTTTTATGGCATTTGTTGATTTGGAAAAAGCTTTTGATAATTTTAGGTGGGACAAGATGTTCAAAATTTTAAAGAAGTCAGTTCTAAAGTATAGAAGAATACTCTATAAACTATATAAGAATAAAGTGGCTATAATAAAAGTAGAGAATCACGAGAGACATGCATCAGTTAAAAAGGGTGTGAGACAAGGTTGTAGTCTATCCCCGTTAATATTCAACTTGTATGTAGAAGAGGCAATGAAGAAAGTCAAAGCAAATTTCCATGTGGCATAAGTTTTCAGGGAGAAAAAATCAGTATGCTAAGATTTGCTGATGACATTGCCTTGTTAGCAGAGAGTGCTGAGGATATTGAGAAGTTACTGAATGGCATGAACAAAAACTGAAGGAAGATTTTGGACTGAATATAAATCAAAGCAAACAAAAGTGATGAAATGTAGCAGAAATGATACCAACACTAGTAGATTAAATATAAAAATAGGATCGGATGCAATAGGAGAAGTAAGTGAATTCTGTTACTTGGGAAGCAAAATTACAACCGATGGCTGAGGCAGGAATGATGTTAAAAGCAGAATAGCACTAGCAAAAGAGCCTTCATGAAAAAGAGAATTTTTTTTTAGTTTCAAATATTGATTTTGTAATTAGAAAGAACTTTTTAAAACTCTATGTGTGGAGCACAGCACTTTACGGTAGCGAAACATGGACTTTAGGAATACCGGAAAGAAAGAAAATTGAAGCATTTGAAATGTGGAGCTACATAAGAATGCTGAAAATAAGGTGGACAGACAAAGTACGAAATGAATGAGTTTTGGAAATGATTGGTGAGAAAAGAAGTTTATGAAAGAAGCTTACAGAAAGAAGAGACAGGCTGGTAGGTCATATTTTGAGACATGCTGGATTGGTTAATTTGCTTGTGGAGGGAACAGTCAAAGGTAAGAACTGTAGATGAAGACAGAGATTAGAATATATGAAACAGATAATTGAGGACGTGGGTTGTAAGGGATATGTAGAAATGAAGAGGTTATCACAGGATAGGAAGGGATGGAGGATTGCATCAAACCAATCAAAGATTGATGACAGCAAAAAAAAAAAAATATGCTCACGTGGGAATCTGTAAGAATTCCACCTCACATGAGAATGTGCTGGAAAGCTGATCAGATTTGTCTCTCACGCTTGAAAACTAGTATCAAATATTTTGACCTTGTCAACTAAAATAATCCTATCACTCTGAAATTTTGAGAATCGCTAGATATTATTAAAAACGTCAACTTTAATCTTTAAACAAAATTTTGTAACTTTAATAGTTTCGCCGTAAAAAAAATAGTTTGATGCGATTACAAAGACTAGTTAACAACTTTCACAATTTTGTTGTTACTAAACTGAAATAAATTTTATTTTTTGCCGAAGGGTTGTTCTTTCGTTTACTATTAAGCAAAGCATGTTTACTATTATCAAAAGATAAAAAAAACTCATTAACTAAAAACAGAATATAACTAATTAATATTTCAGAAGTTATTAAAGTTATTGATTTGAAAGTAGTTTTAATCAAATCTACATATTCAAAAATGGTTACTGCTTGAACTTATAGTATCTAAATTTTTTCCTTGATTTATTATGTCGAAACATTACTCCAGGCGAATGCTTAAGAATATTGCAATTGAAAATACTATCTCAAAACTGTGAAGACCTGATTTCTAGCTTGAATTAACATAGAAACTAACTTTAAAAATGATATGCAATACTAATCAATTTAACTCGTGGTTCTGAGAACAAATTTTGTTACGCAGTTACAAACTTTATAAGATACCTGACAACCTTTAAGGGACACCATTTTCCTGGATAAAAGGATCTGATACTTCACAACCGACTCGGTACCTGAAGCAACTTCGTGTCAAAAATGATTGTAAGAAGCAGGGAAGGTTTCCCCTAAATCCCCACTCACGCAGATGTTTTAAAATGCTGTCGCCAGGTAGTATCACAGGCCTTATCGATATCAGAAAACACACCTACAAGGTGTTTGCTGCGGATGAACATGTCCTGTATTGCCACCTCCATTAGGATCAGGTTGTCCAACGTGAAACAGAACTTCCTGAATCCACACTGAAAGCTGCTCAACAGATTTTGGGACTTGAAACACCAGACCAGACAGTCAGTGGTCTACCATCCATTTTGGTGTCTTCTCCAAGTAGGTTGTCAAGGTGATGCTATGATAGCTACCTGGCAACATTCTGATTTTTCCAGGTTTTTAAAGTGGGATTAATGTTGCTTCCTTCCACCAGTCAGGAAACTATCACTCAGTTCATACGCAGTTAAAAATATTCAGAAGGCACTCTTTAGCATAGTTACTGAGATGCCTCAGCATCTGGTAATGGATCAGGTCTGGCCATGGTGTGGTGTCTTTGACACGGTCCAAAGCAGACTAATTCCCAGATGGTAAACAGGCAATTGTACACGATCAAGCGAAGCACAAATCCTCCTCCTCTGCAGAAATTCTTCGATGCCTGACCTTAGAGCCCAAATTCATATTCAAAGTGATGGCAGCAAAGATCTCTGCCTTTAGCTGCACTATGTTCCATTAGTCACTAATCACATGCCCCTGATCCAGTAATCCACATACTGGTGATCTCCTGAATATACAGCGGATAGACTTCCATACTTTCGATGATGATGTGAAACAGTTAATGCTGCTCACAAAGTTCTGCCAAGACGTTTTCTCACTCTCCTTAATAATGCAATTCTCTTACAATTCCGAACGCAGCTCGGTTGTTGGCTGAAAGTTAAAAAAATGCAACGCCCATCTACGACCATGAATAGCAGAACTATGTCATTCCACCAGGGAATGGGTATCCTATGCTTAGTTCCTGAGCTTCTCAGAATGGAAATGTCAGCCACCTGGTAAATCACTTCTGTGAAATGATTCACCTTCTCCTCAATGTTGTGGCACTGCTGGAGAGAGAGAGAATTGCTGTAGAGATGTCAATCGGCTTTGCCAACATTCCATTTGCAGTGGGTGTATCCTCCATGTACAAACCCAATGTGCATCCAAATAGATAAATGGTCACTTCCGTGAAGGTCATGATTCACCTTCTATTGCATGATATCTACGAGGGGGTACCCAAACAATTATTTTTTGTCAAATCGGTGTCCTTTCATGCCCCTTTTCTAGCGTGGAAATAAAAAGTCGCACGGAGCCAGGTCAGGTGAGTAAAGAGCATGGGGCAGCGGAACCATGCCATTTTTAGCCAAAAACTGCCTAACAACAGCTGTGTGTGCAGGTGCATTGTCGTGGTGGAAGAACCAGTCTCCTGTTTGTCACAAATCGTGTCTCTTTTTTTTACAAACACTGTTGCGTAATCTTCTTAAAATTTCCAAATAAAAGGTTTTATTGATGATCTGATGTAGGGCACAAACTCTGAATGAACTTCGCGCTTGGCATCACAAAAGCAAATGAGCATTGTTTTAATGTTTGATTTGACTTGACAACATTTTTTTGGACAGGGTGACGATGTCTTCCATTGGCATGGCTGTTGCTTTGTTTCTGGGTCATAACCATAGCACCATGACTCATTACCAGTAATGACCTTTGACAGAAAATCTGGATCAATTTCAAGCTGTTGTTTCATAGCACGACATGTTTGATTCTAAGTCGGAGCCCGAGGAACAAACTTAGCAGCAATCATTTTCATTCCCAAATCATCGATTAAAATTCGCTGAACTGAGCTCCAAGATAACCCACTAATCTCCGACAGTTGATCAATTGTCTCTCTATGGTCTGAATAGCACAAGCTCTCAAATTTTTTTCAAATTTTCGTCGATTCAGACAGATGATAGACGTCCAGAATGAGGTTTATCATCAATCAGCATGTCGCCATTTTTAAACTGAGTGAACCACTAGTACACTTGAGTTTGTTCCATAGCATCATCACTGTAAGCTGTTTTAAACATTAAAACAGCTTCAGCAGCATTTTTACTGAGTAGTAAACAAAATTTCACAGCTTCACATTATTCGCTTAAACTTGCCATCATCAAAAACGAAACAATAACAAAACATTGCTAGCAAAAACAATCACTGCAGATTAACAGAACAAGCCAGGTCGACAACACAACTGACAATGAGTTGTGCTAAACACCTAGCGGCAGAAATGTGTATTACACAAGCTCCGCCCACGGCAATGCTATTCTGGTTATTTTTGGGTACCCCCTCTCATACAATTGAAGGAGAGCACAATGAAAGGTCAATGGCAGAGGACGAACTGGAAGCAGTGGTGAAATGTATCATTTGGCTAGTACTGAGGATATATACTTCCTCTTGCTCTATTAATCTACCAACTACTCAGCCTCTGGGGCAATAGGTGGTCCAACTCCACAACGAATTGTGCATGTTGAAATCTCTTAACAGAAGTAATGGCTGAGTAAGCTGTCACAAGATGTTGTACAGTTGATGGGCGCACTTGGTAGATAAATAGAACATATGGTCAGTTTAATAGGTCCGTGTAATATGGCTGTCACTGCTTATAGGCCAAAGAGATGAACACATTCAGAGTGAACAGTGTTTTGGACAAACACATCCACATCCCCTTTCACCTGATAATACTCGATGTCGTCCTTCTATACAGGTCATATCCTCTAAGCACTGGGTGGTGTGATGATCTAAAATGTGTCTGCTGGAGACAGAGACATAAAGGTTTAGACTGTGCTAAGAGTTTTAATTCCTCTTTGTTAGCCTGGAACTCATTTGTGTTCCATTGTAGTATGAGAGTCATCCTATCTTTGGTTCTTCACCTGCCGCCATTTGGGTAGGTCCTCTGTTGGCAACAGCTGAGGGAGGATACGAGGTTTGTCTACCAGCATTTTGTTGTCTCCTGGTTCCGAAGATGAATTAGACTGTGAATAAGCCTCAAAGATTTGCAGATCATTTTTCTGCCGGAGGCCTTTTCCCCTTCTTGTCCCTGGCAAATTGTATTCTAGGAGGAGAAGAGGAAGAGGATTTCACAAAAAAAAAAAAAAATTAAGTAAGAATGTTTAAATTTCAGACCCTCAACTTTCTGCGCTGTTTGTCATCTGTTGTTAGCTGACTTTGCTGCTACTGCTTCCACTGCAGGTGCTGCTGTCGCTGCAGTGGCAGAGGGTCCTTCAGTTGTACATATTCCAATTGATGGCAGTGCTGTAATTCGTGGAACTCTCAAACCTGTTGCTGAAGTGGTTGGTGGTGGGTGAGTGGTTAACGCTCTGGCCTCGCATTTGGCAGGATGCCAGTTCGAATCACCGTCTGGGCATCCAGATTTAGATTTTCTATGGTTTCCCCAAATCACTCTAGGTGAATGCCGGGATGCTTCTTTCAAAAGGCCATTGCTGAATTCCTCCCCATTTCTTGTCCCCAGTCCCATCCCGCCTTTTAATGACCTCGACATCGATGAGGCGTAAAGCCATAAATTAAAAAAAAAAAGTGGTCAGTGTTGCAGATGCGTTGCTTCCAACATCTGAGGTCTTAGAAGTTATGACCTTAAGTGAATTTTGTGCCACATTTGCAGTGGCATGAGCACATTGTACTTGTGCAATGGACATCTGGGTAGCAACTCTTTCTTTCATGATGGGAGTTGATAACGTCTTCATGAAGCTGGTTGCGAAGACAGGTGGCGCAAGAGAATTACAATGCTTTTTAGCTTCACTATAGGGTATTCGCTCTTTCGTTTCCAACTCCTGTATCTTTTTTCTTCCAGATACACTCGACATTCCCTACTCCAGGCTGGATGTTACCCGAAGCAGTTGACACACACCTGTGGGATGGTGCAACAACTACCTGGCTTATATGCTGCCATTTCACATTTCCCACAGGTGAGATTGCATGCTCAAATATCTGGCACTTGAAGCAGTGCATGGAATCCAGTACGTATGGGCAAACATTAAGACTTGGATAACCTGCTTTGATGGTCTTCGGCAACACAGGAGATTCGAATGTCAGGATGAAGGTGGCTGACTTTTCAACAATGCCATTTACCCTTTGTGTGATCTGACAAACCTCAACTACATTCACTGATCCTCGTTCTCTAAATGAATCATATCCTAGCAGGTGATCACGCCTTTGCTGGTATTTGGAGTTTCATGGAATTCACACATTACTGGGAATTCCCCAAGCTACTCATACTTAAGGAGTAGGACAGCCTGCTTGCTGGTAGTTGTTTCCAGCAGCAATGATCAATGGGACATTTCTGCTGGAAACAACTGCCTAAGCTTTTTCATAGAGTTGAGGATCCCTGCAAGCCATTCTACTCTTTTCTGTATACAAAAAGGAGAGACCTTCTCAAAAAATCCCTCCTTCCTTGAAATCATTACACAGGCATTATTGATTAGATAATCCAAATTATTATTCACTTCATTCTCAGGAAGGCTTTTGACCCTCACTCATTTACTAATTCTTTGGGGGTTTGGAATACCCTGTGGCCAGACAATGCCGCAGGTAGTGGAATTTCTAAAAAAGAAACATGAGTTTGGAGGATTAAAGGTTGAGTGGTGTGAAGCCCTGCATCGGCGGTGTGGCAGGTTCCCCCGAGGTTGTACACTCGCGCATAATTTACAGTGTTAGGGAAACGGCAGCACTCACAAATACTCAGCTCAGTTACCTGTACTTGCACTTTAGGCTCCTGCAGGGGTAATTACAGGCAATAAAGGACTGGAGGTAATGAATTGGGTGGAATTTATCCATAACCTTTTGAAGGAACCATGTTGCATTAATCTGAAGTGATTTGGGGAAACCATGGAAATCCCAAATATGGAAGGCTGAAAGGGTATTAGATCCCATGTCCTCCTGAACGCGAGTCCAGAGTGTTACTGCTCACCCACCAGGCTCGTTAGGAACAGATGTGTCTGGACATGGATGGCCAGGCTGTAAAGAAGGGAACATTTCGTGTGGTAAGGATGACAACTGTTGAAGTGAAGGTATTGTTGTAGATTTGCAGGTTTGATATGAATGGAGGTATGTACGCCAATTTACTGTAAGGAGACGTCATTATCAAAAAGGGTGATAAGTGTGTGAGAAGAAGTACCGGCAAAGTTGATGGAGTGACTATTGTTTAAAGAGTTGAGGAAGTCTAGTACGTGGGTCTCACCATGAATCCATATCATAAAAATATCATCTATATATTTGAACATATGTTCAAGAATTGTTGCTCAAGATTGCCCAGGAATGGGTTTGCTTAGGACGGGGCCATGCAGGTACCCATGGCAGTGTCGCATACCTGGTGGTAAACTTGAGAGTTGAAGCAGACGAAGTTTGTCAGAATGAGGTGCAGCAAGGAAATGAAGGATGTACTGGGGAGGCTATGGGGGGGATTACATTTTCAGGAAGTTTTCCAGGGCACTGAGACCCTGACAGTGGAGAACGTTAATATACCAGCAGTGACATCTAAGGAGACAGGGAAGGAGTGTGCTAGTAGAGGCGGGAGAACTTTGGGCAGATGTTCAAGGAAATGTGCTGTATCTTTTATGAGTGAAGGGATGTTCTGTACATAGCGTTGGTGGTGTTGATCCACAAGTCCCCACTGGCTTTGTCACCTGGATTGCCCATTCATTCACATCTGACATCCTCACTAAGTGTCTCACGTACTTGCAAAAATAATGTTCAATACCGAAATATTGTATTATACACGGTTGTCTTTTTTTGTATTTGTCAATTCGAGCCACCGTTATCCATAGTACCCATTGGGTTGAATTTCCCATCTTTCCAAAATTTCATTGTTTAAAGCATTTTCCTGCTCATTACTACCGTCTTTTATATATATATAATTAAGAAATAAAAGAGCAATAACAGAATAAACACACCAAAAGAAAAACAATATGTATATAAATCACTCTGCCACAATGGATGAAAGTAACAACTGGCACGATGATGCCGAGGTCAAGCCTACAGTGGTTCTAACCTACATCCCGACAACCAACCTCCCCCACCTGAAAACCATCCCCTCCTCCTGTTCCAGGATTTCCTCAAATCCACGCTCTCATCGATTTATTTCTCCATACCATGCTCCAACAACCTCATTTGCATTGAAACCTGGGCCATGAGAGAACTAAGAATAAGATCACCATCATTGTGGCTGACAAGAGCTCAACCATGGACTGCAGTGACTATTACGTTGTGCGTACGAAACAGCTCTCAGATACCAATACATATTGTTCACAATCACAGATCCTACTACTTCAATTTAGAAAGAGGTTCACTGTTCCCTTGACCTCCAGAAACCCTTACAATGTCTCTCACCCAAATCCTTGTTCCTTCTTACTCTGTAGAATCCTCATACCCCAACCTTATACCTTTTCCCCCAGATCCAACAGGACTGACAAACCTGGGCAGCCTATATTTGTGGCATATGGAGAGCCTACTGAATGGATTTCAGCTCTTGTGGATCAGCATCTTCAACTCATTGCATAGAACCATCCTTCATTCATAAAAGATTCCCACATTTTCTTAAATGTCTATCCACAGAGCCCACTCTACCAAACTCCTTCCTTGTCTCTACACAAGTTACTCCCTTGTACACTAACATCCCACACACTGTCTAACTCCCAGTCCCATGGAAGACTTCCTGGAAATATGATCCCCCAACAGCCTCTCCAGCACATCCTTCATTTTCTTAGCACACCTCATTCCGTTGAAAAACTTCTCTTTCAGCTCCCAAGTATGTGGCATAGTATGATCAATGGAATGGAATCAGGGCCACAAGAAAACTGGGTAACAAAGACAGGACTATAATTTGTTTTGAGAGTTGGGAGTAATTGTTATTGGGTGTGGGTGGCAGTGTGAGATATTTGCTTTTGTACAAGATCAGCAGGAAAGCTGTGAGGTATGAGGGTTTGCGATAAATTTTAGGAGTACCTGGAGAGGGACATATCATCAGAACAGATGTGTCTGCCATGCATAGCAAGGCTGTATGGAAGAGAATAGTTTGATATGGAAGATATGACAGCTACTGAAGTTTAGATACTGTTGTAAGTTAGCAGCCTCGATATAAACCAAGGTGTCAATGGCACCCTGCCATATGGAACTGTCTACATGACAGAACATGATGTGTGTGTGTGTAAGCAGGTCCAGGTGAAGTTGATGAGGGAATTGAGGCAGTCTAGGAGGCTGATTTCACTCTGTTGTCAGAACCCCTTGAATTAGTTCTATCCAAGTGACTCACATTTTCCCCAACCATGCACTTGCCTCGGTACGAGACTCATTAGCATTCTACCGCAGTCTCCACTTCACTACCACAGCGGAGATTGACAAGACAAGATTGAGTCCAATCTAAAGCAATTCAACCTAGCATCTAAACTGGATCTACCCCTCTTCCACAAAACTATCCAAGAGTTGCTCACTAACACAATCCTCACCCTCTTCCCTTAACTTCATTCTCAACTCAAACAACTTGAGCTCCATTAAAACTTGACACATGAAAGAACTGTCCTGGAATAGTATCATCATCATCCTCCCAGCTGACAAGGGCTGAGGCAGCTTTCAGATACTAACACCTACTGTCAACACATCACAGATCTTTCCATGTCCATACGCCAGGAAAAAACTCCAGGACCCCTTACAACGCCTCTATTAACAGTCCATTTCCCTCCTAACTGCTCAGAATCCACGTACCTCCACCCTATATTGTCTTCCAAAGATCCAAACATCTGGCACACCTGGGAATCCTATAGTTGTAGCATATGGGTCACACACTAAATGGATTTCAGCTCCAGGAATCAACATCTCTAACCTTTTGTGCAGAACCTCTCTTCCTTCGCCAAAGAGAAACCACACTTCCTCAAACGTCTGTCTGCAGTAACCACTGCTCTTCCTCTCCAATTGACGGTTGCTAAAATGAGCACTCTTCTCCCCTACACATGCTTCAGCAGGCCTCCCAATATTAAGAACATCTTGGTTTATAAATACTCCCCTTCAGATTTTCCCAAAGTACCACATGTATGCTTTACATGCAATAGACCTCACTGCAAATCATGTAACATATAACATGCATTATGCATCTAGCCAACACAACATCCAATCTGACTTCAGGGGAGACCTTTCCCATGAACCACTATGCACCTCTTATACCAACTTACCTGCCTCCACTACACAGGCCTCACCACCAACCTGCTTGGATCCAGACTGAATGGTCTCAGAGAGTCTATACCTCTTACTTAGACCATCCAGTGGCATTTCATGCCAGTTCCCACAACTCTCAACCTTAACAACTGTCTTACAGCAAGAGATGTCAGTCTTTTCCCAGAAAACACCACCACCTCATCTCTGTATATGGAACCTAGCTTACCTGAACACCAGGCTTTCACATGGCTTTAACCTCCTATAAGATCCTACCACTAAACCTGGCACACAGTGTTCACTTATTTATTTATTCTGGGTGTGGTTTTTTCCTGTTTCATCTGTGATTACATATTTGTTTACTATTTTACTTATATATTTGCATTTATTTGTGTGTTCTTCTGTATTCTGTTCCATTTGACCCACTGCACCCCCACTACTCCCAACCTGTTCTCAGAGACCAGTCCAGTCATACAGCAAACCACGCAGTATACGCACCTCCCTTGCCAAATGGCTCATACCTCTCTACATTAATAGGGTGGAAAGCCAAAATATTATAAAATTACACTTATCTCACATTTTGTGTGTTCGTTGCTGCCCTCCTGCCTTCGGCTTTGGTGAGTGGTTATTTTCCATATCTTATATATATATATATATATATATATATATATATATACAAGGTTACAACTTCCTTTGAACCTGCCCCGAGATGAGAAATCTCCTTCCAAAAATCCTCTCTCACCCATCCAGAACCTGCTTCAGCAGACCTCCAAACCTCAACCAACTCTTGGTCCATAAACATGGGGCTTCCTAGCCTGCAAGGCAGCCCCAAGGTTCGTTTCCTCGCAACAGATCCTGCTGCAAATTATGCAGTGTGCACCCGCCTTCCACCACCTTTACCAACCCTGTAACTGGGGAAAGCTTCCCCATCACAGGACTTGCTACGTGTGTATCCTCCCACCTTATATATCAACTCACCTGCAACCATTGCCCAGCCTCCTACATTGGTCTGACAACAAATCCACTAGCCATCAGAATGAATGGACACAGATAATCAGTTTTCACCCAGAACCCTGACCATCCTCTATCTTTTCGTGCCACCAATCTCGGCACCAACAATCTTAACACGTCTTGCAGTATGCACCATCAGAGTCCTCTCAGACAGAAGCAGAATTTCAGGACTCAGAAGGTGGGAACTGACATCTGAGTACCAACTGGGCACCAGACAACCACCAGGACTAAATTTAAGATAGCACCAATTTTCCTCCCACCCATCCCCCTCACCTCCTACCTTTTCCCACAGAACCATTGCTTACCAGAGCCTATCTTTTTGTAGTTTGTAACTTCAAATTTAGCTTAATTTTAAATTCACATTTAAAAAAAAAAAAAAATTATTGTGTTTTCGCATATTTCTCGGTTTTTTACACATACATCCATTACTTAATAAGCAATTTAGGACCATCAGCTGATGTCTACCGCACTTCCGCGACGAGTAGCTACGGACAGATTTATTATCTATTTATCAGTATTTTCTAGCTTATGGCTTTCTACCCCCCCCCCCTCTCCCCCCCCCCTCAACATGAGTTACCGGCCTGGCGGGCTACCGGTCTGGCAGCCATATTCAGTTGGCTGCCAGCCTCCAACATGCAGCCATCTCACTACAACTGAAGAAGGGCCATAGGCTCAAAAATTTTAATCTATGTGTGTACTTGTTTTTTTCATGTATCCACGCTGCAGGAATCCTCTTCTATGGTAAGTGGTGGTTTTTCTCCTATACAAATGTTTAATATATACAGGGTGTTACAAAATGGTACGGCCAAACTTTCAGGAAACATTCCTCACACACAAACAAAGAAAATATGTTATGTGGACATGTGTTCGGAAACGCTTACTTTCCATGTTAGAGCTCATTTTAGTTTCGTTCCCATGGCCCCCACGCTCTCCTGACCTCAACCCTCTTGACTTCCATTTATGGGGGCATTTGAAAGCCCTTGTCTACGCAACCCCAGTACCAAATGTAGAGACTCTTCGTGCTCGTATTGTGGACGGCTGTGATACAATACGACATTCTCCAGGGCTGCATCAGCGCATCAGGGATTCCATGTGACGGAGGGTGGATGCATGTATCCTCGCTAACGGAGGACATTTTGAACATTTCCTGTAACAAAGTGTTTGAAGTCACACTGGTACGTTCTGTTGCTGTGTGTTTCCATTTCATGTTTAATGTGATTTGAAGAGAATTAATAAAATGAGCTCTAACATGGAAAGTAAGCGTTTCCGGACACATGTCCACATAACATATTTTCTTTGTTTGTGTGTGAGGAATGTTTCCTGAAAGTTTGGCCGTACCTTTTTGTAACACCCTGTATATCTAGTAGCAAAGAAACAACGGCATTGAACAGAGATATAAAATTATGAATTAAGATAGGGAAATGAGCCATTGTTTGCTTCATATTGTGACAGGATGGCATTAACACACAAAGCAGGCAAAAATACAAGAAACATTATAATTTTCAGGTTTTATCAGCAGTAGAACAAAGGTGGAAGTTGGATGCTAACTACAGCACCTGCCTTCCACCATGTTCTACTGCTGGCGATGGACCAAGGCCCAAAAATTGCAACATTTCTTGTGTTTGTGCGCGTTTCTTGAGTCCACACCACCTTGCCCCCATCTGAGGTAAGCAGTGGATTATTTCTCTATTGTAATTCACAGATATAATTCAAATATCTCTACTACATTCTCCTCAAAGAGTTTCTGAATCTAAGGTCCTTCAGATCAGGACAAATTGTATCATTACCCCCGTTCAGAGACTACAGTGCTTGTATGTAACTGTAAAATTGCCAAGGTGCACACAACAATGAATGGGATAGACTGCATGTCAGTTTTTTTAATGAAAAATTTTATACACGTCAGCCTCCTAACACATTTCATTAATCCTTTCATCCACCTATCTATAGAAATCTGACATTTTTCAGAGTTTTCATCCTTCCATGGCATAACTAAACTGTCAAAGTTGTTTGAACCTATGCCTCCAGTAGAAACAATGTGACATGGCTTTTGAGAAGGCAAGAATGGAGCATGTAAACGAGAGGTTTGCCTCATTGATTCTTACATCTCCTTGACACATAGCTCAATTTGAGATTAAAGGTTTTGTAAAATTTAGTCCCAACCGCACAATATAAAGGTACAAACCATGAGAACCATTCTCTGTGACACAAAACCTTTCACTATTGCGCCCTTGATGTTTGATGAATGCAGTTTGAGAATTAGTGGCACTTCCCAGCTCCCAACTCTAGTATTGCAAGTGCAACAGGTCATGCATCTGGTCCTTCCAGACTCTTAAGCGGTTGGCAAATATTTAACCATGTTTCAGTTTTTATAAAAGAGGATAACGAATAGCTAGTAAAAGAAATCTTACAGTCTTCACTGGCTGTGAAGTACTTTAGGTCCCAGTAACTTATAAATGATAAGAAAATTAAGCTACTACTATGCAATCATACCGATCTGTTATCATCTCAATAATAGGAAAATAAAAAGACAAGCCCTAAAAATTAACAATCTGATAATACATTATTCAATAAAGTATTCTGGCTGCTGTATCATTACATAGCATCTAACTTATGTAACTGGTGGAAAGTATCTTTCAACACAAGTTACTATTATATGTGAAGAAATATACTATTTTGAATGTGTAGAAATGCAGGATAAAATATAAAACAAAAATCTCTTAAAAGTTAAGGATTTACCTTAGATGAAATTCGCCAGTAGACTTCATCTCCAACCTTTAATTGTTTCCACTCTTCAATGACAATTCCTCTCTGTTTCAGAATTGAAAAGCAAACAGAATGCAGCACACGACAAGTCGCAGCAAGATTGCACAAACTACAAAATAATAATATAGAACATCAGTTTTATGGTTTTTCCACAATAAGTTTATATATGCTTCTAAAAATCAAAATAAATAAATCTTGAAAAGGAACAGGTGATATCTTAAAATCACCAAAATTATGTGACCAAGGTCAAAAACTATTTCACTCCAGAAAATGATAAACAAAACGATTAAATTTCACAAAATAATTTAACATGTGACCACAACCTAACCTAAATCACCAAGATGCACCCTGGAATACAATACTGGGCTAGCAAAACCAACATGTGAACTTACAATAATATTTTCAGGCAATTCTATTTCCTCATTTTCAGACTAGATACTTAACAAGGGCCAGATTCTTAGGTTCGAACCTATTTTGCTCCCACCTCACAATTCTGAATTCGTCTTTTCTATAAGCTAATAAAATTCGTAAATTTAAAAAGACCTTAAAGAACCTAATTTATATGTTATGGCCTAAAACTACCTAATTCGGTTTCCATAGCCTAAAAGGGCCTAATTTGATGTACTGATCCAATCCAACCAAAATTTTATTATTTAACTAAAACAAATGACCACCGGATTAGCTCAGTGGTATGGTCTGTGGGGTAGTAATCTGGACACGGGAGAAGCTGTGAGTTTGAACCCCACTGTCAGCTGTTCTTAAATGTTTTTCGTGGTTTTCCTTTTCACTTTCAAACAAATGCTGGAACAGTACGTTATGGACATGGCATGGCTGCTTCCTTTCTCCCTTTCCTTCTTCTTCACTGACCCAAGTAGATATCACCTGGGAAATCTGGCCACTCACCAGATCCCCAGTTGTATCTATGACTACATGAATCCTAAGCTCCAAGATACTTGTAGGGTAAACAGACAACATTTAAATGTAAAACAAATAGATTTATTTTAAAAGTGAACTAACTGTTTATGACAATATTAAATGATGTGTTTATAACCTCACTGTTGATGGTAACACAGAAAAGCTGTAAAGATGCAGTGCAACAACTTAACATTATTACAAAGGTCCATATTCAGTGGAAACAAATTGACAAAGCAAATTTTAAACATCGCGTGTTAGACGGTAACAATCACAGGAACCCAAACCCTATCTGAGAAGTGAATAGTTGGATACTGTCATCATTCAGTGGTGACACAGGAATTAAATCATGTATATATTTTGAGTTCCTTCCTAAACAGAAATCCTCAAGAATTCAACTGTTTGAGTGGATTGGAACAGATAAGAACTTTTCTGCAGATAGGGAACCTACAAATTTCTAAAGCATATGTAAAATTGGCAAGGTTAATTTGTTGTATATAATTATATATTTTTATAATTTTAAAAAAGAAATTAGATTTTTCATTTCTAAAGTAACTTAGTCTCTGTAGAGGCTAGACTTCTAGACGAAATTCTGTAATATTAACTGGGTATTTTTCAGGGCATTTTATTCTTGTTGACTATTTTTATTTTGGCGTTTTATAAAGGTGCCTGCAGGAAAATGATCCCAGCATCAGAATTTGGCAACTCATTTGGCAAATGTTACCATGAGAAATGCTTCTTAACAGAAGCAGAGGTTCATTACAAGTTCAAAGCTGGGTACAGAATATTCATTTAACGTGCATCTATGCTAAGCTCTCGCTGCCATTATTATACCAGTTGCAACCATCCAGAAGCAGTCCTGAAAACCTTTTAGGAAGAATTTTCTAACAGGAAAATACCAGATGAATCCACCTTAAAGAATTACTTACCCCTGCTGTATGAGAAAACCATTCAAGAAATATGGATGGACACTGCTGACCACTTCAAAGGATTAAGTGTAATGAAACGACAGATGCCCGTGGCAGATACATAGCCATGCTGGCATGGTTGTGGGCAAGCTCGCATGTGAGGAACCGAGTATACCCCGTGTCATTATGTGCAGAGAACTTCCAGCAATAAACCACTCTACTGTGATAATTGCATGAAGGGATACATTAAGTTGTTGTGGCCAAATGCAGAACATGAAGATAAGTTGCTGATGTTATTGTCAGGCAGTGCAGTTTACATGATAAAAGCAGGGCATTCCATCCTCAAATGGCCCACATCACCTGTCTAGCTCATGGGCTCCACTGGGTATCTGAAAAAATTTTGGGAACAGCATCCTGTACTTATCGAGAAAATTTCTGCAGTGAAGAAATGACACAGTCCAGTCACATTAATGTGATCACCTCTTAAAAACCAAAATAACCACCTTTGGCAGAGCAGACCGCTGCGAGGCGTGCAGGAAGAGAGTCAGTTAGGTTTCTGAAGGTGTTCACTGGGATGTTGAGCCATGCTGACTCCAGTGCCATGGCCAGCTGCGCTAGATTACACGGTTGAGGATCCATGGTGCGAACAACCCGATCGAGGTGGTCCCACAGATTCTCGATTGGGTTTAAATCCAGTGAGTTTGCTGGCCAGGGGAGTAAGGTAAACTCATCTTGGTGCTCTTCGAACCATGCACATACTCTGTGAACTGTATGACACCTCGCATTGTCCTGCTGGTAGATGCCATCATTCTGAGGAAAAATTATTCGCATGTAGGGGTGGACATGGTCCGCAAGGACAGATACATACTTGTTCTGATCCATCGTGCCATCCACAATGATGAGTTCACCTGGTGAATGCCAGGAAAACATTCCCCAAACCATAATGCTCCTTTAATGCTCCTTCCTTCACCCTGGATCCTTCCGGCAAATGTTGCAGGGTGTTTGCTTTCAGACGTTTCACGCCGTAGGAGCCAAAGTCCATCTGTCCGATGGAGCATAAAACGTGATTCGTCCGAAAAAGCCACCTGTCGCCACTCTGTGGACGTCCAGTTGTGGTACTGGCGTGCAAATTCCAGCCTTCGTCGCCGATGAACAGCAGTCAGCATAGGTGCATTAACCAGGCGTCTGCTGCGGAGGCCCATGCGCAGCAATGTTCGCTGAACCGTTGTTGAGGATACACTCTTGGTAGCCCTTTAGTTCATCTGGGCGGTCAGTTGCTCAACAGTTGCACGTCTATTTGCCCGAACGCATCTCCATAGCCTTCGTTTGCCTCTGTCATCTATAGTCCGTGGTGCACCACATGTTCCACACCGCTGATTTTGAATAGTGCCATTTTGCCATGCACGGTATACTTTCACCACGGCGGCACGTGAACAGTTCACAAAATTAGCCGTTTCCGAAATGCTTCCACCCTTGGCCCGAAAGCTAATAATCATACCCTATTGGATGTCGGATAAATCAATATGTTTCTGCATTATGCCAACGATTGGAATGCTTTCCGATGCCCTAGGACATCCTTTATATACACTCCACTGTAATGTGCTGCCACCTGCCTTCTGTGATTGGTTATTTCACGTTGACGTCAAAAGTAGGTGGTGGTCACATTAATGTGATTGGACTGTGTATTACTGATTTTTTTTTTTTTTTAACTGCTTTACATCTCTCAACAGCGAGGTCTTTAGAGACGGGAAAGGATGGGGGCAAGGAATGGGAAGGAATTCGGCAAGGGCCTTTTTAAGGAAGCATCCCGGCATTTGTCTGGAGTGATTTGGGAAACCATGGAAAACCCAAATCTGGATGCCCGGACGGGGATTCGAACCGCCGTCCTCCCAAATGCGAGGCCAGAACGCTATCCGTTACACCACCACGTTCGGTGTATGTATTACTGAAAGTGCAAAGTTGAATTTTTACCTACAGGGAAAAACTCCCATCAATACCCCTCTCTCCAGCACAATGGGGAACCTGGCTGTCAGACCCAAAATATTATGCAGAAAACTACGAGTGCATCATGGATGTCATTGATGCACTAGATGAAAGTGAACCTGTTGCCATAGTAAATGAAAAGAAAGTGTTGCACTCAGAACCTGCTGTATTCGAGTTGAACTATATAAAGGATCATTTTAACAACTAAAATTTTCAATCAAGAAGTTGGAAGGAGCCACTCTACCGTTAACGGAAACGCTTCAATTCATCCCAGAAGTGAGAGCCAAAGTGGTTTCTGGACTAGTTGGGTGTCTGCAGCCAAGAAGCTGGGGGCTGTTTTAGTACACAGTCCATATTTCAAGACAATAGAACAAATAAACTGTGTTCTCTATGGACTAAAGGTACAAGAAACACTGCTTTGGAAATATAAGTAAATCACCGATATGAAGTTCATACCTTATACCTCATGTGACATGAAGTGCTGTTTTTCCACATTCAAGAGAATTTTAACAAACAAGAGAAGAGGGTTTAATCCTGAAAATCTGTTAAATATATTTCACTGTTAAGTGTCATATTGAAATGAATGGTTTACAGTCCATAATAATAAAGAAAACGATGTTTTCAACATAATAGTGGCTTATGTTGTGTGTTTTAATGTGAATGAGCAATATCATTTTAGAAGTTGTAATGTATATAATGTTTTTAACACTATTACAGTATATGTTGCGTGTTTTAAATTTTTTAAACATGTGTAAATGTTAATAATGTGTAAATTCCTAAATCATAATTTTATAGACCTATGAAAGCCTAAAATGTGAATTAAATAAACCTTAATTTAGTTTTTTTGATCCTAAAAATCCTGGGTTTATTAAGAAACAGAGTTCCTAAGACCAAAAGTGATGTTTCGAGATTATAAGAATTGTTTCTACTAGTTGCCAGATTAAATTATTTTCATTATAAGATTAAAAATGTAACTAACACTGTACTGAATGATCAAAACACAAAGACATCTTCACTACATAATAGTGTTTGGCTTTTTATTTATTGAATATTTCCATGTCAAAGTTAATAGGCACAATATAAGAAGAACAAGGGGGGACAGTTAGTGAGCATTGCCAATGTTTACCAAACTGCCCAAGTCTGAAAATTTCGTTCACCATTTAAAATTCTGCCTTTTAGTGTTATTCTACAGCTCATACCATTTGTGAAGATATCACATTTGTATATGTAAGAAAAGTGAAACAGTTTCATCATATACATCAATTCTTCATCAGTCTCTTTGAGAATCATGATTTACATATATCCCTTGGCTGATATGTTGATAGGTGCGGAAGCACAAGAATTTATTTATTTATTGCACTTCCGCTTTAAGGTTTGACAAAATCATTAGAGCTGGAAGAGAATAGAGGGCAAGGAATTCAACCACTGCTTTTGTTGAAAGAACCATTCGCCTGGAGTGATTTTAACCTGTGTCGTGCAGAATGCCAGGCTCAAGCATTACCTCTCACCCACCAGACCATTTATTGTACAACATTCAATTAACATATGTTTTTAAAAATTTCTCTCTTACCTCAGTTAAGCACATCTGTCTAATATTTTTTCCATTTGTTTACTACTTTTGAGAAGAAAATAATGGTACAGTAGAGTCCCACTAATCCGAACTAATTGGGACCGGGCCTTGTACGGATTACTGATTTGTTCCGATTAGCCGGAATCACAGCGACCAGTTTCTAGAATGAAGTATACCAAGAATATAAGTAGGTACACCGTGGTAACAATTGAGAACAATTGGGGAGGACAATGACTCACACTCACTCCCTCCCTTTGTTGTTGAGACATTTGAACTGATTAAGGTCAGTGCACTGTCAGCCGGCTCGCAAACTGCTCAGTTAATGTTAGAGTTGGGAGCACTTACCAAGGCGGGTGGGCTTCGCGTTCTGCGCAGAGAGAGAGGGGAGACGTGTTGCGACGCTGCCAATTTGCTTCTCTCACTTTACAGCGCGCTGTAGGTTCAGCCGTCTGCTCTTGTCACTTGGCAACGGCGCGACTCGCAACACATGGTGGCGCGGACTCAGAAGAAGACTGCCTTTTCAAGTACTGATACACACGGAACACTATTCCTCTCGCTTGTTTGTGCAACACTTGGCGTGATTCTTTACCATCACTCATAATGAACACTATGAGGGCAAAATAATCACTAAAAACGGAACACTATAAGTGAAATAAACTGTAAACTTGACGAACACAGCACGACGCGCACAGAACGAACACAGGAAAGCTACTGACACGCGATTGGCTGTGAGTCACGTGGTACAGCTCCACAGGCTACTGCGCATCCGCCCTTGACCCGCCTTCGTACTTGCTCCGAACTCTAGCTATCGATCGCTGGCACACTTGACGGTTGTATTGTATACATTCGGGTGTAGTGGTGTATTGTCGTCACGAGTAAATGGAAACATAAAACGTTAACTCTCAAAGAAAAACTGGATGCTTTGAAGAGATTAGACAATGGTGAGCGTGTATCTAAACTGGTGATGGAATTGGGTGTTGGTAAGGCAACCATTTGAGATTGGAAGAAGAACCGAGTGAAGCTTGAACAGTCCTGTGCAACGTTTGAACTTAATGTTTTCTTGCTAATTTTTCTAATACGTGTGTACTGTACTGTGCAAATTAAAATTGTGTGTATTTACAACAGTTAACCGCACAACTAAATACAGTATGAACTGTATTTTCATGAACTGTGTTTTAATTCTTTTACCAATTTTCATACTTAAGACTAATTTTTAGCCACGTCCGGATTAACCGAACGTTCGGATTACCGGGACTCTGCTGTTCTACAACAATACAAAAGAACATACAAGTACCCGTCAAGCCTCATGTAATTAGGTTTCCATACTTTACTGAGGTTTACAGATAAAGATGTGATATGTCACACATTTGTCTAGTGCAAAAATCAGCACTAGACATATTTTCAGATTAGGTACTGGATTCTACTCCATGACCCTCTGCACCACGTCATTACTGCAATTGCTCTATTATAACCAAATTTACTACAGGTAATACCTGTTCCATCCATTTGAATGCACTGCACTTTGAATTAGGGTCACCTTAAATAAAATAATATTGACGTACTGTGATGGAACGGGCTATTATTTCACCGATACTCACTCAAGGTGGCCGGCTCGACACGATGGCGTCTGGCAGTTGGGAGGAACAGAGGTAATATTGTTGGTAGGAGGAAGTGGAGTAAAAAAAAACACAGACAGAGTGTAGTGTTAGGTGTAGGGCAGTTCAGTCAAAATGCTGAGAGAGAGAGAGAGTAGACAGACTGAGGAAGCTGTGGATCGTAACATGAAGAGCTGATTCTCTAATTAACTTGACTAACCTAGAATTGTACTTTTGTACTTACAGTAAAGACTCGGTGGCACAGAGAAGTTACTATCAATGAATGGAAAAACAGATCTCCACAAAAGGCTTTTAGCTTGTAGACAATATTGTATCCCTAAGTGCAACTACTAGTAGTCTAACAATACGGCAAAGTAATCACAAAATAAAAAATTTGCTTGCTTTAGTCACCACTTACAAACAATACTACATGCAAGTTTTAAAATATTTATCATTTAAGTATGGTATATGTTAGATATTGGAGACAGTTCTCAAGTAATAACATTTATGAGACTGACATCATAACAAAAATTGTTTGAAAACTGGCAATTCTGATGACTGCTCACATCTTTATTTTCAATTGGAAAAAGAAGTGGGGAAAAAAATACTGCCAAACTCAAAAACCCTTATGCATTGAAGAAAGAACATCTCTTACTTGTATGGTATCTCCCCAGAATAATTACAACATTTTAAATAAAACTTTCAGTTCTGGATCAATAAAAAAAACTTAACATATGAAAATCTGATACCTGCAACTTATTCCATTTACAAGCTACAGGCCTCTGGTAGATATACAGATTAGACAGAGAAGTGACCCAAAAAAAAAAAATTGCTCTATATCCCTTCAGGTATGAAACCATAAAAACCACAGTTCCTACAAATCAACATCTACTAGGTACAAGTAACTTTTCAAGAAAATAATCTTTTTATCTGATAAAACAGGAAACATTAAGGCAATGTAAACACAAAATAGGATCATCATCACCAAAGACAGAGGCAAGACGGCAATGATGACACAAAATTCTAAATGAACACAAGTACTTAATATTTCACACCAAATAGTTCATTTTCTGAGAGGATTACAGTTTCACCCAAAATACTGTCTATTTGTATTCATTTTTGTGCCACAGCTTTCCTGCCTCCAACTCTTGTAAATGATGGGATTACTTTTCCTGAACATATTTGTATTGAAATTGTTCCATACTTATACATTTAACTTTAAATCAGCATCCGTACAATACACCATAAAGTAGTTGATTTTTTGTATTCTCATACTTTTCTAACAATTTTATTGTTGAAATTGTAGACTTCTACAGTCAGAGCTATTGTTTACTCTGAAGTCGGCCAAATATTCAGCACAAATCTAACAGACATTTCATCAACTGAAAAAATGGCTAAATAATTTTGATGTTTTAAAAAGGAATGATGGATTTTTGGTACTGTCATCATGATAAGGACAGAAAAAGAAGCCATCTACTACTAAAGTAGAGAAACGAGAATTGTAAAATCAATATATTACTGAAGAAGTAATTTTCTGTGCAATGTTTTCATTGTCACAGGAACTTTCTATGGATAATTGTCAAACCTAAAAGCCATGTCTAATTAAAGCAATACATAAACAAATGGTACCACAAAGATCAAGTTATGCCTCAAATAAGAACAAACTTTAAGCTTACATCTTAGCCCTTGAACTGATTTAAAAGGTTTTAAAAGAAGGCAGACCAATTTACAAAGTGAAACTTGTTACTTGAAAATGTCTGTATATCCTATGCAGTACAATTTCTTTTACAAAATAAACAGTTACCCGTCACTTACCACAGATGAAGGCAGGAGGGCGAGACACGTAAAAACACAGAAACACACGAATTGCACAATATTTCGACCTTAGTCTTACTCATGTGGGAGGCGAGACATATGGCAGGGGGAAAGATGTGGTCACATCCCAACCCGCCACATGAATGCAGCACAGGCGGAAAACGCGTGGTAGTGGTAGAATTGCCGGGAAGGGGGGGGGGGGGGGAGGCTTGACCAGCGATAAAAGTGAAACAAAACAATATAATCTTTGTGTATTTTCAGTGCCTCGCGGCAGTTTCTTTGTTTCCTTTATCCAATTTCTTTTACAAAGAAGATAGTGCACACAAGGCATGTGTGTTCACATTAGGAATACTGTTGTGTCGTTTGGGGTTCATATTGCAAGGGATTTATTGATACTATAAAGAAGGTACAGAGAACAGCCGCTTGGTTAGTGACTGCTTTACATAACTAAAAATTGTTTATATTTATTGCTTCGTATTTATTGTATGAATATTATGTGCTGAACACGAATATGCCATCAACTTATTTTGGATGTCAATTGTTCTTGAAATTTTACCAATTTTTGATAAATTTATGTTCAATTTACCCCTTTTTCTGGCAATCGTAGTTGTTTAAAATCATACCAGAAGATAACTGTAGGGTGATGTTTCAAAAGTCAAAGTATTAATATGAAGCTTCAATACACTGACTTCTGTAACATACTAACTACATAAATCAATATGGTATCGATATTTTTCACAAAATGTATTCCTGTTGTTTGTGAGTGTACGTGCAGTTCTGAAGTTATAATTAAGGTTGCTTGTTGTATTTTAAAGTAAAATGTTATCATCCAGAAATTGTAAATTGCCAGCAGACACATTTAGTTATATTTGCGGACACTGCATTGGATCTAAACAAGTGGAACATAAAGTTGTGTTTGGCACAAAGTTCTGTGTGGCGTACCGTGCAAGTTTTTTTTTTTTTTGTCTGCTTAATGTCTCTCTAACAGCGAGGTCTTTAGAGACGGGAAAGGATGGGGGGCAAGGAATGGGAAGGAATTCAGCCATGGCCTTTTGAAGGAAGCATCCTGGCATTTGCCTGGAGTGATTTGGGAAACCATGGAAAACCCAAATCTGGATGCCCGGATGGGGATTCGAACCACCGTCCTCCCGAATGCGAGGCCAGAATGCTAGCCGTTACACCAACACGCTTGGTGTGTGCAAGTTTATGACCAACATATTACATGGGGTCTCCATGTGACTTCTGGCAGCTGCTAGTCTAGTTTAGAGAGTTGGCTACGTAGAACAAGAAAATGTATTCCATTTGCAATTCCTCGAATACGGCAGGAGCTCAAAAATCATCACGACAACTGTTACATTTGTATGTTGGCTATTACAACATTACAAATATCAAAACAAATCTTACATATCCTAGCATACCATCATCAATTGCTCCAGTACCACTTAGTGATGATCTATCAATTCCATCACCACCAAAACAGGGTAGTAAAGAGGAACTAAAGAGAAATTCAGGTGAAGACAATGATTTCAGTAACAGTCATGAGAGTTTGGAACCACAACTCTTTACTCAACAGAAATTGGATGACCTTGTAAAGGAATTGCAACCAACCAAATCAAAGGCTGAACTCCTTGCATCTCATCTTAAGGAATACAACTAGCTCGATAAATCTGGCAAAATAACAAATATAGGGTAAGGCATGAGGATTTTGCATGCTTCAACCAAATGAAACAAAATCTGTGTTTTTGAAATGATGTTAATTGCCTCTTTGAGCACATTAAAATTCCTCACAAATCAGAATAATGGTGTCTCATTTATAGATAGCTCAAGTAGAAGTCTCAAAGCTGTCCTACTGCACAATGGGAATAAGTTTCCATCCATACCAGTAGCTCATTCTGCACAACTGAAAGAGACTTACAAAAATATCAAGGCACTATTAAAAAAAATATATATATAAATGTTAAAAATGGGACGTTCGTGATGATTTTAAGATGTGATTTCTTCTGGGGCTTCAGGGTGTCTACCTGTTTCCTCTCCCTGTGGAATACCAGAGCAGATGATCAGCATTATTCCAAGAAAAGCATTGTTCCAGGTGCCTGAGCTCCCAGTGTACAGTAAAAAATATTCTGTTACTACCACTCCATATCAAACTTGTTAAAGAATTCATCAAGCTCTAGATAGCAATAATGAGGCTCTAAACCTCATGAGACAAATGTTCCCCAAGATAAGAGAAGCAAAAATAAAATGTGTAATTTTCACTGGACCTCAGACTCGTATGATGTTGATGCAATGACTCTTGATGAATGAAATGCTCCGGATGCATTTACAATAGTAGTGGGACAATAAATTCTTCACAGGAGTTGAGCCGGATAGCGTCATAAAAAGATAACATTTCGACAACCGGCTCGATGTCTTCATCAGGTCTATTACTTCAGATATTGTTACCTGAAATCACAGTGCCATGTGTGTGTGCTAAGCCAGTCGAGTTTGTGATTTCAGGTAACAATATCTGAAGTAAGGGAGCATGCATAAACCTCATAGCTCCATTTTGGCCTCCTGTGAACCCCCCCTCCCCCTCCCCCCATGCAACCCTGCGTGGCTTTTGCCTCTACCCCCCCCCCCCTCACGTAACACGTAGCTTTTATCACTTTTGATTCCAGAAGACATTTTGTACTGTTTTCTCGTCAGACGATTGTAAATTACATACGGACATAATTAACTGAGGGAAATAAATATTCACATCCTGTTGTGAATTCTGTTCCTCATTTTAACTGTGAAATATGTTATGAAAGGAAAGCTACATGGCCTAGCACAGAACCCCCCCTCCCCCAGCGTAGCCTTCCAGCCAACCCCTCCTACCCTCCTCCCCTGGACCGAGGCACGTAGTTTGTGCATGCTCCCTAATAGACCTGATGAAGACAACCGAGCCGGTTGTCAAAACGTTGTCTTTTTACGACAGTATCCGGCTGAACTCTGGAAGAATTCATTTCAGCAACATGCCGGGAAAGTCTTCACTCACATATTACATACCTTCACGGGGAGAATGTTTCATCACGTCAGGCAGTTTGAGAAATTGTGCAAGAAGAAAGCAAGACTGCTTACCTTTCATTTGAGGTGCGGAGGCCATGACATCGTGCCTCTTTTCGCTACGGTGAAACATCATATCGAAAGCATTGGCGCAAAGAAAATATTACGTCGAGCCAGCCTTTTGCTACTTCGGGAGCACTTTGAATTGGACTGCAACGCTCAGTCCTTGTTTTCTTGTCATTTTTACCTGTCGACAAGACTCTCGCCTTGTTCTTGGGACTGGGTGGACACAGCAACGTCTGCTCAAATGAACCTGGAATTGGAGAAAACTACAGCAAGACACAACCGAATACACACCAAATACAACCGGTTGGTGGGAACAGGCCATGGTGGCAAGCATGCAGTGTCCGATTGTTCTGTGGTTAACCTAATTGGGATTATCTTGATGATGCAACTTCCTCTGTGCCAGCCAGGGGCCTGAATTTCGTTCCTGCCCCTAGGCAAATACCCGTGAATGAAATAGTCTGTTCTGCGGAACGGGCTGTGGGCTGCCTACCAAATGAAGAAGCCGAAGAAATATGACGGGAGACCTGTCGGGTTTTGAAGAGGGCCAAGCCGCCAAGAAACAATATCACTGTTGCAAAGCGTAAAGCACTAGTTGCCTTACGTCACAGAGGTGACATAGTCATTTTACAGCAGATAAAAGTAACTCTACTGTTCTTCTTTCTGCAGTGCAATATGACAAAAAGGTGATGAGCCTCCTTGAGGATGTGTCTTATGTACCGTTGAACGCTCACCTGACTGTTAAAGTTGTGAAAAATACGATGGCCCTCGTCAAAAAGGCCAAACTACCAGAGGAGGTGATTGAGAGAATTAGGCCACACGCCGTGTGACCGAGACTTTATGGTTTACCAGAGATCCATAAACAGGGTGTGCCTTTATGACCCATCGTCACTGCTATTGGGTCACCGATTTACCAGCTTGCTAAATATCTGACGCGTTTTCTTAGTCCCTTCGTGGGTCGTTGTTGCCACCATGTCAAGAACTCGGCTGCATTTGTGGAAACCATACAGTCTTTAACAGTTTCAGATACTGATATCCTTTTCATTACGTTGATGACACTTTCGCCGTGTGGCCACACGGTATGGAAGCGTTGGATGAATTTCTCGACCACCTTAACGGGATCCATATCTCAACACACGGTTTACGAAAGAAGTTGAGAAGGGCAGGTGCCTCCGTTCCTGGACATCTTAATCAAGCGGAAACCTGATGGAACCCCGGTGCATAGTGTGTACTGCAAACCTACCCACACTGAGCGTTACTTGGGTACAGCCAGTTACCATCACCTGGCACAGCGCAGCTACATATTGGCCACACTGGTATGCAGAGCGAGAGCCATTTCCGATCGTGGGAGCCTAGCGGTGGAGTTGAAACCTCTGAGGACTGTTTTTGAACAGAATGGCTATTCTCAGCGACAGATAGTGTGTGCCTGTATCCAGAAGCCACCTAGACCACCAACTGAACAAAATGAACCATCGAAAACTCTTGTCTTTCTGCCATATGCTGGGAACACGTCAGGAAAGGTTGGAAGACTCTTGGTGTGGTCTGGTATAAAAAAGCATTTTCCGGCCGCCCGCCAACATACGTGATTTGCTACATTCGGTTAAGGATGATTTAGACCTAAGAATTCTTATAATTTATTCCATACCATGTGAATGCAGCAAATTTTACATCGGACAGACCATCAGAATGATCGCTGAACGTATTAACGAGCACAAACGTCACTTAAGGCTGGTACAAGAGGAAAAGTCCGCGATAGCTGAACATGCATTAGATGAAGAGCATAAGATAGAGTTTGATAAAATGGTGGTGCTGGCCAGGGTCTCTTCATTCTGGGACTGAGTAATTGGGGAGGCATTGGAAATACAGTTGAACGATAATAACATCAATAGGGACAGTGGACTTTACCTGATCAAAGCCGGGAGACCTATTATCGGGGATCTACGTCTTGAACGAGAGAAATCACTACAAGGCGTAATGGATGGAAATTGACGCCGTGTATTAAGTTCATCTGCACAACTGACTACCAGGTATGGCTCCATACGCAGTCTGCAACATCGATACCCTCAATTGGCAGATTGCGCATTCCAGTTCTGCAGTGCGCTGATTGGGCAGCATGGCAATTGTCAGCAGACGAGGTCAGTTCTTTGTCTGCTTCTGCTGTGCTGTCATTGGACGGTTCTGAAAGAGTCTGTAGATGTGGTCGGATTTTTGCCGGCTGCTCGTACGCCCCATTATGGAATATACATGTCCTGTGTGGGCATACGCCAGTGACAAGCAAATCAGAAACTTCCATATCATTCAAAATAGGGCCTTAAAGAGAGCCCTCCACCTACCGTGCTGGTTCCCCACAGATGGACCCCATGAGGCCGCGGTATGCCTAAATTGAAGGACAGATTCCGTCAGCTGGTGGAAATATTTTACAAAAATGCCAGGCAATGCAACAACCCGGCGGTCAACTCGATCGGTCACTATGGCACTAGTGACGATAGGCATAGAAGACCACTCAGTCTCCTAGCAAACTAACACCCAACAACAAGACACACCGACAGTAAAGAATTGTAACACCTTCATTACATTGGAGGCAATGTCTTCGGACAAATACTCCACACTCCACCCTCCACCTGCCTGTAACCCAAGGCAGTGACGGTGCCACGTGTGTGTGCTAAGCCAGTCGAGTTTGTGATTTCAGGTAACAATATCTGAAGTAATAGGCCTGATGAAGACAACCAAGCCGGTTGTCGAAACGTTGTCTTTTTACGACGCTATCTGGCTGAACTCCTGTGAAGAATTCATTTCATCAATACGCCGGGAAAGTCTCCACTCACGTAGTGGGACAGTGTTTGAGCAACAACAGAAATGACAATTGCATGCAACTGATAGAAAATTTGATAAAGAGTTACCATGTTCTTGGGTTTAGAATGTCTGTGAAAATGCATTACTTGTTTTCTCATATTGACTTCTTCAAGCCAAATTTAGGAGCTGTAAGTGAGGAACACAGTGAATTCTTTAACCAAAACATTCACTGCATAAAAAGAAGGTATCAGGAATGTTGGGACTGTGCTATGATATCACATGCAGGGTGGTCAACAAAATATAAGAGGAAAAGCCATTCTGATTTACATTTTTAAAAAGCGCTATTGTTGTATGAAGATTCAATGTTATCCAACACTTTCGCACTTATTCTTATCAATTCCTGAGGTAGTGTATGTTAGATTTCTGTTATTGGACTCGTTATATTAAAGAAACGTGTAATATAAATAGTTTCTAAGAAAACTGAATAATTTATTATTACAGCCAAAATATTGACACTTAAGAAAAATTATTTGTATATTCATAATCAGCATCATCAAATCAAGCAATAAACACTACAAAACTAAGATAAACAAAAAACTTATTCAGATTTTGTTACGTAGTGTAATCCTTATGAGAGGGTCGTGGAATTGGTTTTGGAATGTCTGGTATACAGATATAGGTGTCAATTGAATTTATTGTTAAACATGCAATAAACACCCTTTATTCAAGAGTGTGATGAAATACTTCTTCCACCAGGCCACTTGGGTCCCAATGACAGGAGGGATAAGATTAGAAAAATAAAGTGTCTTATGGATGCTTATAACACGACTTCTTTCTTCTTGCATTCTTTTCGCAATTAGAACGCACAGATTTAGTGCCGCTTCAAAGTACAATCTGCCATTCACAGTTTTGTGAACTGTATAGATGTAGCTGTAGATAGTTCTGTCTATGTATGTCAATTGGTCATTTAACAGAAAATATAAAAACCATTCTAAAGAGGATGGAACAAACTTTGTTTCAATAAAAAAAGTTTAAAGAAGCCAAACATGTCAGTAAATTATACAGCTAAACCTACTTTTTCCAACCAAAAAAAAGGAAATGTTTTCAAAGACACACTTACAGTTTTCACAAAATATACTACAAAACTAACCACTTCAACAGCAAAAAAAGAAATTGGAGTGATGCTTGCTACTAGCAATGGACTTTTACAACAATCCAGACTTGCAGGACAACAAAATCAATTGTCCTAAAATAAAAATATTAAAAAAATCGATTTTAAATATGATCAAAGATATTCCCACACAGAAATCAAAGGAGAGTTCTTAGAAACATTATTTGTCATGTGTGTTTAATCAGGGCATCAAGGAAAATAATCATTTACTGATGAAAGAAACTATCTGCATTCTGTTTCACCAGCACTTTTCTTTCTGCTATTGACCTTAACTGACTGATTACAATTATTAATGCACCCTCATGGTTTAAGCACAATGGTGAGTTAGATGTCACGGGTTTCTTACAGCTTCTACAAGTTCTCACAGGATTTTGCAGAGGTAGAGCTTCACAATGCAATTACAACCTTTGGCACTAGAAAAAAGGTGACATGGTCAGTGTCACACTAAGGCCATGGTAAAAAATGATTTAATGCTCAGTGGTTATCATCACAGTTTTGACTGAGTGTGGAGGGTGAGTGATAACGCTCTGGCCTCACATTTGAGAGGATGTGAATTAGAATCCCCATCTGGCCATCCAGATTTAGGATTACTTGGATTTTCCACAGTTTCCACAAATAACTCCAGGTGCATTCCAGAATGGTTCCTTTACAAGGCCTTGTATGAATTCTTTCCTATTCCTTACCCCCAGTCCTTTCTTGCCTCTAATGACCTCTGTGTCGACAAGGTGTAAAGCCGTAAGCAAAAAAGGCAGAATGGTTTGAACCTGATGGCTAATATTTCCTTAACTCCCAATTGTTGCAGAATTCTTTTGAGCTAAACCATATCCAACAGTTTGAAAATTGATCCCGGGTAGAAAACAAAAACAATTTGAATAATATGGTTGAAAAAATAGGAAAGCACATTCCAGTTTTTAAGTTGAAGAAAATTTTAAGTGAATTATGTGCCCAAAGTTTTCTTTCATTTTTCTAAAGCTAGCTGATTACAAGTCATTTTAGTTCCTAGAAATATTTCTTCAAAATAAAATATATAATTCACTTACACGCTAACTGACCTATATCTTTGTAAAACGCTAGCACATAACCGAATCTTTTTATATGACATTCTTTTATAATACTTACTAAAGAAGCTAATCTTAATATATTTACACAATATACATCTACATCAGAAAATCAACTAGGCATTATGGACATAACATAACATTTACAATCTTCAGACAGATAAGTTTTCTAGGCCTTAGATGGGTCAGCTTTTTTTTTATATCAGTTTCAACCATTGAACAATTACTTAAAAAACTACAATGTTTATAAGTTAGTATATTGATATATTTAACACTAGTATCCTACTTTATAAATAACCATACAAACATAAAATTAAAATATGTTGGTTTACCTAAACGAGTCTAGGAACTTGCAAAGATGTGTCAGAACTTCAAAAGGCAATTGGGTGATGTTTGGTACCTGTTGACTTGAGCACTGTATTTCATTTTCATGATATTTTATAGTAAAACTATCAAGTTCTCAATATAAACAATACAAGCATTTTTATTGTGAGGGTGTAGTCTCCTCACACTGTATCCACAGCCGTAATATAGCAATGGACAACGGTACTCCATCCAACCGTTCAGTCCATTAAGTATGTCACTATGCACATTCTTGTAGTGCCAAATATATTCATCTCGCCTAAATTCTCGAACACAAGAGAAAGTCCACTTATCATCTGAAGAACTAACACCATTTTCACCTACTGCATCTTTTAAGCACCCTGTATATTTTTCGAGACCTAAGCCGACAATCAGAGCCGCAGGAGCTAAATGTGTTGAATTTGGCAGAGGAACATCATCAACTTCTTTCAGCCAATATTCACCATCCACTTCCTCAATTTCATAAAGGCCTGAGCTCTCCAACAGATTGTCTGGAGTAACAGAATTGCTATCGTCTTGATACAACACTGAAATAAACAAGAGGGAAAGAAACTTTCAGTAACTCAGGAAATATGTGTCTCTATCAGAGAATTGTTAAGTTGTAAATATCACAAATAAACTGTTTAGCTGTCTACGATATAATTAGCTCAGTATAATCATTTGACCTTATATACAGAATGTCAGTTGTAACTACTTGTGCCAACCTGTTTTGTTACTGAATCTGGTAGAAGTTATATGGACCAAATTGAAGCTCGCAGTTATCAACTGTCCAATTAAAAGGGTAAAAAGCAACTGCAATATCCTTGATGAAATGTAGGGTTTCTAAGTTGGTGATAGTCCATCATACGACAATTTTGTGAGGAAAAAAATGAATTTTCACACGGGACCCATCGCTCACAGAAGAGCCTCAATACAAGAGACGAACACTACAAATGATCTGCACAAGATGAATCAGGTGTAGGTTGTGCTTGCAGCTACACAAATAACCATTGGAAAGGTCATGAATGAAATCAGTCTAATATATTAAAATAGAAGGAAAATTATTCATAAGCTATTATAGACGTCTTAAGTGTCTACAGAATTGGTTGACCCACTTTTTGATCCAATTTCAGAAGTAAACGCAAGGCAAACTTTCACAGTAGATACTGTAACTGCCATAAACAGATAATTTCTTCACACAGTGTATTAATAATGAGATATGCTGAAACTGAGTGATCTGTACTTAGCAAGAGAATAGAAACACCCATCATAATTTTGCCCAAAAAAGGTGAAGATACAGATATCTGTGCAGAGAGTAATAACATCATTTTTTCGGGTTCGCTATGGTGTAATCTGAACACATACTGGCAGGTCATAGCATTGCCATTACTTACCCCTACATGCTTTAGAAGAAAGAAAAATGTATTGTTACAGTAAGCTAAAGTATCCACATGCTAACCAACAAAGCATAACCCACCCATTCCATCCAAAGACCCACTTAAGAAACAAAGTTGTGACTACAAAATTTTTACCCAGAGCCCCCTGCCTTCCAAAAACTGTTTAATTTTGTATCCATAAGCTACCTACCCTTCCTTGGTGCTCAGAGACCTGTCCATTTTGTGATTTGCTAACATTGTTGATATCCTTCTCAAAGTGTAACAGCAGTTGTCAAGATAATGGCAGAACATCTACAGCGAATACAAGAAAAGCTGGTAGAAATGTGTGGCTTAAAGGGCAATTGGGTGGATATAGCAAAATTTAATATACTTCATTAACTCTGTATATCATTCTGTTTATGGTGATAACTAAGACTTCATGACTACCTTCCTACCACATTTTCTAAAATTGCTAGAAATGAAGTAAATACATGTGTATTTAAGAAGGTTTAATATTTCCTAGAAAAAATTATGAAATGTGTAGTAACCAAATATAACATTTTTTATAAATATGCTTAGTAATTGAAAAAAAAACATATTTAAGAGAAAACAAAGTGATGGGCTTTAAGATTTCCTTTACTCGCAGTTTTCACTAAGCTCAGGTTGTTTATTGTTACTGTCATAATTACATGTAAAAATAGAAAGGTTTATTGTTAATCTATACTCTTGTACAAGAGTAAAAATAATTATTATAAAAAGTAAATGCTTAAGTCATCTAAAAATGAAAAAAACTGATATTCTTGCTGCATATTCTTGAGACTTATTCATTACATTTTCTATTCAGGTTGTTCACCTCCATACATTTTCTATAGAAAACTAACATATCTACAAAAGGAATAGTGTTAGCTAAGAAGTAAAACTTGTCAAGGAATTACTGTAATGTATGATTTTGCTGTGCTACAAACAAAAGCAAGATGTTTTATTGTATCACAAAATAATGTACCACACTTCATTCTGAATGAAAACTTGTGAATCTTACCTGGAATATTAATTGAAGAGCCTGGAACATTAGCACAATTGCCTGAAACATCCAGTATGTTGCAAACTTTCTTATGGTCCCTAAAGAGCAAATCAGCATCTTTAAGAGGAGGGAAACAAACAGAAAATTAGAAAAACATAAAAAAATCTGGGAATGATTCATGAGGTGTAAAAAAAATATGACTACACACTCATACAAAAGATCAAGTTTTTATGTTGAAAAATTATAATATTGTGAAATATTTTACAATTAGGGTTTTGCACTTAATAAATCACCTAAAATGTGGCTATCCCTTTCACACCAGTGAAATGACTATCACTAATTCAGCTTCTGTAAAGACAGCCACTTAGATATTGACACAATTTTGTAAAGTAAAAAAAGCTAAAACAGTGAAATGGGTAAATACAGATCTCCTTCTGAAATTAATATTAAATTTGCACCTAATTCATTGAAACATATCACAAAGCCAAAAATAAGGGTGTTATTAGTGAACTGTAGAAGTTTAATGAACAAAGTGATAGAATTTGCAAACTTAATAGAGATACATGAACCACAAGTGATTATAGGGGTAGAGCCTTGGTTAAAAGAAGCAGTACTAGATAATGAGGTTTTCCCTGAAGGTTACAGAGTGTACTGCAGAGTCAGAGGAGCAATCGGTGAAGGGGTATTCATACTGATTAGCAAAGATTACTATGGTTATCTAGTGTTAATAGATAATGACCATGAGTTACTAGGTGTAGATTTTTGGGGTGATAAAAAAGAAAAAAATCAGGGTATTGGCTGCCTATCATAGAGGAAGAATGAATGATGATGATGATGAGATTCTTGAAAAGAAACTAAATTCACATTCACAGTTCAGAGGGGAGCATAGAATGATTATTATTGGAGGGGATTTAAATTTACCAGGTGTCAGCTGGGTGGGAAATAAGATTAACAGCACAAGGGAACAGAGATTTGCAAATACCTTAATAAGGGAAGGAGGTTTTACACAAGTGGTAAAGAAAAATATGAGGGAACCAAACATGTTAGATATCTTTCTATTAAAGCCTAGTGAAAATCTTGTAGGGTGTCAAGTAACTGAAGGAATAAGTGATCACTGTGTGGTACTGATGGATATTAGGGGATTTAGTAAACCAATGGCCAAAACAGAAGAGGGGGGGGGGGGGAAGACATAATTATAAAAAGACGCAGACTTTAAAATTGAAGAGATATTGCAGGAAAAGGTTCAGCAAATGGAAGGATGGTGCAAGTACAGTGGAGGTGAAATGGGAAGAGGTTATGGAGATAATAGAAAAGGGCGAGGAAATGTTTATTCCGAAGTACAGAACCTACATACTACAATAGGGAGGTGAGAATGTTAAAGAGGCTAGTGTGACAGGAAAACAACAGAGTTAAGAGACAGGAAGGCAGTAGGGAATACTTAAAACAACTAAACAAACAATTAATAAGAGCAAAGAGAGAAGCAATGGATGATGGGTATATGAAGAATATTATTGGATGAGGAGGATCACTGAACGATGAATCTAGAAATTTCTATGACCATATTAGAAAACTGATGGGAAAGGAAGGTATTCAGTCGATTATAGATGAGAATGCAGTTCAAGTTACTAAGGATTTTAAAATTGCAGAGACATTGAGTGACTGGTTTAGTGATACGGGACAATCATCATGTGATGGGAGGGAATGAATCAGACAAGAGTCTTCCTAAAAGAATAAATGAGGAAACTACAAAATTTGAATTCTCAGGAAATTATGAAGGAACTCAGAAAGCTAAAAAAAAATGTAAAGGGGCTGGCGTAGATAATATTATTACAGATTTATTAAATATTGCGGGATAAGGTATTGCACCTTACCTTGAAATTTTATTTAAAATGAGTTTCGAGTATTGCTGCTTACCAGAGGATTGGAAAAGAAAGTTAGTAGTACCAGTTCATAAAGGAGGGGTTACAAATAGGGTTGAAAATTACAGGCCAATTAGTTTGACATCAGTGATAGGCAAAATTATGGACAGATTGATATGCAACTATATAAGAAATGTCTGTAAAGAAAGAAACTGGTTTTCATATCGACAACATGGCTTTAGGCAAGGACATTCATGTGAATCTCAGATAGTGGGCTATATGCAAGATATTTCAGATGAATTGGACAAGGGAGGTCCAGTTGATAGTGTAGCACTAGATCTTTCTAAGGCATTTGATAGAGTGAGCCATAAAATGGTTTCAAATAAACTGAAACCTATTGGATTGGATGAAAAAGTTACTTGCTGGGTAGAGGAATTCTTAAAAGCTAGAAAGCAAATTGTTCGAGTAGGAAATACATTATCAAAAGAGGTGGAACTAAATATGGGAGTGCCACAGGGTAGCGTATTGGGACCGTTGCTGTTTATTATTCTAATGAATGACTCTGTTGATGGGTTACGGTCAAAATCTAGGTAGTTTGCAGATTATATAATGGTATACAATAGGATCAAAACAGGTGAAGACAGAACAGCTGCAGGGTGCCCTGGATAGAATATCTAAATGGGTAGGTCAGCATGGAATGAAGATAAATGCCAAGAAGAGTCAGCTTATTAGGTACACAGATAAAAAGGTTAATTATGATTATAGAGTGGGGTCAGAATTGCTTGTTGAAAGCTTGAAGCGTAAATATCTTGGCATAACATTTGATAACAAACTCAACTGGGCAGAGCACATTGGGCAGGTGGTAGGAACACGTTACAAAATACTTCATTTTTTGAAGAGGGTGATGAGAGGATGTATCAGAGAAGTTAGGGATTTGGGTTACAAAACTTTGGTAAGACCATTGGTTGAATATGGTGTGTAGTTTGGGACCCACATTTTGGTTATCAAATACAGGAGTTGGAAGGTGTGCAAAGAAGAGCAGCTAGATTTGTTCGTAGAAATTATCGCAGGACCCAGTTAGTAACTGATATGACAAGGGAGCTGAATTGGGACTCATTGGAGAAAAGGAGGAGGTTGATTCGAGTGTTGGGAATGTACGGGGCATATGTTGGTGATGGGGCTTGGAGGGATATTGGTCAAAGAATTGGGAAAAGTGCATGGAAGGGGAAAGGCGACCATGACCACAAATTCGCGCTCGATTTCATGCATAAGGGAGTGGGAAAATTTTCTTTTGTTGGTAAGGGTGTCACGGATTGGAACAAATTATCAAGTGTAGTGATAAATAATTTACCAAAAACGCTTAAGGAATTTAAAATTAAGATTTGTAAATTAGAATAGTAAATGGGAGATGTATTTGATATTAAAATTATAAAAGAAAATTTAAAAATATACATAAAAAAGGGGTAATTGAATGACTAGGGAAATTGCTACTGGAGTGTTTGCTCCATCACTATTAAATTAATAATAATAATAATATTTGAAATAACAATTTTCAGATAACACCATGTGAAATAGTTACTACAGGATGAGAAAGATAAAATGGATATCAAACAAGAGAACAGAAAAAGAACATACACACAACACAATATAAATCAACCATGAAGTTCACACAAATGTAACTATTCCTGTAAAGTTACAAATTCAATGACTTAAAATAAAGTAACAGTAGTGTTCCAAAGGTGACACTGTAATATAATGACTAAAACAAGCAGATAAATTCCCTTTCCCTTATGTGCACGTATGTAATGGTTCATGGGTAAAATATTGACACTTTATTAATGTTGGGAATCTAATTTTGGTCCCAAACTCCATTACATGGAAAATATAGAATTCTATAAATAATCTTACGTAACCTTCCAATGTGAACACAGATTGGATTATTTGGTGGAATAAATTTTAATTATTCAACAACAGGATAATTTTGAGACCATTATGAGGAGTTACTAACAAACAGTTCGATAACGCGACCTTTTTTTGCATTTCTTTCTTAACAATTTCAATATTTCAATACAATTTTTGAACACACCTTTCATAACTGAAAAAAAGACGAATTATATTAACAATTAGAATATTAACATTTTGTGAAGAATGATACAATACATCCACTGATCTCACATATTTTAATGAACGTACTAATTTTGTGGTTTTTTTTCCAAACTGTTACTTCTAAAAAGAAAGTCGAGAGAAAGAAAACTGAAACATGTAAAAAAAAAACCAAAATTTATCAGCATTATATTTAAATGACAACTTGCTTGGCAGCAGTACAACAAAACTCCACCCAAATGTGTGTTCACACAGTAAACATTTTTGCCCCTTATTATTCATAAGCATAGGAATACCCAAGAAAAATTTCTTAAAAATACTCATGAATTATGATGCATTCTGGAGGCTATTAATTAATACCGTGTGCTAGTCCACTTTTAACAGCAAAAACGTGTTAATCCCTAGAGATATTAACACTCAAAAATTTTACATACATCAGAAGAATATGTCCAGTCCTGCACTGAAAGTGATTTCCTGTAAAATTATGAAAAATGGATGTACCATTTTCCCCATTGGCTCTTTATTTCTGATAAACTTCATTAGTTTTAATGGGCAGCATATAACTTGCTTTAAATTCCGTTCACTAGTTACTTCACCTCCTTGCTTTCCTAATTGAAGCCTATCCCAAAGATTACTTACTATCTAAATGAAATATGCAAGGGTGGATTAAATATAAACAGATCTTTTTTAAAAAAAAAAATATTTACTCTATCAAATGTACAAAGTACATATTGTGTCTCAACATAATCTCCTGCTTTAAAAATACATTTTCCCAGCATTTAGGGTGATTTTTGATGCAGTCATCGTAAAAGAAAAGGGGGTTGCGTCAGTAGTCAATTGTGCAAGAAGCCCTCCACCACGTTGTCGTCTTGAAATCGTCGGCCCCCCAGTGCTTTTTTCAGTCGTCCAAAGAGATGAAAATTACAGGGCGATAGGTTAGGGCTGTAAGGGCATGATAAAGTGATGTTCATTTTATTTTGCTTGAGTGACAGCTGCAGTGCGTGGCCGAGCATTGTCGTGGGGAAGAATCACATCTCTTACAGGCTGGTCACGTCTTTTTCGGCAATAAGCTAGCTTAACTTCATCAAAAAAATTGCAGTAGTATGCTGCATTGATGGGGCGACATCCGTGCAAAAAATCAATGTAAAAAAAAAGAAGTCACAAATTGTGTGAATGTTCTGCTCTGCAATGCACGTCCATGGATGACGATTGCAGCTCTCATTTTTAACCTCTTCAGAGCCTTTCAGGAATTCCTTATGCCAGGCAAACAAACAAGTCCTTGACAGTGTACGATCCCCAAACTGTGCCTTTAATCCCCGTAGAATTCGTTTTAGTTTCTCGCCTTCACAAGTGAGAAATTTAATAACTACACGTTGCACAATTGAGGGGTGCAAGTCTTGCTCCAACAGTGTTAGCTATACTACTGATTGCATGTGATAAGCCCAACAATCACTGTCCCCACTCCTGATATCCCCAACAATGTGTAGAAGCGTGTGACCATTTGGACAGTTACTGCGCACTTTGTTAGAAAAGTCCCGTTTATATTTGATCCACCCTCGTATTACAGAGCACAGGTAAATAAATATACATTAACAAGTCAAGTTGCACAAACTTTATGAATAAAAAGCTTCTTAAATTTAGATTGGTTTGTCAGCACAATATTCAAACTATAATATACTACATAATGTAGTAGTATAATTTTGCATTAGGAGAAGTTAGAGATGGCCGATTCTCTTTGCAACGAAATAAGAGGTGATATTCAAGAAGAAATGTTGCCAATATATTTTAGGTTACTTTAAAAATAATGAAGCAAGATATGTTTTGGGTCCGGGAAAATTTTATTTGTAAATTTATTTACTTTCACAACATGTTACTTTTGGGGAAGAAATACAATTGAGTGTGGTGAAATGATTTTCTGATACAATAAAGACTAGGAAAGTGGAAAATGTCATTCAAAATAGATAAGCTTAATTAAATGAAAATGTTTCATAATGAGAAACAGTATATTTAAAGAGGTTTTGGGAAATAGTGAAACATCATCATGAAAGGCTTACATTGACGAGTGATGCAAGAACTGAAAATGAAGATTGCTAAGAAATCACACTGTTAGCTCCTCACATGAATTGGTCATGTAATTCTTGGAACAGTCGGATGGCCACATGGCGATGTATGACATAGGAAATGGCCATCTGCCATCATTCTTATCTCGGCCTTTGCTCGGAGTAGATCTGCACAAAGGCTTCTTAGTAAAGGCAAACTCTGTAAGTGTCTAGGAGGATCGATAGCAGCCATACTGTTTTGTTTTTAGTATAATGACACAAGCATAGTGTGTGAAATGTACTAACAGTGCAGGATTAGCATCACAATTTTAGAAATAAACTTTTTGGTATAACTTTCAAGAATTGGTAAGAAGGTTGGTAGTCAAGTGAATGTGAATTAACCTTTGGAAACTCATCTTGCACTCTTCATAAAAGAAGTCCATTGATCAAAACTTTTACATTGTAGCTCATATTGGAACAATTTTAAGTTTAATTTTTCATTAAAATTAGTGACTTGACTTTCATATTTGATAGTTGACAGTTTTATTACTTTTTGAAAGAACTTTTTCATTACTGAACAAGAGTCCTATATTTAAAACCTCATCTCTGTACGAGTTGATGGCCATAGTGAAGTAGATCAACCTGATGTTTTAGACTAATTACTTGAGCACCAATCTATCTTTTTCCTGAATAGTTCTGAAAATTACACATTGACTGTGTGTTACCACATTTGAAAGGCACCGTGAGGTATTGGGGACAAAGACAAAGTGTGCAAGAGATAACATATGAACATATTAAATTTTCTCAAATGCTACTGGTTATCTAAGATTCAGCATAGCAACTTTTACAGGTTTCCCTTAAACTGGGAAAGTAATTAATTGTTTTTGAAGGAGGTGGCGTAACAAACCCAATAACGAAAGATGAAATCATAAACGAAATAGTTAATAAAACACCTTAGACCATATAATATCCATTTGCCATTCTGGATATCAGGACTATAGATGGCGCAGAAAAGTAGTTAACTGATTTAGACATGCACCTGTCCACCACATTATTTCATAAACAGAAAGTTACTAATGACTTTTACCAATATAGAGAAATCTACCATAATGATAATTATATTTCTAACAGAACAGAAAAAACAAACAAACAAAGAATCCAAATGATTTTGTGAGGAACGGAACCCTAACAAATCAGTATACTTCGAACAGGGAACACGGTAATGGCGACCAATGACAGGAACCAGAACAATATAACAATGAGAAATTACCAAATAAAAGAAATCAGAACAATGAACCTCTTAGGGGTGGGATGCAAGTCAAAAGATTAAGAAAAGGAAGATGGGGATATTTCAATGGAAGGATTAACGTAGACACTAACAAAAGTGAGCATGTTTAAACTGTTTGAACACCTGAATCTCATAACCTACACGAGTTAACAAAAAATTGCGGCTGATGTCAGATTCCAGATAAAGTTGAGTAAACCTATTGCGACTTGTACTATTTGTCTAATTAATAAAGCAAATTCAGCAAAATGAGTAGTAAAAATGACATATATTATACCTTGTGAGCAGTTTGATCTAAAAGTAGTTTACATTTCAGGTCCCTTGCCAAACTCCAGAAGGGGTCACTCAAATTGTGTCATGATCAATATGTTTACTAAGTACAACAAATTGTATCCATTACAGAGAGTAACAGCAAGTGATTTGTTCCAAGTTAGTGAAATATTAAATCTGACACAAGACAATCTTTGAGAGTGTTATTGGATAGCAGACCACAATTTAATGGAAAGGTGTGGAAACAATGTCTTATCGAACTAGGCACTCAAATTCTTACATCCTGCTACTACTCTCAGGGTAACTCTATGGAAACTGTCATATGGGGACTGGGACAGTTGTTCTGCACATACCATGATGACAACCATAAGTGTTTACCTCAAAGTGAGGAAGTCGTCAACACCATCCATCATAATTCGACATCAGTATCACCGTATGAGCTGGTACTACAGAAAGACCCATTAAGAATTTCCAAACAACCACATTCAACTATGCACAGAAACTTAAGAGTGCCTTAACAAATCTCTGTAAAAAGGCTACGCAGTGAAAGGCGAGATACGACACTGGCATAAAATCAACACAGTACCAGGTATGAGATTTGGTGTTAGTACAAATGCATCACAAATCTTCATCATTATTAAGACCAAGAAGTTCATGCCTTTATATGCAGGTCCATTTGAGGTGACAGAAGTTATATCATTCAAATTTTTGTATCTTATTTGATCCACAAACAAGGGTTGATATAATGTTGTTGAACTTAAACATTGAACAATTTTTCCATAAATTTATGTTATCATACTTCACCAATTGGTCATATGTACGGTTCGAATCTTTATGAAAAGACATTTTTTTTTTGCCTTCTTTTTAAGATGTAATACTGAATTAAATACTGATTGAATGTTTCTGATTGTATTTAAATACATTTCATATAGCATATAAAAGCATATTCTAGTTTTGGTCATATTACAATAATATTTATGATGATATGGTCATATTTTGAGAAAAAAATCTGGCAATTCTTTAATAGTACTGGGAATTCACTAGAAGTTTTAGATGAGTAGAAATCAAGATATTATTTACAAAAACTGTACTTCTGTTACACTTTGGAGGAGGGGGGGGGGAAATTGTCACTGAATTGGTCAGATTTCACCAGTCAAGAATTAAAGTTATACGTTATCATCATTCTCTAAACGTTAATGTTCCACCCGCCTTGTAATTTCGACAATACAGGAGCACCACGCTTGTGTTTTTTTATCTGCTTAATGTCTCTCTAACAGTGAGGTCTTTAGAGACGGGAAAGGATGGGGGGCAAGGAATGGGAAGGAATTCCGCCATGGCCTATTGAAGGAAGCACCCCGGCATTTGCCTGGAGTGATTTGAGAAACCATGGAAAACCCAAATCTGGATGCCCGGACGGGGATTCGAACCGCCATCCTCCCGAATGCAAGGCCAGAACACTAGCCGTTACACCACCACGCACGGTCCCCCGCTTGTGTTCAGCCATGACAATCAATGTCTCATTGTCACCAGAATTTATGGAGTTACGTAAAGGAGTTTGGAGAGGAGTATTTTAGTATAGACCAAAGAGGTTTTTTTTGTAAATTATTTGAAGTTAAAGTGATTTCCCAATGGTGCCATGAGTGCACGGAAGCAAATTATGCTGTCTACACAAATGCAACACTAATAAAATAAATGATAGATGTAAATAGCCTGACTGATGCAACTGGTTGGCTGTATTTTACATCTATCAACTATTTACATTGTTGAGAGCAGTAGGTTTAAAATCATAATGAAATAAATGATGTATAATTGAGCATGTTTTGATGTATGGTAAATTTACATGTTCAGTCATATTTTGTCATTTTTAGATCATATTTACCCATTTTTAAGGTCATATTTGCATGCATATTTCTCTGGTTTTTTGTCATAAACATCAGAACCCTATTCATATGATTAATGCCTTTTTTTCTTATTGTATATGTATATGTGGTAGTAGATTTTCAACCTTTTGTTCTAATTCAATCAAAAGATCCTGCCTCCCAACTTACCTACATTAAAACTGTGGAAGTAATCAGTGGACAGGTAGTTCCTAATGTTAGCACTATTAATAGTAATATGAGTAATTACCAAGATAGCAAAGCACTGAATATGCTTCAAGATGAATCAAACGCTACTGAAAACGAAGGAAAAGTGGCTGATGAACAGCTAATCAATAATAATAATAATGCTGTTGGTCGTACTGACCTGGTGAAGGGTTTCTATTGGCTGCACATTTCGCCCGTCATAGCCGCCTTACCCTAACCCGGTAATCCTAACAGGTACAGAGGACCTACAGTTTAATGTGGAATCTGAACCATGGAAACTGTGCCCGAGGTGAAGGTGAGGTTAAGGGCCTTTAAAAATTCCCGCCAAGGCAGGGATTCAAACCAGGTACCTTGATGCAAACTCTAAAGAGATTATTTCTAAACTCGGGGGTAGCTCATCTAAACAGGAGAGGGGTGAACTACATAATGTTGAGAGTAATGTAATTGATCAGGCCCCTGCATCAATAAACTTAAATAATGATAACATGCTGCATTATATCAGTTCTAATGATGAATTCAAATATAATGACATTGAGGTGGTAAACTATTCAAGAAAATGTAGCTGAACACGGTACCATTGAGATTACACAAAGTGCTGAATCTGTAACCTGTAAAGAAACATTAGCATTAAGTTAAAACGATCATTGAGAGTAAAGCTAACAGCAAATGTGATTTTAATGAAGCCAAATCTGTTGTAAATACAATGCAGCATATAATGTATCTTTTAACAAGTTATGCGCAACATGTAGTGATATAAACTTTTCTCTTGACTTTAACAGAAATATGTCCAATGGACTGAATGGTGGTTGCCTTTTTTTTTTTTTTTAAGAAAAAGAATGTGTTGTCCATTATAACTTATTTCAAAAGAGATTTATGGAAAGGACCAATTTGAAAAGAGCTTCACTTTTAAGTAAACCCTAAAGTTGAAGGTGTATCCAGATACTTATTTTGTGAATGATGTAACATAGCTGTAGAAAACAATTTTGGTTGAAATGTAATTGTTTTCTCTCAGTACACTGTAGTATATGGAATCAGAAAAGTGTATTGTGGTGTTAAATTGATTGTAAGCAAAGGAAAATTGTTTATGTGTACAAGGTACACATATTGTGGTAGGTTAGAAAGAAATACTTTCTTTTCTGCAGACGAAGCAAATTCTTCTGGAAAACTATTTTTTTTTCCCCTCCCCACTTTCAATTTAAGTGCTTTGGAACTTTTTTGTGTGTGATTAGGTTTGTGACATTAGCTTCATTAGTTTAGTTCAACTATACTGTACTATACTTTGAGTATTTAGTGAGAGACCAGCACATTGCTGTAAGTAGTTACGAGACACTGCAACCTTGCAATATGGGTTACCAAATAAGGTCTTTATGGGATGAAATGTGTTTTATGGTAAAAGTGAAATGGACTAGTACCGTAGATGTGGAAATTTAAATTGATGTATAATACAAATAATTAAAGTTTTAAGTTACCTAGTTTAATCAGACAGGAGTGAATTTACTAGTGTTGCAACTTTTATGAAAAATGGTTTACAGTTTTGCTTAAGTGTTATTGAAATGATTGAAATGCACGATTATGAGGCATCTGATTTATACCTCATTTAATGCATTTCTGCCATGCAGTAAATACCCATATATTGTTTCACCACTCGGAGGTTTTTTTTAAAAAAAGATTTAAGATAGTCGATAAAAAGCTTTTTGCTAAGTGTGACATTACATCATCAGTATGCATAACCAATTTGTAAATGGTTTCTCTCGGTGTCATAGATCGTTTATTTAGGATAAAAAAATCTGATGACTTGGCCATCATGCATGCCATGTTTTAGTTAACTTATATAAATACCTTAAATGTGTTGCATTATCAAACTTACAAAAACATGAAAGCCAAGATTTCATTCACTCTTTTTAGAATTTTACAAGTATATATCATGCTGTCAAGTTCAGTAAAAATTACGACGTGCATAATGGCCAAGTCATCAGATTTTTTTTTATCCTAAATAAATGATCCATGACACCAAGAGAAACCATTCTGTTTCACAAAGTGAAGTGAATACACACTGTAAAGAGTAAACTTGGCTCAGAAGAAGATCTCATAACTTTATGTCACTACATGAACACGAGACTTGGCCTATTTTACAAGAATGTTTTTGTGGGGTCTCATTTCTTTTTGTAAGTTTATCACTTATTCTGAATCGCTGCTCAAATGTAATGATTCCATTTGAAAACCAGTGAATAAGAACATTTCAGAATGAAAGACATCAATATACATTACCAACAATGCCCCACTCTCTGAAAACATTGGGTGTGCACCGTAGCCGAGCAATTGCTGTTAGTTTCACTATCAACACAAACAAAATTACTAGTAACTTCCAAAGCATAGGAACAAAATAAATTTTAAGATATTAGTTACACTTGCTGATCTCTACGCATTAGAAAATCTCTCATATAGCTTCATCCTGAGCCACAAACATGTGCCAGAAAATTTCATGTTTGGGATTGTAATTAAATAACTATGGAGGAAAACTCCAGTATTAGACTTTTATTGTGATTTAGGGGTGAAACCATATATGTGTACCAAATTACTTGTTTCTAGGATTACTTGAAGTACAGTGGAATTTTGATGTTGTGGTGCCATGATCGAAATAAAATTTAGAATTTCGTTAACTTCCAAAGTACAGAAAGGAAGGAAGTAAAATTTAACACATTTGTTAATCTAAGTAAGCTGACTCTACAGTAAAAATCTGAGGTGTATTAAGTTATTAGGGTAGAAAGCGATTTCAGGTTAGGGGTAGGTAAGGGGTAGATATATGGAAATTTAAGTTTTTCAGTCTTTTCTTATAATATGTGGGTAAAATGATATCTATGTACCAAATTTCAGCTTTCTACGGCTACAGGAAGTGCCATAGAGTTTTGATGATCAACAGACAGTCAGTCAATGAGTGAGTGAGTGAGTGAGTAAGCGACAAAATTGCTGAAATTTGCATCTGAATAACATCTGAACTAAGAACAGTAACGAAATAAAATTTAGTGTGTTTGCTAAGATTGCTGATACCCATGCATAACAGAAATTTGAGACATGTAGCATGAATACAACCGAAGAAATTGAGGTTCAAAAATGGCACGAATCGCTTCAAGAAAAAGGTAGGCTCAACTTGGTGGGTACACTGCCATGCACCCAAATACATGTTATATAATTTTGAAAAATTACTGAACAGCGATAGACAGAAGCATATGAAGTGTACATCTCTGTAGTACCCTTCCGCACAGCTTTCTGATAGCTCAGTGGTTAATGCGCTTTCTTGCTGATGTTTGGAGTGTGGTCTCAGGTTCAAGTCCCGATGGAAGCAAAGATTTTCAAGGGTTGTTTTTCATTTTATGAGCCACCCCTTGGACGGTAGGTTGTTCGGATTACATGTTAAACTGTAGATACCACAAATTTAGGGATGCAATACATGGCAAATCATAGGTGGTCTAGCATTGCACTTTTTTACGCTATATTGATCCCTCAGAGGTTGTTATTCTCGCAGTGTGTTTGTGATCCGCACTAATAATATTATAAATGTGGAAGTAAGTTTCTGTGTTATTGTTACGTTTTGACAACTAAATGGCTATACTGATAATGATGGAATTTGCCAAGGAAATACTTTATGTCTGTAGGAATGACACAGGACATTTTTTTCAGTATGAATAACAGTTGTAGTCACGAAATTTTGAGAACTTATTGAATGTTGACAGACAGACAGATGCATGTGTTAGTCTGAAATGTTACGTGGGTTGCTCAAGCTGTGCTTCTCACACGATCTGTTAGTGTACGATTTGTTAGTAAATTTCATTTAGAGACAAAACGTATTATTTGGTATAGATGTCGAGTTGCTCTGCACTGCACTATTATTTTGTGTCTGCCTAAAAGTTTCTGGCACCAGTTTATTTTGTCTTCTTTTTTGACATGCCTTGCAGGCGTAAGGTGTAGCTCTAGCAGAGCACGAGCAGCTCAAATTATCAGAACCCAAGAATCGGATGCTCATGCTAAAGAAAGAAGAAAATACCAAACTGAAATTAAGCTGCCCCACATCTTCATTTGTTTTTCTGTTTTTAAATATATTGGAAATTGATTCTTTTCATGAGACAGGTTCGATGGTAGAATGATTTAGTGACGGCTTTCCTGTCATGTTATGCCGACTCGGTGTTGTTTGGAGACACAATCCTACGTTATTAACAGCTTTCTATATTCAATTCTGGCAATGAAATTCTAAGTCCACGCGTACAAAGTCGCAGGTAACAGCTAGTAATAAATAATATGACTTTCATTTCAGTAAAAATTACAGTCACCAGAGAAATCATTCTGTTTTAGAAAGTGAATAAAAACCATAAAAAGTAGACATGGTTCAGGACAAAGTATAATAACTTCTTGTCACTAAACAAATATCAGATTTGGACTATTTTTACAACAATTGTTTTTGTGGTATCTCATTTCTATTTCTAAGGGTGCGTCCATAAACTACGCGATTCCAGTTTGGCCTCATTTGAACACGTTGCTTCCTCACGCACCCTGACACCACACTCTTGAGTGGAACATAATTATTTCCTTATTATATTTTGTGCTGTTTCTCATACCATACTACCATTAAAATTGTGTGTATATGATAAACAGGACTGATATTTGCTTTATTTATTTTTGTAATTACAAATATTCTCACTCAAATGGTGACACTACCAATAATACAAATGATTAATTATTGGGAAACCCTCTTTCTTGGGCACCACGAGGAATCTTGTTTTTCTTGAGGATGATAAAAAATATTCCAGCAAAGAATGAGTGTGCATCTTGCTTGGGTGACCAGTCTCGATTGCCATAGAATTAACCTCCACTATAAGTAATTTCCAAATAACTTCCATAGTAAGCATAGGAACAATGTAAAATTTAAGGCTTTGGTTAAACTTGCTCGGCTCTATGTAGTATAGAAATCTCAGGTTTATAGCTTCATCTGGAGTAAAGCAATTAAGCAGCAAATATGTTCCAGAATTCCAGAATTTTTCATGTTTGGGATTGTAATTAAATAAATATGGGAAAAAACTCCAATATTAGACTTGTCTTATGATTTGGGGATGAAACCATATATGTGCACCAAATTACTTGTTTCTAGGATTACTGGAAGTACAGTGGAATTTTGATGTCAGGGTATCGTGCTGAAATAAAATTTTAAATTTCAATAACTTCCAAAGTAAGAAAAGGAAGGAAGTAAAATTTAACAGATTAGTTAAACATAGTAAGCTCAGTCCACAATGAAAATCTGAGGTATATAAAGTTTTTACGGTAGAAAGCGATTACACGTTATGGGTAGGTAACGGGTAGGTATACAGAAATTTATGAGTTTCAGACTTTTCTTATAATATGTGGTTAAAATGCTATATGTGTGTACCAAATTTCAGCTTTCTACGGCTACGGAAGTGCCTCAGAGTTTTGATGATCATCAGTAAGTCAGTGAGTGAGTGGCAAAATCGCTTAAGTTTGCATCCGAATAACATCTGAACTAAGAACAGTGATGAAATAAAATTGAGTGTGTTTGCTAAGATTGCTGATATCTGTGCATAACAGAAATTTGAGACATTTAGCATGAATACAACCGAAGAAATTGAGGTTCAAAAATGGCCCGAATCACTTCGAGAAAAGGGTAGGCAGTTACGCCGTTGACTCTATTTGGGTGCACTACTGTGCACCCAAATAGAATGTAAGTTACCAAATTACTGATGAATATACTAATGTTGACCTTACAATGGATAGATATACCATCCTAACTGTTCAGTGGAATGTCCTTATAATAAAACCTAGTTTTTGTAACGATTTGGTTACAATATTGTCAACATGTTCATCGAAACTCATTTTACTATCGAATATTACTCCTAAATCATTAACCGACTACACCTGCTTGAATTCGATACCTCTTATTGAGTATTTTGATAAAATTTTCTTACTTGCTCATGTAAATGAAATATATTTACATTTATTGGATTTAAATTAAGTTATTATCTTTACACCAATTACTGAGGGCAGTGCAACAATTCTGAAGATCACATATGTCATTAATTGATTCCATACTTTTAAAAAATTTTAGGTCATCAGCAAAAATAAAAACTTTATCTTTTTTCATAATTTTACAAATGCCGTTTATAAGTATGATAAACAGATGTGGGCCAAGATGAGAACCTTGTGGGACATCAGATAGTACTGATATTTCAGCTGAAGTAAATGCTTTGTATTTAACTATTTGAACCCTGTTTGGTGAGTAACTTTCTAGCCAGTTTAGAAGGGATCCCAAATGATTTAAGTTTGAAAACAAGTAGTTCTCATTGACCAAATCAAAAGCTTTACTCAAGTCAGTTTAAATACAACCAACTTGAGTTCCATTTTCTAAGGAAGATAAAATATCTTGTGAGTAACACATTAAGTTTGTTTGGCATTTCTTGCTTCCATGAATCCAAAAGTAAGGACACGCAGTAATCTTTAATTTTTTAGCAACGATGGATTCCAGGAGTTTTGGTATTACATTTAAATCACAAATAGGTCTGTAGTTTCTAATATCACTTTTGGGGTCCAATTTATGAACAGGAGTGAGTAATGGTGATTTCCATTCCCTTGGGACTATATCTTCACTAAGAGAGCTCTCAAATAATAATTTTAATATTGAAGCAACTATATATTTGCATTTATTTAGCAAAATTGGTGGAATACCATCAAGACCTGCACTTTTGTTGTCATCAAGTTTTTCAATTTCTGAGGTTTCTGAACTGGAAATATTAATTGAATTCATGGTAAAATTATTTTGATCCTCTACATTTATTTTAGTATTAAGAGAGGGTGCATAAAATGATTTAAAGTATTCAGCAAATTCATTAACTATCCTAGTTCCTCCAGTTAAGGCCTGTGAGTCTTTGAACATAACATCGGGTAAATCTCTACTACATATTTTGGAGCTAACATATTTCCAAAAAAAATTGAGGTTTTTTAGCTATTGAATTCCCTATTTCTATACAGAAGGTATTAAAGCGTCTTTTGGCAATGGTTTTGCATTTATTTCTCAGATCAGAAAATTGAAAGTATAATTATGTCCCGTTTGCTTATGAAAAATATGGGCTGTCTTTTTCTCGATGATAGTGGCTCTGAGTTCCTTAGAGCAGCGGTTCCCAATTTTTTTTGGCCATGGAACCCCAATTGATTATACATTTTTTGGCGGATCCCCATTTATATAAGCGTAAGCTGAAAAACCAGTATCGCATCAGTAAGTTGTCACAAACTGAAGCAGAACCATGATAGCCTTCTCACAGCGCAGTTATCACTCTTTTCAACAAACATTTTACTTAATTCTCGGACGGAACATGGAACTCTTGTGACACTTCCACGGAACCCCAGGGTTCTGTGGACCACCATTTTTGAACCACTGCCTTAGAGTACCATCTTGGGAATTTTGATATAAAGATTTGCTTTCTTGGTACAAACAAATTTATACACTTATTTATACAAGAATAAAATCTACTGATACTCTTCAAATGAGTTTCCATTCCAGTCATTATTAGCTATGAAATTTCCGTATCCTAATGTTATACTAGGAAAATCTGCTTTACTAAAATCGTTTGTTCAATTATTTTATTGCATCAAGGAGTAGTCACGCTTAACTATTTACTCTAAACATAAAGATGGATGATATGCATCGGGAGATAAAACACACCCATTAGCTGTAGAACAATTCATATAAAGAAAGTTTGAGAATATAAGGTTAAGTCTTACACCAAAGATATTAACTTTATTATTAATTTGAAAAAAGGTTAATAACGAGGTTGTATGTGACAATTTCTTTGATAGCGTTTTTTCCCCGAGGAGTCAGCTTGGCAGTGTAGAAAGGATAGCTGCTGTTATTACTGTGTTTCCACTCATATTAAAGTCTCCAAACAATAACCAGTTTGAGGCCGGGTACTTAAGATTTATATCTTCGACAGCCTTGCAGTAAGAAATCATAGTTTTTTCTGTTGTTAGTAAAGGAAAGTATGCAACACCTATGATTAAACTATTTTTATTTCCTAAGAGTCGTATAAATAAATGCTCAACATCAGTTGTTACTTCTAATTGAAGACATTGGTATTTATTCTTAATAGCTATTAGAATACCTCCACCTCTAGAGAACGGATCATTTGTTTATATTTCTGTCAATCAACTCTTCATTATAAGCTTTTGGGTCAAGCCATATCTCTGTAACACAATGATGTCAAAATCATTCAAAATGCAATTTGCTTTTTCAACTTCCGTTAGTTTTAAGTCCACACACATTTTGATAATAAAATATTATGCATTTTATACAGTAATGTTTTTTGAATGATTATCGTTTTTCGTTATATCAACAATCTTAAGTTGTCCATTAACATATCTGTTTTTACTACTTTGTACTTATTCAGGAAGTTCAATTGATCACAAAGCTTGTTTAAGTAATTTCCCTGCATCGGTATTAGGTCAGCAGAAATTTTTATTGGGCTATCACATTTGTGTTTATTTTTTAAAACAGTCAGACCAATTAAAGTGGTAACGAATGACCCTGAGACTGTTCTAAGTCGTCCCTTGTCATTTTCAGTTCATTAAAAATTTCTGATACTGATTTTTTATCCAATTCTATCCTCTCGGTAAACGAGTTAGAATCAGTTCCCATTTACTAAGCGTTAGAAGAATGTCACGACTAGTAATCCACCTTAAAACACATTAATTCACGGAGCATCATTGTGTATCACCACCTGCGGCTGCAGCCATCTTAAATATTCAGAGTTATCTAGGGAATTGTGAGTGAATAGTGATTAATAAAGTTACCAGACAGCATATTAAAACAACCAACCCTATCATTTCACTGTACCAACTACAATAATGAAAATGGTCTCTAATCGAAAGTATCCTATTTGATTTGTTGCAGACATTCACTAAAATTTTATTATTAAAGCTAAGTAACCTTTAGGTAATTTTGTTTACGGCCTTATTCATTTTTTTCCTCTCTCTCTCTCTCTCTCTCTCTCTCTCTCATTTCACCATTGAGTTTTCATCAACTACATACCTGTAGTCTAGTTAAACTGATAATTTTCACATATTGAATCTTACAAATCTGTAAATATGTTAATTTAAAATACAGAAGAAAGTGGTAAGGCTTGTATGACAATAAATGAAAGGACAAAAGATTATTGTACTATAAAATTAGCAAAATTTGACATAAACAGTTCTATACCTGATGAAGAGAGCTCATGTTACCAACAAAGCTAATTCTACGAACAAAAATCCAACATTAAAGGTATGGCTACACAGCTGCCACGTCACATGTTATTATGTAGTATCATGTGTGGGTGACATCATTTAGTACGGTCATCTTACGAATCAGGTGCAAATTGCAATCACGTCACGCACCACACAGATAATTTCATGTTTTTATTTTCTGTGTATATACATATTTTGGAGTTGTGTTAAGTCAAAGTTAATCCTCTTCACTTGTTTATAGACTTAGTTTTAACAATGGACGATTTGGTTATAGCAAAGGTGAGTGAACGTGATTGTTTATACGACCACAGATCACCAGATTATAGGGTTCAATTTATAGGACGAGCTGCGTGGGAGGAAATTGGAAAATAATTAAATATATCACATAATTACAATTCCTTTCATTCTGTCTGCTGATGCTGTTTGGTTGCTTTTCAGTTGGTAATCAACTGTTAGTATATTTCTAACAAAGATAGTGTGAATTTTGGAATTTAGAATGTAACAAGGTGGTAACTGAAAAACAAAATAGAACAAACATTTTTATTCTCATATGTGTTTATGATTTTTCTAAGCACGTGTAACTAATAAAACTATTCCTTGCTCATCCAGTAATACATATGAAAACATCGAGTCTTTACAAAATTATGGCAATAATCGATTAAATTCACCAAATCTTTTAATTGATGTCATATATCCAAAAACATGAGATACTAAACCAAATCCAATGTAATTCACTCTTCATATGGAGTCGTAAAGTTTAGCAGCAAACATTTGAGTATTACTATGAACTCTTTCAGAGTGGCAACACTAAACGAAAGCTTTTCGGGCTTCTAGCCACATCAAAATCATATCTTCTGGCGACATTTCACACTGCTTCCTCTGCTCAACAACTGAAGATGCACACACAGGAGCCAGGGAGGAGCATAGAGGAATAGACTGACAGAACGCCATTCACCTAGTGATATGTCTGCCCTGACATGGTGCAACCCCATGACCTATAATTTGATAACTGGCTCCCACCTTAGATTTAACTTGAGGACCTCATGATGATTTATAATGTTTACCTTCTTTAACAACACTATCCCAGATATTATCTGCATGGCACAGGCATGTAATTTTGTCAAAGGTTTGTGTCCATTGTAAATGGAATATTCATTCATTGCAGATCTAATATTTTCCTTGCATCTTACTTCTATTGTTCTTAACGTTTGTCATACATTCACAAGTAATTCTGTAAATGCCTGGTGCATGAAGGTTCAGGTCATCCTTCAAAGATCACAATAGGTGTCCAATTTTGGGTGCAAGATGAAAGATTGAGTGGATGTTCTGTTTGCTGAGTAGTCTAGCTATTTTCAACATTACTGTTCCACAGAATGGAAAGAAGACAAGTGCCCTGTCCCGGTCACTAACATGTGCTTTTGTTTTGTTTCTTTTTACAATTGGCACATGGTGGATTTTTTTAGTGCCATAGCCATTGCCAAGAAAAACGCATCCTAAGAGTTGCAGCTCTCCCTATAGATGTT
>CM061921.1:121463965-121685867 GCA_031002005.1 Vandiemenella viatica | reverse complement strand
TTTTTGAGGAGCATAAAGTAGAGATTTTTGTGGTTTTCCTTTGTAGTTATAATTTTAGTATTGTGACATCATTATATTGGCCTAAGAGTGATTTTTTTTTGTTATTCAGGATTGAAATAAGTAATTTTTTTTTAAATAAAAATGATGAAACAAATTTGTGACTTAAAATTTACTTTGCACACCTATCCTGTTCCTTTAAGAGCAACAAAAACTTGCGTATGTGGTACATTAACATTTGTAAGATTATGGAGTAAAGAAGATAACTTTTACTAAAGTACTTGGTAAATTAGAATGTACAATATAACATTTTCTGTTTCAAAATAGGTCACCATCAATTATATATATATCACAGGAAATCAGCTTTAGATGTTGAAAAATGAATGGTACCTATCTCAGCCTGGCAGTACATTTCAATAATAATTAAATACCAGTAAATTACTCACTGGTAAAAGCATGACATTTGATTTAAAATCAATCACTATGTAATAAAAGAAAACTCCAAAGAATAGTATTTAAAAATATCTTGTTATCGATTTTAAGTCAAAATTACATTTACCAAAAATTAGATTATATGAATGAACTAACATTTAAAAATAAAAGAATTTTAAAAATTAGAATAAAAATCATAAATACTAAGATGATATGGGTACTTATATAGTATCTCATCCATCTTGATAGAGGTTGTGGTTAGGTGGGAAATAGGGCCTGGATCGAAACAAAAAAATGCCAAAGAAGTCACTATCAGCTTGTATAAATATTTTATTTTTTAATCATAATAAGATACAACATTCCATAACACTCTGAAACATTCTTTGGATATTTTCATTTGGTTCAGGACCTATTTCAACCTAACTGCAACCTCTATCAAAATGGACAGGATTCTACATAAATACCATGATATTTTAAATCACAAGATTTGATTATAGAGATCTGAATCATCCTCACTACTTTTTGGAACTAACACAGATCTGAATCATCCTCACTACTTTTTGGAACTAACACAATCAGAGCATCTCCACCTTACCATGTGTTTCTTCACACCCACAATCTTACGGGTATTATTGGCACAATTTATCATTGGTACTTCAGGAGGCTTCTGGCACAAAAACATTTTCAGCTACATAATTATCACTTCTGGTTAAAAGATGTCTGACTTGAATAATACTTACAGAGCAATTCAGGAAGGATTACACATTTAAAAAACTTTAAAGAAATATCAACACTTTTTTTTTTCTTTTTTTTTTGCAGGACCTTATCCACACGAACAATATCTACAACTACTTTAACTGTTTGAGTTTGTAAACCAACTAAATAACACACAGGAATCTCAGTGATAATCATATGAGTTTGGATTTGATAATAATAAGGATGTGAATTAGATAACTTTCCATTATCAGTCCCACAAACAGTTACTTTATTAGTAATTTTGTTATCAGTTTTAACTTCCACTAAAGCTGCACCATGGCACAAACATGTCATAAGTCCATCTGGAGATGCCCCTAGATATGGAAACTTTTCATTTAAAAACAAACCACAATCCTTCAAATCGAAATGCTCATATTTTCCTTCCATTACAGTCTTAAAGCAATTCAAAATTGGTTTCTCTAATACCTTACCACGTGCAGTGAACTCAGTTTTAAATGCACATTCAGAAAGCCTACAGATAGAATGGACAAGGCTAGGAGCTGGGTCTTCAATATTAGTGTGGCAGATCAAATGCATTTTTGAAGCTGTTAGGCGTCCTGCTCTATGCACCATCCAAAGAAGATTATTAGATTGGTCCCTAGTGGCCTCTTCTAAAGCTGCGCACTGATCAACAGTTAGTTTTAAGGATTCAAATAATTCTTCACATTTTACAAAAAGTTCTGTGTGGGGCAGAGAGGCTGTGGATGGGTCAAAGAGATTGGTTAAGGGTTCAGGCAAAAAAAAACATTATTTGACAATACACAATTGACAGAAACAGAATTCTTCCGATCTTCGGCAAAGGGTTCAACATAATCTAACACTGCTGCTGTAGGATCACTATCATTCACAGCACTCAAAAACACTGCAAACTCCTCATCTGTTGTCACCAACTCCTCAAAGGGCCTCTTCTTGCATGTTAATGGTTGATCTGGAGCCACTTCACCACACAAAATCTTGTATTTCTTCTCAGCTGATGCCAGCTCACAGTCATTCACTTCACACATCATAACATTTTTCTCTAAAAGGAAGCCACTCATTTTCTCTTTTAGTGCATGTTGTGGTGTTTCTTCTTATGGTCTTTATTTCCAAATAAAAAAAGGACAGCACTGATATGGGAGCAAACTGATCCCAATCCAGCCATACAGTTGCAATGAGCTGTTGTGACTTCTCCTTTCTTAATGAGCAGGACCCAGGGTTTGAGGAATGGCAAATTCAGGCTCTGAGAATGGGTAACCTGGATTTAGAATAAAAAAGACATTAGTTACCAGCTATAAAAACATTAAATGAATATTTAAAATCTTGCCGAAATAAGTACATAACCTTAAACTAACGTACCTGACCGATAACTAGAATTCTGTTGTTGCAAAGTACTTTTCCTTTGACAAAGTCCACATGTCCACTTGTAACATAATTATGGCCTTCCAGATACTTGAAAGCCTTCATTTGACCTAAGGTAAAAAGTTTGTTCCGAAAACAAGATAACCAATCAAGTCCTCTCGCGTAACATTTGGAAACAGCCGGGTCGACATCATAGGCTACAAAGTCTTTCACGCCCATTTCATACGGATCCTGGCCACCACAAAGATCAACTTTTCTTCTATACCGCATCTTCTCTGACAAGAGTCCTACCATAGTTTTTTTTTTTTTTTTTTTTTTTTTTTAATACAGACATTTTTCAATAAGAAAACGGCCGTAAAATACAAGAACACCATCCACCTTCCATAAGAGCACGTACATTAATGGGCCTAGCGAGTGCACAAATATGGCGGCCAAAACTGTATGCAGTTCTCGCTTATACCACGTATACTTACAAACCACAGAACAACTAACTGTCAGCCAACCCATGAAGCTTAACAAGACACAAGTTTCAAACAAAATCATTTATAAAAATAACAGCAATATTTATTAGTTGCTACCAATCCTAAATGTTTCTAGGTGCTTAAAAAATTTGGATTGGCATTCCAAACTTCCTTGAGAAGATCAAGACTCTTCATGGTATATTTCAAAATAACTTAGCCACACACCACTGATTGCTTCCTTGCTATACACAAAGAATAGACCATTCGATCGGGCCACAGTAACAATACGACTTCTCTCTCCATCAGTGTGTGTGTACTTTACAGCTCATCTACATTGAAGTCATATAAGTCTGGAAAAGATGGGCACAAGGAAGAGGAAGGAATTTGGCCACAGCCTTTTGAATGAACAGTCCTATTTGCTGGAACCAAAGAAAACAAAAATCTGGACGGCCAGACAAAGATTCGAACCTGTGTCCTCCTGAATGCCATGGCTGAGCATCGTATAACTAAGGTTGTCTCATGATTTTAAGTGGCACTATTCCAACATCAGTAAGGACTTAACTATGGGGTTGGTACACTCCACAGAATTGGCACAGTATGGCTTATAAAGGAAACTACTTCAATTATACTGCCTTTTCCTGGTTTTAAAAATAAAATGAACCATATTCCAGTAAATGAAATGCCATTGAATTAATTTCTTCTCCTTTTTCCAGTAAAAGTTACAAATGAAGATAAAAGCCAATGATTAATAAATCTACTTGAGCACATACAAGAGAGTAAGCAGTTTATATTCCTTGTGGCATGCAATTAACTGTGCTATACAACATGTGCACTCCTTATTCAGAATATCGAATGTTTGGGCAAAAATTATCTTTAATACAAAAAAAAGAGGAAAACTTAATCCTCTATTCTTCTCCTGGAATTTTTGTCTTCTTCTCAATATTATAACTTTGTTTATACTAAGTGGTCACAAGTTTGTAAAGAACTGAAGGTAACCAACCATATTTCATTTGAAATTTTGACTTTCTGAATTAGCATATGTAATACTGCCGTTTCTGACGAGGTTAACAAAAATTACTAAAAACAGTATTAGTTTCAAGAGAATAGCTACACTGGTAGACACACTGATGGTACTTCCAGATCTGTACTAACCAAGCACACATTTTCTGTGGGATAACAACACAGCTTTATCGTTAGAGCTGCACCACTCATACTATATGTAGTTAACTCATATGTCATCCAGTGTAGGTCACGTTTTCTGATCAGTTTCTAGAAATTGTTTGATCTCTACAAAAACTGTACATTATAGAGGATTGAGCTGGTCAGTAGTGGTACTGGAGTGGGGGAAATGTCAAGTTGAAGATTTAACCTCTGTAAATTACATTGCATTCTCTACTCTCAAGAACTATAAAGACACTGCGGAATATACATATTACAATAAAGATAACACCTAGCTCTCACCTTTACAATAATGGGCTACACAATGTGATGACAACTGTTCAGTCTTCTGTAGAATCCAGTTGTATGTCTGTTAATTTCTATTTAATTGGGATATGTTAGGCATAATCAGTTTTTTAATTATTTTCTTACTTTTCCAGTGTTTATTTTCATTTCATATCAAAGTGATGGTAATTAGATTTTTGTATCTTATCTGATTTCATCAGTGATCTATTCTGGAATAAATCAATACTTCTTTGGCATGGCTGGTGATTGATCTTAAAGGATTTCTATTGGCTGATCCATTACCTAAGTTTGGAATGAGTTTACGCCACTATTCATATTTTAGTTATCTAGAGTTTCAACTAAGATGTACAATTACTATTAACAGAATTAAGTCAGTCTTTCATCAGCAGAAGGTTTACGGTGAGTTTCATGCTTAAATAAATAATATATGCATTTATGACTGTGGGCATGTATTCTCTTATCAGCTAATCTCATAAACAAAGCCTAGCCATTTCCTCCTATTTTAACTTTGATGTAGTTGGGAGACAGGTCTTGACTCTTGCACTGCTTGTTGAATTTACGATTGTTGCGAATGTGTGATTGTTTTGAAAACTTTCATTTTTGTGTTTTTAAACCTGTAAATTACTTTCATTGCCTGGATAGGCCCAGAAATCTTTATTTATCCATAACAAATGGATTTTTTGAAAGTCTGTAACTGTTTCATATGTTTATACGTATTACGTACTTTCAAACATTGTGTATTGTGCCTAATAACTGCAATGTAGTGAGGAAGGGCACATGTGAGTTTCTGTGTTTTCACTTTGAAGAAGCCTCATAAAATGAAACGCACACAAAACTATGTTAATGTCCAGCAGAAGCTGACAAGAGCGCTCCTTAGACTGGAAATGTAATCAAACTGCGTTTGAAAATGAGAATTATTTCTTGAAATGTGTTACGCTCGTTGTAAATAAATTGGCAAAAGTAACTGTGTTGCAGAACAATTATTTGCTTATCTTTCATACTAAATAATTACTTTCCGTGTTTCATACAAATGCTAAATCATACTCCAAATCAGACAAGTGAAACAAGCTTGTGAGCACAGGTTACAGCTGGGTGCAATGTACAACTATTGTTTGTCAAATGGCATCCTTGAATCACTAGAACCCAATAGAACAATAGCAGTGTCAGGGTTGGCCTTAATTTCTTTTAAAAACATTGTGCCAGTAAGTGAATGAAGGAAACATTTTCTATTTTTTCAACGAAACTTTCTAAATATTCATCAAATGTTGCACAGCATTTCAGCATCTGTTTTCTGTCAGTAGATACCTACTGACTGTAAGAAAGTTCATTTTCAGGGCTACAATCCTTAAATTTCTTATGTAGAACACTTTTTAAATTTTTACACGATGGGCACAGAGAGCAGTGTTGAAATATGCTGTCTGTTATCTTATGAATAGACCAAAAAGGTGATCAGGTCCTGGTAGTTCTGCTCTATGACAGGCTGATGGATAGCACAAACATACAGAATGTGTTCCAGAAACCCATGCCAATGTGCACCATTTATTTTATTTTATTTTTTTTTTTATTATTTTTTTATTATTATTATTTTTTTTTTTTTTTTTTTTTTTTTTTGACACAGTAAACAGAATTTAGAGAATCCCTTTTTAAGGTTAGGCTATTTTAATTTAAATGCAGCACATAATTCTTTTAAATTAGAAAGTAAAAATGCTTTTACATATGTACATTTTTAAAATACTATTTTTTTCCCTGCTGGCATAATTCTGGAACAGTCATCATTTTGGAACACAAGTTCAAAGTTTTTTTACCTTTCTTTGGCCCAGAAAATTCCCTCTTTAAGAAGCTCACTTGCTTGATGAACTGCATCCTCACTGACATTAAATATTTGCATAACTTTCTTCCTAATCCATGAAATAGGGATTTGAGTCAAAATTAGTATTTGTTCTCTATGTGTAACTAGTGTCATAAGCTTTGGTTAATCTTACAAGATCACCCATGACACTTGCTTGGCTGCTGTGCAAAGTATGGCTAGTAGAAAAAACTGTTATTTCTGGATGAAAAGTGATTAACAAATTCCTCAGGCTGTACTAGTCAAGAAAAATTGTACTCAAAGCCGACAAAACAGGTTTATTTATTTCGTGTCAGAAACATACAACACAAATATCAAATTGTACTGGACCAAAACTTGGCCACTTCAACTGCATTTTCCGAGATCTCATACAGATCACCTTCCGAGCAGGATGCTGGACACCATCGACAGTGGAGCATGTGCTGAACAGTCGCACTTGATTTCGTCAACCTCAGCATAGTCCCATCTTGCTAAGTTGACTTTGCATCTGCCCACTCCTGATCTTAGCCAATTCAAAGACTTCTAAATCAACCATCCCTTGTCGTAGCCCGGTGGCAAAGATTCTGATAATCTTCCCCAGCCATATGGAAGGGGAGTTGTAGCTAAAAATAAACTATTATAAATTTTAAATACCGTGGGAAACGGAACTCAATCATTGTCAATGGAAATTTCGGACGACCGTTGCGATGAATAATCCATTTCGCGATCCAGGAGACGACAGTTTTGTGAACATGTGTTTACTGCATGAGTGAGTAACATTGCCTCTAAGTAATTAAGGGATGTTAGTAATAGGAAAAGTAAAATTTTTAAGCCATCTGATGAAGATGGCTAGTTGTATTTGGAAAACATTCAGAGTTTTAGTTGGGAGAAATAAGATTCTTTTTCTTCTCAGTATTTGGGTCCTTACAGCAGATCGTATAGTACCGGATAAGGTGGCGATTCTTCTTTTATTGGCAGTCATAGAACATAAGTCCAATGGTTTTATAAGTTTCTACAGGAAATGATAATTACGTCTACTGTAATTACATGTGTGGAAAATTTAATCCACTTGTATCAGCAGTAGTAAGAAGACAGGGTCACTGACGAAACTGAGAAGGAAAAGTTTCGATTAAAAGTGGGTCGGAGGTTAAATGCTTCACAAATGATGATGTGACATTGAATAATTACATCACGGATGGAAACAAGTGGTTTCAATATTGTTATTAATTCACCATAAATTCCTAATAAACAACGATTGCAATGACATAAAACACACAAATATCGGAAGTAAGTAATTATTTCTTGTGTACAAGGTAAAGAATGTTAACACCAGCGTTCGAAGGTTGTAAACGGAAACTGAAAGTTTATAGTAGCGAGATCGCATTAATGAAATGTGAATCTTTAGTCTGTGAAATTGTTGTGTTGTGCACCATTTGCGAAGAAGCTTCTTGGGCATGTTAATTGTGTGGTTGACTTTGTGGTAATGCTTACTGTAAGTCTAAATAGTATTGGTAATGGTGTTAGGTTATGGGCTACGATTGTCGTGACTAAATTTAGATGTAAAGATCCATCAAGCCATACCTTGCATTGGTAAGAGCTGTGAATATGTCATGTGAAGACTGCCGCAGATATACTTTATTTTGCCACAGAATTACCTTTAATTTGTCGTAGACACCAAGGATAAATATTTCAAAGATGTCGCATTTTCAAAACGAAAAGGCAGGACATTGAGAATTCACTTTACAATACACATGAACTTCCGTCACAAAACATATGTGAATACATACAAAAATGAACAAGGAACCTAGTACACAAGAAACAGGATTATGTATATAATGGGGCTAAATCGTGAAAGGTATTCCGGTCTTATGTAAGTTTTATTCGCTATAAGCAAAGTGGTGTTGTTTAATCACTGAATGAAATGCCATAAACGCAATCTGATATGAAAAGCCAGCGAGATTGGCAATCTCCTAAGAAAGTTGGTTCAGCTTTTGAAAAACATTTTTTTTTTTTTGTAACAGGCTGAATAAAAACATTATGTCATACTGTTGGTTATAGAGCTCGTAAAAGATTGTAGTGTAGGAATCCTTTTTCTTTCAGTAACTTATAATAATATATAATCTTTTGTAGAGAATCTGAATGCAATTTAGATATAGTAATAATTGTGTATAAACAGGAATAGGTTAAGAATCTGAATGCAATTTAGCTATAGTAATAATTGTGTATAAACATGAATAGGTTAAGTTGTTCCCAGAATGAATGTGGATTGCAAGCGTGTTTGTGATTTTGTAACTCCAGAGAGGATTGACCATTGCACAAATAGTTTCATGAAACGTTATCTGATAATTGCACTAAAACGTGACTGGTTTTTTTTTATTTAAAAAAAAAAAACTACATTACATATTGTTGAAGTCGGAATTTAGTTTCCAAGAACGAGACTGTCAACTGAAAATGGTGTCAAATTTAGTTTAGCACAATAATAAGTTTTAATTGATTTGTATTCTATAATATAGAAAATCGCGGACACGCAATGTTGATAGTTGCAGAAGATGCAATTTGAATTCAAATGTATAAGCCCTACTGATTCCCAGTACGGACATTAAAGTGAGACTGAGATCAGCATAGCATGGAAATTGTTCAATTTATTTGGTTACCAATTTTTTTTATATACAAAAAAAAATTTGGTTTCCGACGAAGAGGAGTAATGTGGTGTGACATAGAACCACATTAACATGAGGTATCTGGGCAACACAACAAGGCATGCATTACGTTGGCTTTGGGAAAATTCCAAGTCTTTATTTTGAGTCACAAGGTGACAGATAAATTCAGTGTGGGGTCGGAGTTTGCAGACTACGTCAATGCCGGACAGACGGTAAAAAGACAAACATTGCACCAGTTAATAATATTGTGTTTGCACTTTAAACCTCCATGGTTACCCAACATAACGCTCTGAGCGGAGAAGTCCGCATGATAAGAATTCTCACTCTCCGATATATAAACTGAGAGATTAGCCGTGGCATTTCATAAACTGAATTCAGTAGTTTCTATGATTGAAACGAAGGACATTAGCTTTTAACAAATAATCTCATTACGTGTCCTGCTGAAGAAACTGTAAACTGTTAGTGTGTATATGAAAATGGATATTTTGTAGTATTGTATTACTTAATTTTAATGACCATTAATGTAGGGCAAACGTGTTGTTTGTGAATAATTTTTGATTGCTTATCAGTTATTATTGAATTTAAATCACCTTATGACTGTTGGCCTTCATTCAAAGAATATATGGTCAGGTTATGACTTTCATTCTTATTAGTGATCAATAAATAATTTTGAGAACCCTTTTCAATCCACAAAAAATAATCATCTGCATTTTGGTAAAATGCTATTGGCAAAACATTCGCCCCTCCAAGCACTCTCAGGTTCAACACATCATTCCTATGACGGGGTTGGAGGATTTGTTGGGAAAGTGTCATATTTCTTTCATGTCCACTCGGTTTTACTAGTTTCATGCAGTGAGCACTCACCGAATCTCTAATTTGGCGTGTCTTGACGTTATCACGTATCTGCAATTGGTCACGCAATATATCTCACCCGTCAACTTTGTCCACGCACAGAACTGCGGCCAACCCCATACTGAGCGGTGAAAGGTCATAAATCTGCCTTTTCAAACTGGCAAGTCCCATTGTGTTTCACCTTTCTTAAAGCCTGAATGGAGAATTCGCTGACCCCTGCCCTGCAGAGTCCTTCCCGCATAGTGTTGTAAAAAAAACTTTTTTTTTCCGACGTGAAAAAAAAACTTGAAAAAAAAAAACATGGTTTTTTTCCCGAGTGCTTTTTTTTCATAAATACTAAATTTCAAATTTTTAAGGCATTTATCGTTTAATGTGACTGTTTTAGAGTTTATACTAAGTACTTATCTTAATTTTTAAATCTACTATATTTTTCTGGTTCAGTAGGAAAAAAAATTACAAAAATTTTGGTAACATTGACTGAAGTTTTCTTTTACGAACGGGGACTTCCCGAAAAGGATAGGTTACATGAGAAGGAATCCCCATTCCCCGTTGTTTGGATTGATACTCGCTATTTGAACTAGTGCTGCCACCCCTACAAATTTATCTGTAGACCTACGGATCTTTTCAAAAAATTAGGAATTTTAAATTTATCTGTAGTTTTTTGCCTCTTTTTATTACTTATTGTGCTTTCCTTATATTCGTATACTTGTTAAACTCACAGCCTTTAGTGATACCGAGTCATTAAATTGTCAGTAATTATGAATCGTTTCCTTGCAACCATTGGCGTAAACCAACGATTGAAAAGAAATAATGCTCCTATTTTGTATGATAATGCATTTAAATTCAAACTTAAAAAGACCTTAATACAGAACTATCAGCGCAGTCTTTATGCACAGTGTGTACTTTGCTCACAATTTAAAATTGCAATCTCAAAAGCTTTTGCATACAATACATCCAGTAAAAGAAAATGTAATTATTTCTGAAGTTATGGATCTAGAGCAGACAGAATGAGAAAGAGACAATTCCAACTCTGACCGAACTAGTGTTGGTTGTTCTAATACTAGTGAATGTGGTACTGACATAAAGGATGAATAAAAAATTAGGGTACCTATAGAGATACATTTATGAATCATTATGTAAGACATTATATGATTTAGTAAGATTTAAAACACACATGTAATATGTAAGTACCGTAAATAAAACTATAATTTATCAAATATATTGTTTTCTGAGGGGAAAAAAAATAGAAACAAAAAGAAAGGTGCTAGGTTTTTTTTCATGTTTATTTTTTCACAAATCTGAAAAAAAAAACATTTTTTTTTTCCAATTTGCAACACTATTCCCAGAACTTGAAATTTTCCCTAAGCCAACATAATGCGTGCCTTGTGTTGCCCAGATACCTCATGTTAATGTGGTTCTATGTCACACCACACTTCCCATAGTTGTAACCTGGCTTTCTCAGTTGTCATTGTAAGTTCCTGAGACTTTCTTAAGGAACTTTTCCTGGACTTCAGTCTTTGTCTGTGTGGTATATGCCCATATTATGGATGAGATCTTTCACAGTCCACTTTCCTCCTTTCCTTATTCACTGCTATTTCCCTTCAAACAGAAGGTGGTGCTATTCCTGCGAGGCGTCATTACCATGAATGTGCTCTTTCTCATGCCGTACACATGTTGGTTTTTAAGAAACTGTACTGGCGGAGGGTGCGGTTAGGTTGAAATGCAGCCAGGAACAGAATTACGACTAATGTTCCATGGAGTATTGTGGATTTTGAGTGAGTAAGGTGGCTGCCGTGCCAATTTCTGACTATAATGACGTCACAGGTGGCTCAAGACATCTATTGCCACTAATTCAGAAATGTGCATAACCGTGTTGTATTTAGATTGAATGGAAGCCTGGACCAGAATGACTACTAATATTCCATGGTGCTTAGTAGATTTTGAGTGAATAAGACCGCAGGCACGTGAAATTCTGAATACGTCACAGACAGTTCAAGATGTCTATTAACACAAAGTCAGTAACGTGCGTTACCGTATGTTTCGGCACACATTACACCTTTGTCATATTTTATGGCTTTCGGATACACTTTTCCTTAAAGAGTATGTGCTAAGGAAGCAGCTAGTCATATTTTCAACCCAAATTAACAGTTTTTTTCTACTGGCCATATTTTACACAGTAACCACTTGCTTTTTATTGCAAATCATCTTGCAATTTTTAGCAGTCCTTCAGCACAGATTTTTTTTTAATCCTACTAACCTTATTCCTGATATTTTTTAGCTATCTGATGCAAATGGATGGAATTTCAAAGCTGAGTTGCATAATTATGTCAGTGATATGTTGATTTGCTCCAGAGTTTCATTTTTTGAAAGTGGACACTATTTTTTTTCCTTACAGCTTTATGTCATGACGACGTCATTACAGACAGGAAAGGACTTGGGGGCTAGAAACGGAAGGATATGAGCCATGGCCTTCTGAAGGAACCACCCCGGCAGTCGCCTGGAGTGATTTGGGGAATCCATGGAAAACCCAAATCTGGATGGCCAGACGGGGATTTGAACCACGTCCTCCCGAATGCAGTCACTTTTAATCCACTCCAATTTCATGATCCAAGTTACCAAATTTTGGTTGGTTGTTTATCTTTTCTAGGCATGTATCATATTTTTTATCCAGGGATTGACTCAACAAGTACTGTGATTTTATTATTTACTTTATCCAAGACTCTACAATGTGAAGCGTGCTACTTATTATATTTCCCCCCCCCCTATTACATTTAAACAGATCAAAACAAGCTGCCTTATATGCACTGAATTTCTTTATGTAATATGTTTTGTGATGTTCACAAACATTTAATAAGAATGCAGCAATTATCCCATTCCTGAAAGATAAGAGTTTCTTTTTCTAGAATAATGTTTCAATTAAATTCAGTTTCGTTATTCTTGAGTAGCTGGTCTTTTAGCTTTCACTTTTTCTTTCCTACACTACACTACACTTTTCAACAGGCTCTTTAGTTTCAGACATTTCTGCAAAAAAATTTTTTGTTAGAATTCACTAAAATGCAACTGCACAAAAAGCAAACAAGCTGGAAAATAAGCAAACCAAAAATTCAATTGTAATGGTAACTTCTCGGGATTACTGGAGATCGCGATTCCGCAAGGAATTGGCGTCATAATATTGCAGTAGTCAAATGCAAGACACCCCTAGAAATATGTTCCAAAATACATTTAGCAATGGCATGCTGGTCCTAGATATTCCAACCAATTTCTACTTCCACATGACAGTGTACTGGAAATATTATAAAACTAAATACATGCAATTCAATATGCTGCACAGATTGGCACCAGACATATGTATAAAATTTGCAGAACAATCTATTCAAGATGCAGAACCTAAGATTCCTTATTTTGCATACTGATCATGATTTTAAATTGGAGGGTACTTATCTGTGTCTTACCAAGTTGATTGCATTACACCTCGCTGACAACATTTAGAGGCAGGGAGGAACCATCCTGGCAGTCGCCTGGAGTATTTCGAGAAACCGTGGAAGACCAAAATCTGATGGCTGAACAGGGATTCGAACCCCCATCCTCCCGAACACAAAGCAAGAGCATTACTGCACACCCAACATGCTCAGCTAATTTTCTGGCGAACACATCTATTTTGTTATAAAACGTTTTTACTGTAAATTGCCTCCTTCCCACATACCCAGTCCGCCTATTATACTGTGATCTATAGAAAATGACTATTGTAATGCTTTTTAATAGTTTAAATTATAATTATTTAGATGGTTCATTGTCAGATGTTAAGATTATGCCCACAATGAAATCTTCATCTGATTTCATTTTAAAAATATTATATTTCAAAGGCCTAGCTATGCTGTCTTCTTCACGTGTGAATTCATCTATACTGGTTGACCAACAGACAGTTTGTAGTCAGTCGAACATTACAGGTGGATTCCAGAAGACGGCAGAGCAAACCATTAAGAAAATCATATTTTATGATACAATCCAGCAGCACAGCTGTGAAAATTTCATTGCAACTATACGCCGGAAAAGTTTTTTACAGATAACAATGTTGTTTAATATAACTGAAATGGTAAAGAATCGCTACAGGGAAATTATCTGAAGCTATTCAGAGTAGATATTCCAATTTTACTGGTGTAGCCACAATGCAGGAATATTGCGCTTTTTTGACTGAAATGGCACTGTAACCTTATCCAAGTATTCACAGCAGACAGTTACAGAAAATTGATGCATGATACATGCAGCATCCAAAAAGACAATCATAAGAACCTTGCAAGCAGACAAATCAGTTTTTATCTTCACTGGAGCTGCTAAGCAGTTTTCCGTGCCAAAACATACTCAACCTCTTCACTGTAGGAGTATACTGGAGTACCAACAATTTGACACATGAGAATATACATCAAAAAAGAATCTCCGGGTATTATCTAGATCGCGATACCGCTGCAACCACTTACCGCCTCGCGATGTAACACTTCCGGATAGAGGGAGTATGATGTCACTACATTACTGAATGTGACGTATATGTTACACGCGCAGGCAGCTCTAAATGTCACTAACGGGGCCTTCCACGGAAAGTATGGGTTTTTCGGATGGGTACAAAAAAAGCAGTGTATTTACATAAAATTTAATTCCAAATTTGTTATAAAAAAAAATTAAAAATCTTGATATTAGAATCTAGAATTAACGTCTTCTACCTGTTTCTAATAGGTGATACTGAAAACTACATTAACAGCTGTAATTTTAGTTATCATCAACGTATTTTTATTAATTTTTATACTGAATTAGCAACAAATATGGAAATACAAGGACTATCGAACATCTTAATGTGGATACCTAATTTCTATGTAGTATCAATCGCTGTTAATGTCGTTAAAGTCTTACCGCAGCCTGGCCCGTAGTGAAACGTAATCGTCGCACATGATATAGCTGACACCCAATTTCAAAATCATATCTATCGCTGTTAGTGTGGTCCAGGCTGCGTTACAACATAAATGCAAATAGTTATTAACGAAATCTTTTTATAAACATTATATTTCGTAAGATATCAACATATAGAATTAGGCCTACATGGATGGACTATATTCTAGATACCGATATCAAATATCTTCACAACTGCGATTGTAATTTCCGATTAATTTTTACGTTCATACAGTTAATAAGAATTTTCGTTACCAAAAGTTGAATATTTAATTTCTCACCGCCCGAAAAAAAAATTTCCGTTGAGTCCCGCAACATTTGTTGTATAGCAAAGACTGAACGGAAACGTCATAGCTATTTGTGTTTACAACGCTGTAGTCTGCGAAGCGTTAAGTGACTGTAGTGGTATCGCGATCTAGATAATACCCGAATCTCCTTCTGATGCAAAGTGTACCAAAAGCTCCTGATGAACTTCTGTTTAGCAGCCTTCCAAATTACATTTAACATTTTCGTCATTTAACCAAATCTCTTTGCACGAATATAACTTCTTTGGCCATGCTCTCCACCTATCAAGAAATGGCGGTACGCTCTTGGAATTCACATTAAATGCTTCTTTTACATGTTCCTCACCAACATTTTTCAGTAAAGCCACAGCAAATTAAATTAAAAATGAAGAAATGTGATTGTATCATGCAGGTATCAGATGCCACCAGCACTGCAAAATTAATATACATCTCAACCCCTACGCAACGACTCTGACTCGACAAGAAAGTACCCTTTTGGTCTGAAAATTTGTTTACACACATTTCACCAACCATATCATTTAAAAATATATTCCAATATCGCAATTAAATATATACATACCACCAAACTTCACACAAAAATTGCCATAGCATTAAATGCTAAGTGATTGCCACCAGCCATATTTCAACATCTAATGATAATTGCTCTGCTTGTCGATAGGCTAAAATGCAGCCTGTACAAGTATGGCAACTGACGACATCCGTTCTTATGATTCATGAAACAATTGTAACTAACAGTGTATTCGTTCAACATAATGTTTATCAACACTGGTGGTCATGGACATACTTTATTGTACACAATATGAGTGAGAGCTCACATGTGTAAATATATCATACAGTGCATTCTGCTGTTTAACATTATTCAGGTTTTGTGAGGTGTAGACATATTCGATGCCTATAGCAGAAACAGTCTTAAATAACATCTTTCAAAAAGTGTGTAAAAATTTTCAGACAAAAAAAAAAAAAGTACCTTCTTTAGTCCAAGTCACTGTGTAGCTACCCAAATCTCATAAATGTTGTTTAAGTTCTTGGTAGCTGTAAAATAAGAATGGAGAAAGAAGGACTTGTGGTATTCGCTTCAAATTTACCACATACGTTCCTGTCGTCATACCATGGAAGCGAAATCACACTTACCTTAGACGTGAAGCAACATAAAAGTTACGAATAAACACTTCAGAAAAACCGCCATTGCACTACACGTTGGAATGCCAAAGATGATGTTATTGTAAAAATTCTGGCTTTACATCATCACCACAACTGTGAAATCTCTGATGAATTTTTCTGACAATATAAATATGTTTCAGTGCAGTGTGTACTGTGTAATAGGGCAGATGCAAGGATATTTCCATGTGAATTGCGATTTTATTTGCTATCAATAAAAAGCAGACATCACGCCGAGAAATATATTTTTTTTTCTTTTGCGTGAACCGTCCATAAACAAAAGCAGCAGAACCAATTTCTTAGCGGTGAGCAGTACAATTCGTGGCAAATGGCCGCTTGCGATTGGTCGCGATGTGCAGCCATCAGTAGCTTATTGGATGTATATTGTATAATTTATGTATGAATCCGCATATTACAATACTTTTACTTACTGAGTAATAAAATTGCCTTTGAAATGCACTCGATTTTATGACTAAAGGTCGTAGAAGCTTTTCTTGATTCTATTAATCCAATATCAACCGATTTATATTTTATTCCGTTTTTCAGAATTTGTTCGCGTGGCTGAAATTGTTATTACAATCGTGCATATGAAAATATATAACATTTATAAAATATGACTTCGTCAACAACCTTTCGCGTTCAGGTTGTAATGCAGCCTGGGCCACAGTAATAATGACAAATACTATATGATAATTGGAAATCCGCAATATCGTGTGTTTACGTTTCACTATGGTCCAGGCTGCATTACGACTAAACGCATATTTGTAAAATATAATTTCGTCAATAGTCGTTAGATTTTATGTTGTAATGCTGCCTGGGCCATAGTAGTACCGATACACGACATGGAAATTTGGTGTTCGCAATATCGTGTCCGATGGTTGTTTCATTGTGGTCCAGGTTGCTTTAAAGCCTAAACGCTAACGAATTCATGCTGTCCGTGGTTCTTTTCAACCTGAAGTCAATGCACTTAGGTTGAAATGCAGCCTGGACCACATTGAGTACATGGTAAAATTTAGACGCTACATTACAATCGTCATAACGCCATAGCAGTATATTCAAATTGCATTTATCATAGTTGCTAGTGATTCTACAGTCTTTTCTCCAGAGTGCGTATATTATCTTTGGCGCGACAATATGAAGTGATATGGCGATTTTGTGTAGCGTTAAGTCGGAACTTTTATGTTGCTTCACGTCTAAGGTAAGTGTAATTCCGCTTCCATGTACACTTTTTCTTAAAAGGTATGACGACAGGAACGTATGTGGTAAATTTGAAGCGAATACCGCAAGTCCTTCTTTCTCCATTCTTATTTTACAGCTACCAGTTCTTCATTGTAATGAGTTCTTGGCATTTCTCACCTTCTCTATAGTAAAAAGTCACGGGATTATTGGAGATCAAGATTCCGCCAGGAACTGCCGTCATAATACTGCAGTGGTCAAACGCAAGACACCACTACAAATAATTCTGGAAGTACATTTAACAGTTTCTTGCTGGTCCAGGCTGCATTAAAAACTAATTTCTGCTGGAAAATAATGGTCTCCAGGCTGTGTTACAACGGAATTACTGCTTGAAAATAATACATCTTGCAACTGACTACAGCAGTATTCTGACGTCGTTACTGAATGTTGTAGTAGCTGAATCGCGATCTCCAATAGACCCAAAGTCACATCAAATTTACGAATAGAAAATATATTGTTTTTGTTGTATAGGCTACAAGTAGAGCATTACAAGAGTGACACCATAGAAGAAAGTTTACATATGGTTTTGACAGAAATGTTTTCTTCTAGTTCAGACTGCATTTCAACCCAAACAAAATCACTAGGGAAAAGAAAACAGTTAAAGTCAATGCGATACCTGTACCAACAATATTTGTGGCATTTTTGCAGTGGCGACAGAATTTCAGAATTGCGTAGCTGTCTCTTATTTTGACAGTTTTGATTTAATTTGTGGCACTTTTCCAAAAAAACATGCATGGCGAATGTGAAGAAAACCTAATATCTAGTTAATCCAAATTCCAAGATGTTAGTACGCCTACCATTTACTGACAGAAGGAGATAGTGGTCCAGCCGCCTTTTTGTGTTGACTATCTGCAAACTTCCATGCAGTTGCTGCATTAATTTCATAAAAAGTTATTTTTGTCTATTTGTGAATAAGGTCACAAAGTTTCTAAATCATTTCAAGACATTTTTATTCTAGAATGACAGACGTGAGGTAGTTTAGACATTGTCTGGACTTCACAACATAACTTCCAAGCTGCATTTTTAAATCTTACCACACCTGATAAAAGGAAAACATGAAATCTTACAGCTCCTTTTTAAAAGAAAAGAAGTTATCTAATAGAAAACAATACAACATACATACAACAAGTTACGAGTCCTCACATTTTATTTTATTTACAGTCGTACGAACATGGAAATTTAAAACGTCGCACACGCTTCTTCTCAACTTGTAGTCGTTTTTTCGTGTAGGTCCCGCTAGTGACAAATGAAGCTGATCTTGCGGTGCATACGTCACACATAGCATGACATTAGTTCGTTCGGCACAACGCGTTTGCAGTGGTATCGTGATCTACAATAATCCCTGTTTAAATCGTTGGAGGTTCAAGTGCAGTACCCCAGTTTCTATACCTATTTATCAATACTATCTACTGATTTGAAGGCGATTAAGAACAACTCGTTGGGCAAACCAACAATTTATTTTGCACTGATTAAGTCTGGCAACAAGGAAAATAGTCGGTAAATATTTTCGTTGAAACCACCAACAATATCTTTTTTCTTTTCCCCCCCCTCTTATACGAAAACTGCATAATATTGAAGTTATTCGTAAGAGTATATACACCTTTTATTAAATCTAACTAGAAATATTACAAACGCCAACAAGTAGTTAATGTAATAGCAGTAACTATTAGCACATGCTTAAAATAGCGGTTGTCAAAGTGTAAAAAGCTAGTTATAATATTAGAAAGTATAGTACCTCACCACATATTATCAATATGAAATCATGTAAAATTCACAGAAATTCTTCCATGATCTCCGTGCAACATTCAATTCCAAACTCCATTACAAAAACACATGCATTTAACTAACCACTGACAACACGACAACACATAACTGAAAATAAAATCCTTAATTCCAAAGATAACAAACTACTTTGTTTTGTAGTCAACTGTAGGGTGTCAGACACAGTCGATTGTCCATCGTTAATTGAACAGAACATATCGATACAACCTGAGATTTATTACAGTGAAAGGTATATCTGGACGCTGTGGATCATTTTCCTCAATAGCTGATGATATTGATAAATAAATAACTCCAAACCAATGGAATATTTCTTCATTTATTGAACCTCCCGAACGCGTTTCACTTCTTTTGCAGATGCATATTCAGCGGGTTCTCCTGATAATTACGTACACATGTTACAGATTGATTATGTTGTTGCATTGTATACATTGGAATTATTATCTGCATTTTAATCTGCTTACATTTTTCAGTTTATTGCATTTATTTATGCTCCACTCTCAGCAGCAGTGAATTTTGCTTTCTTAGTGAGTAGTAATACATTTTCCAGGTTGTGAAAGGTATACATGACCGTGTACATATTAGTCTCTTGTGCAAATAACAGAATTGTGGTCAGAAAAAGGTATTTTTCATGAAAATTATATATATTCTGTGAACTCTACTTAAGACTGCATTACACTGTGAAAGATCTTTGTCAAAGATGGTACTAGTTTGTGATTAATTTTGTGAAAAAAATATAAAAAAAATTAATATGTTGGCATCACATTTTATAAAAGATTTTAAAGTAAACAAAGAAAATGGCGCAAGCAAAGTTTGTTAGGACTGCCGAATCCATGGAAATCTTGATTTCTTAGTATAAACAGAAAAACATGTTGCACCATCAGAAATATATAGACTGTAAGAATAAAAAGGCGGATACTTAAGCAAAGATTGAGAAGTTGCTTCCTTCTGTGAAAGAAGTGACGTTAAAAAGAAAAGTAATGGATTAAGAAGCAAGTACTTGACAAGTTTCTAGAATAACACCTGAGCAATACAGATGCCATACTGCAGAACAGTGTAGATCCGCCAACAGCAATTGACCTTACACCTTAAAAAGGTACACCCAATTGTATAAATCGCTAAGTTCAGGGATGATAATTCTGATATAAAAATTTTTGAAAATGTTGTGGTAAGAATTTATTTACCCTAAGCTGCAGATTCGACCATAATTTTTAAAATATGTCACTTCATCACATTGCAGCTCTTTCACTAAACTTAGATGAGTTCCTTTCATATCAAGTCTTTCAATCCTCGATCCTTCTCTTCTTTTCCTTCAGTAAATCACATATTGTGACGACTGCACGTACTGCGGCTGCAGAAATATACAAGTTTACTTTATTCATTTCAGAGGACAATGATGAAAAATTTTATGAAGTTTATTGGCCCTGGTGAAATATCATAAAAAATATTTGTCAAACATCTTTTACAATACCATGAGTTAATTGGAGTAGATTTCTGGGGTCATAAAAAAGAAAACATCAGGGAGTTGACATGGAGGATAGAAATATATGGAGACGAAATAACGTTAAACCTATGACGCCACCTCTAAACTCTCGGCTGATACTGCGCATGCGTGGCCGCATATTGCGTATCCCTACAAATGCTAAGTTCACATTGTGTTAGATGCTGTGATTATTTCATTTTCTAATGTGTCTAAGTTTTTTATAATGCCTTCTTGTGCTGCATACGGTGGCATAAACAGGACAGATAGTAAAGAACCTGGAATATCATTTCATAAGTAAGTTGCAGTCTAATTATTGTTCTTGAAGTGTGCAGTAGGTTATTGACAACTTTGGTGCCTGTCCATAAATATTTAATCATAGCTCTCAATAGGACGACTTTGTTCTAAAATTTTTGTTGGTGATGTGTAGAACATCAGCATACTTTGCTATTTTGCATATAATAGACTAGAATTACTTTTTAACGACTGTTGAAAATGAGATTTAAAGGGGTGATATTTACATTGCGATTCAGTGAATTTAGAATTGCGCTTTCTTTCGTCTTGTTGCAGTTTATACTGACAATGTATGATGAAATGAAATGTGTTAAATTATGCTATACAATCTAGGAACCTTGAAGCAAACGATGTTGTTACACCAAATGCAGTTTGCGATTCAAATACGCGTGTGTGGGTGTGTCTACATAGTTTGATTCTGTAGCGACAATTTAATGGAGATTGTGGTTAGGTCTAAATGCAGTCTGTACCAGAATGGTTTTGTTGTTCCATAAGGGACAAACAATTTATCTATTATTGTTAGTAATTTCACGAGAACCATGTTAGTGACAAAACGTGTATCGCGATGTAAACTACTTCCAGATATTCCCAATTAAGCTTACTATGTATGGTAGCAATATAACTATTTTTATTCTGGTCTAGGCCGCATTTCAACCTAACCACAAGAGTGGTATTAATAAAACTGAAATATCCATTCTCCATGTGTACCATGTAATTCATTGTGGCTTTGGCAGAATTAATTTTTGTTCCAGGCCGCATCCCAACCCAATCCCCTCAATTTGGAGACAGTATATCCCGAAAACTAAGCAAGATATCGAAACATTTTATTCTTTATTTTCGATTTGTCTCGTCGTGTTACATAAGAATCCATCATCTAATTTGACTTTTGCGAAATTTTTCTTCAACCTTTCACCTCGAGACACCTCACTTTTGAGACAGTGTATCTCGAGAACTAGACGAGATATCGAAAATGTTTATTCTTTATTTTTTATTTGTCCCGTCTTTATAAATAAGAATCCATCATCAAGTTTAACTTTGAACAATTTTTTCTTCTCAATTTCAAAAAAAAAATTTCACATTTGAGACAGAATATCTCGAAAACTAAGCAGGATATCAGATAATTTTATTCTTCATTTTTTATTTGTCTCATCGAGGTACATAATAATCCATCAGCAGATTGCGGCGTTACGTTTATCCTAGAGTCCCCTTGAGGTTTGTGCACATATATCCCGTGTCTGTATGGATGCGGCCTAGCCCCTCCACTCCTCCTCCGCCCAGCGTCACTTCAATGCGTGGTGAAGGTACTATGCGTCGTCTCCATATATTTCTTTCCTCCATGGGTATTGACTGCTTACCACAGTGGTAGAATGACAGATGAAGATGAGGTCCTTGGGTAGAAATTAAATTCATATTCAGATTTCAGAGGTCAGAATAGAATGTTTATTATTGGTGAGGATTTAAATTTACCAGGTGTAAACAATGGGACAAAATATTTTGGATATATTCCTAATAAAGCACGATGATAACCTTGTGCGGTGTCAAGTAACTGAAGGAATAAGTGATCATGAAGCAGTTCTGATGGATATTAAAGGATTCAGCGAACCAGCAGTCAAAATTGAAGCGGGAAATAGGTACAATTATATAAAATGCACATATTTCGAATTTGAAGAGATATTTCAGTGAATATTTCAGTAAATGGAAGGAAGTCACAATTACTGTAGAGTCAAAGTGGGAAGAGTTCAAGGAGGCAATATGAAAGAGGGAAACGAAGTAGAGAACCTGTGTACTTTAATAGGGAGGTGAAGAGGTTAAAGAGGTTGGTAAGAAGAGAACATAACAGAGTTAAGAGACAGTAGGGTAGTAACGAATATTTAAAACAACTAAACAAGGATTTAATAATTGCTAAGAAGGAGGCTAAAGATGGGTTTTTGAAGAGCATTGTCAGTTCAGGGGGGCCATTGACTGATGCATTGAGAAATTTCTATGGCTATGTTAGAAAACTGTCGGAAAGGAAGGGTGTTGAGACGCTTATAGATAAGGATGGAAACGAAGTTACTGAGGATTTGAAAAACGTAGAGGTTTTAAGTAGCTGGTTTAGTGAGAGCATTATGGATAATGAATCAGAAACGGGATAGTCTAATTTGCAAAAGTTGCTTAACAACACAATTAGAAATGAAGAGACCAAAAAAATTGAAATTCATCCTGAGAAATTCACGAAGGAAATTAGAAAGCTGAAAAAACGTGAAGGGGCTGGTATAGATAATATTACTACGGATATCTTAAAGATAGCCGGATGTGACATTGTACCTTACCTTGAAATATTATTTAAATTGAGTCTTGATACTTGCTGCTTACCAGAGGACTGGAAAAGTGCGATAGTAGTGCCGATACATAAAGGAGGGGTGAGAAATAGGGTCGAAAATTATAGTCCAATCAGTTTGACATCAGTGGTAGGTAAAGTGATGGAGAGATTGAAATACAACATCAGAAATATATGTCAGAAACGTAATCTCAGTTGGTGGGATATATACAAAACATTTCAGATTAAATGGACAGCGGATGCCAAATTGATAGAGTAGCACTGGATCTATCAAAGGCTTTTGACAGAGTGGGTCATAAATAAGGCAAAAACTTTAGGAATGTATGAGAAAGTGAGTTGGTGGGTAGAAGAATTTTAAAAGGTAGGAAACAGAAATTTAGGGTAGGAAATGCAATATCATAAGAAGTGGAAGTAAAAATGGGAGTGCCACAAGGTAGCGTATTGGGACCATTTCTATTCATTATTCTAATGAATAATTGTGATGATTATTTACTGTCAAAAATTATATTGTTTGCAGATGACATAATTCTATATAAATGGATCTAAACGGTAGAGGACTGTAAACAGTTGCAGGATGATCTCGACAGGATATCTGGTTGGGTTGGTAAACATGAGACGAAGATAAATGCAAAGAAGTGTTAGCTTATTAGATACACAAATAAAAAATTAAAGTTTGATTATGATTATAGGGTGGGGAAAGAATTGCTTGTGGAAGACTTTAAATGTAAATATCTTGGCATTATATTTGATAACAAGCTTAACTGGGCAGGACACATTTGACATGTAGTAGGAAAAGGTTTAAAAATTCTGCACTTTTTGGAGACAGTGATGAGGGGATATACGGGAGAAGTAAAGGAATTGGGTTACAAAACATTGGTCAGATCATTGCGCGAATATGGGAGTGTAGTATGGGACCCACATTTTGAGTATCAAATACAGGAGTCGGAGAGGGTGCAAAAAAAGAGCTGCTAGATTTGTTTCCAGAAATAATGCAGGATGCAATCAGTAACAGATATGATAAAAAGAGCTGGAATAGGATTCGTTGTAAGACAGGAGGAGGGAGAAGAGGGTCATCGCAGTGTACAAGGTGTATACTGGCGAGAGGCATAGAAAGATTTTATTATAGGTATGAAAAGTAGTGCATGGAAGGGAAAAGATGACCATGACCACAAGGTGCCACTCGATTTCAGGCACAAGGGTATGGGAAGATTCTCTTTTTTAGAGAAGGGTGTCAGGGATTGGAATAAGATACCAAGGGAAATAAATAATTTACCAAAAACGTTGAAAGAATTGCAATTTAATTAAATATTATTATATTAATATAACGCCAGCCTTAGACATTCACTTGAACAGTAAAGTACTATGTCGTGTGTATTTAATTTGTATTTAAGTATAGTAAAAGTTAATTTATGTTAGTCACATTGCCATACAATATTATAATGTAATCTATTTCAGAAGTGAATGAATCGTTTTATTTGATAATTTTTTTTTTAAATTGTGTTTTTGGTGGTGCCGATGTACTTGTTTACATTTTGAAACTAGGTTATTTTCTAATAGTTATAGCACCAGAAAATATCTATTTTTAAATTCTTTTAATATCATTTTTTTGTTGTGCAGTAGCTTGTATCGTTTTTAAGTGTTAATTTTATTACTGCCTGAGAAAAACTTGAGCGATTTATTTAAGTCATTATTAGCTTGGTGAGACTGGTTTAGGTTAAGAGTCAGTTTTTTTTTACATTATTTCGACATTATATTTCCGACAATACATTCGCGATTGGAAAATTATCAAGTTTTTTCTTTATGTTATTTTACACCTGGTTTTTTTCGAGAGAAATATCTTTCGTTTTTTGTTTTTAAAAAGGTAAATATATTATCTTCCTGTTTTTCGGTATTCGTTAAAGCTTGTATACGAAAGCTTTAACTAAGCGCCTTCTTAGACTTCGTCTCTGGCATATTAAGTAGAAATTTAAATATTACTGTCGTGAGTAAAAGGTGTGGATGTTGCAGTAGAGTAGGAAGTTTGGGAGTATTTGTGAGGAATGCAATAAGTGGTTTCGTGGGGGACGTTGTAGCGTGGAAGAAAGTGAAAAATTAGATGAGGCTGTTCCACGATTATATTAGCTAAATTATGTATACAAGACAGAAAGAAAACAGAACTGGAGAAGAAAATTGGTGCCGTTTAGGTGATAATAGCAAATTTGAATAATTATATAACGGCGTTAAGTGAATAACAGTGTGAAGGATTTAGAAGTAGGTAACAGGCGATAGCCAAAAAAGGAAAAGTTTGTTGCAAAGGGGGAATAGTCCCTCGATAAAGACCAAAAACAGATACTGCCCGTTAGTTGATTTAGGTGAGAAGAATCTTAATGCATTTATAACAAACAGGATCAAGCAGCCGACAATTAGGGTTAAAATTGTTCAGATCAGAAAACAAATGTGATTTTAAAAAAATAGTCTTGGAACTAGGTAGCAGTCACAGGGAAGTTGTATACCGACAGTTACAGGACAAGCTAGAGAAAAGACAAAAGGTAACAAATATTTTTAAGCTTAGGCAGGTTGCAGAGAATATAATGCCACTAAGCAGCGAGCGTGGCGGGTGAGCGGTTAACGCTCTGGCCTCGCATTCGGCAGGACGCTGTTTCGAATCCATGTCCGGGCATTCATCTTCGGTTTTTCCATGGTTTCACCAAATCACTCCAGGCGAATGGCGGGATGCCTGCTTCAAAAGCAAATGCCGAATTCCTTCCCGTTCCTTGTTCCTAGTCCTTTCCCGCGTCAAATGACCTAGACGTCGACAAGGCGTAAAGCCATAAACAAAATAAGGTCACTCAGCAAGGACTTTAAATAAAAAGAATATTATGTAGTTATGGTAAATGGGAATAGCCTGGTTAACGATGAAGTGGCACGCGAATGATAGATTCATCGATTGAGCATAAAAATGTAGGTTATGTGAACACGTTTCTATAAGAACCTATAATATTTCGGGAATAAAATATAACAGTCACTCACGCGCTGGTACCTTACGAAGCTTTTGGCCTGTGCATTTACCAAAGAATTATCTTCTTACCTTGGTTCTTCTCAACGTGAACTTAATTGCGCATTACCTGGAATGGCGACAAATAATTTATAATATATAAGGTGCTTTCCCTTCTGTCGATAGTAACTTCCAAACCGTTCTCTGGAAATTACAAAAAGGCTTGGAGGAAATCTCAAAATTACTAAATGACAACAGTTAGTTAGAGATTAAATAATTTCCACTTAAGTCTTTAATGCAAAGCTTTCTCTTAAATTTCTTAAACTCACCGACCGTTTTATAGTTTAAATAACTCTCAGAAGTTTTCTTACACAACAGAATTCACCAGGGGTTACCTGTTTCTTGCGACATAGTTTTATTTCCACTTGAACGCTGACAGGATCAATTCCCATATAATCCCTAAAGTCCCTTACTAACTATTCTGACACACATCATTGTGAACTACAACCTAGCTAGTCTTAACTTTCCGCGTAAGAAGGCGACGAATTAATTACAGGGCTTCTTTCTTTTCTTTACTTTTTTTTTTTTTGCCCATATCTTGTTTTTGCAATATTGCAAGCATGCAGCAGCTGACTGAATTAATTTCCAATTTCCGTACGGAAAATATCCTTCATCAACAACACGAATGCGTCCCCTACATTGGATACTCAACACGATTTCTTTACAAACAAATGCTTTGATACCAGGGCTGCTGTCTTGTTCCTAACCATCTGGTTCATTGTTATTGTTGCTGGGCGCTTGAGGCATTTCGCTGAACACGTCCACTACCTGTGTGCAAGGGTCAACATCGGAATTCGGTTTTCCGAGAAAAAACTCGGGGCCGTCCCAGCGTAACAACTGAAACTGTAGACTGCAAGAACCGACTGTACAGTGAATCTTTTGTTTCTGATCCCATAAGATTGGCTTATATGCGGATCGTACCTGATCACCTGACTCTATTTCAGCCAACTTTCGTTGTAGTAAAATTAGCTCTGTGGCAAGAACTTCCCTCACATCTTCTGCTATATGAACTCTTTGTTATCATTATTTTCTGTGACCCACCATCGTTGCGTGAATCTTCATCAAGCTTATCAAGAACATCTACGGAGCAATTGCACACTTCTGTCTGTGTTTGGATAATGTCCCCCTGTGTATTGAGAATATTTAAATCTATGTTTTCCTTATTAATATTTGGCTCCAAAGTTTCAAACTGTGTAACTGTGTGTCCATCTGCAAAATCGCTTTCAGAAGCAGTGTGTGAACTTCCAACCTATCAAATCTTGTTTCAAATCTTCACTAATGGAATCTCTCACTGAGCCAAACTCTTGTCGCATTTTACTAAAGGATTGCAGCATTAGTATAATCATATCATCTGACAAACTTGAAACTTGGGATACTAGCGGCATTTTAGTAGCCGAGCTATTCCTTACACTTGACACAGTTGGACTGAAATTTTTTTCATTTAACGGTATACTTTCTGCAATATTTACGATGATTCTATTGACATCTTACATTATACTGTTCACATTACTACTACTGAAATGTTTAAAATAATTCTCCGACCGATTATCACACAAAAATCAAAACCTAGAATGCTGTGGAGACCAAAACATACACCAGTTCAACATCAAAAATAATCAAAACAAAAACGGCAACACGCACAGAAAACAAAACTACAGTGAATCAAAAATCACTGTCCATATGTAGAATACTAACATCAGACAAATTGGAAAAATCAAACAAAAAAAAAAAACAAAACAGAAATACAATCATGTTCTGGTTCTTTCAGCTATCTGCACTGAAATAAAATAATTATAAATGTTACATACATACATCCTTTGGAACAGCTGAGAAATAAATGATTACAAACAATATATTTCTCTGCATGCAGTCTCACCAGCAACTTAAATATTTAAAAAGTGCCAAAATATCGGTAAGCTGATTGTATACACTGCATACCATAGTTAATTTTAATTTTTGATGCTAAATCGAAACCCCACGTTGGGCACCGTTATATTACCTACTGGTATTCTATTATTGTTCTTATGAATTTAACTGATAAAAACTTCTTTGAAAATGAAATATAATAAAAAAAGTTTTTATTGTTTAAAAAACACAAAATTGCAGACGGGTTTACTTCACCCTTATATTCATATCAAACATCATGATGACTACTATAAAATACAAATAAAATTCCTATAGAAGATTACATTAACATATTACAAAAAAGGACATTTATAGAATCAAAAGCAGGAAACATGAGCCCCCAAAAGGAAAGTATTTTTCTCAGTTGCACCGACTAGTCTGTTTGTTTTTTTGTGCGAGCGGAGGATTCTTGTTCTATTAGCGTTAGCTAAAAAGGGCGATTATGGGTACAAACAGTATTCAGTGTCAACGAAGACAAAACAAAATGTTTGGAGCACTACCGTTCTTTGATGGCTGGTTATACTCTGCAGTCGAAACCAGAAAAAGCTACACTCACAAAACACTGGCACTCCCCCGGAGTACAAAAAGCACTTTCACTGAACACGTTACATACCGCTTTTTCTGGATGTCTTTCTTCCTTTCACGTGTCTATGACGAGTCTCTAGAATGCAGTGTTCACTTTCTCATGCAAACTGTCCAGTGCGCCGTTATCTCCCCTCTCACCTGTGTTGCCACTCCTCTGCGGAGCGCACCCCCTTCTTCTCTCGGGCCATTCCGCCTCGCGGATACACAAAAGGAAATTGTAGCAACGATTTAATTATTTTGAAATATGAAATTATTTTTAACTGCCTGTCCACTCATACTACACGCATACACAAACTTTTACACTGCCTCAAGTAAAATGTAGTACACGCCACTATACGAGTGTATTAAAATTGTTTAAATTACTCTCAGAAGTTTCCTTACACAACAGAATTCACCAGGTTATTAAATTTTCTTCTCAAAAAAATCTAACCAAAACTCAGTTCTGCTACGACCTCAAATATTCCCTAAAAACTTCTTAAAACTATTTACTAACAATCCCTAACAAATTCATTTAATAGCACACAAATTGCGCAACAAAGAAAATTTATATTTCCAATAGCTAAAGTTCGTAACATTTCCTATCAATTACTTGCAAACTTGCTGAACTACTATAACAAATAATACTTTATGCAAAAAATGCTTTATGGTTGATTCACAACTTCATAAACTGGAACAAAGTGCTTTATGAATATAAACAGCAGGACAGAGGTGCCCATTTTTAAGCATTTGCGCAACTATTAAGTGTCGGTAAATAATTAATTTCTTTCGTATTTTATTGATTCCCTAACCTGACCCTCTTTTGGTCACACATATATAAACTTAGCCTTTGCTAGTTTCGACGAGAAAAAAAAAACCTATTTGGGGTGATGATACCAAAATCCTCACTTTCGATGAGCAATAACAACAAAATACACCAACAAACAGACTCTCCGAACATGACAATAGACCAACTCAAACGGTTATGGCAAATAATTAGATGCACACGCTAATCACGGCAACAAAAATAGAACTATGCACTGGACCGCATGTCCTACTTATAACGATGACTGGTGATGAAGGAGCAAGGCGTATTGGTTCCAATAGTATATATAGATTTCGCTAAACCGACGCTTCTTCTGATGCAATACGATGGTGTTCTTTCCTCCCGTGGAGGATTGTTTCACAATCTTTATCCCCTATGGGCGAATCCTAATATTGCACCACACTCGCAATTATTAAATCTTCGATAAAACTCAGAATAATGTCATAAAATACTCTCTGTAAAACCCTAGAGCCGTCACACGTTCCAGCGCCACCGTCATCCCAGGGTAAGCACAGATGTGACGCTTTTTAACATGTAGCTGGTGGTGACGCTACTGACAGTCTCAAAATCTGCTATGTATAATATCCCAGCTGAGCTTTACTATGCATGGCCTGCATCTGGGACATTAAGAGAGAGGAAAAATTAATTAAAAAAATAACAGAAAAATTAAAAGTAAACGCCATGATTTGATCCTTGTTATAAGTGGTGTCCGTGCTGTACTTTTTTTTTTTTTTGTTAAAGTCAAAACATAGATAGCCAGTAATAACAAGAGTAATTTAAAGTATGGAGTCGAAATACTCCAAAAATATATACCAAATTAATTTATTTTTCAGGTTAGAATCTGTTTACAAGCAATCAGCATTGCTAGAAGTAACCACATAAAAAAATTTTACTCAGTGTCCTATGAGTACAAACAGGGTGTTAGGTCAAATTTAAAAACGAAAGTTTATCATGGGTTTAAATGGAGGGCCGCCGCAACAGGTGTCGGTTCCGAGCACTCCTCTCCACTGAGCGTGACGGCTCGACCCGACATCGACGAAACGCCAGGTGCAGACAGGAGCTGGCAAGGCTGCTCCCGTGGTGCACTCCCCTTCACGAGCGGAGTGGTTTGGAGTCGACCGGCCTCCACCACTGTGTGGTGGAGACTGAGCGCAAGCGCAGCCAGAGCATTTTCTGCTTGTACTTTTGTCAAGCAGTTGTTGTGGAGGTTGTTGTCTATTGACATTTCCTCCTATTTGTTAGTGTATTGTGTCTTTGCTTCTGGTTTGCCTTTATGTTTGCTCTTTATTTATTTTGTGTTGCTTCTAGGATGGCTAATGGTCTTTTGTGTTTGTCATAAGCTGTATTATATTTACCAAGACTAGCGATGAGGGGGTTTGTTGACTTCGCTGCTGTTCTGTAGAACTTTTCGGTGATGTTCTTTATTCTTTCAGCGAGTAGTGGGATGCCTGCAGCTGTGTGCAGGTCTATTGTAAGGAACAGGGTTGGTACATGGAGAGCCCTCCACAATGCTCTGTTTTGCATAGTTTGCAGTCTGGCCAGGGAGGTTTTGGAGGCGTACCCACACACCGGGCACACATATTCAATAACTGGTCTGACCAGACTGCAGAAGATGTTTACGCCAATGTTGGGAGCCAACGTGCTCTCCCTGTTGAGAACAGGGTATAATTGCTGGAGACGAGCTGCTACTCGACGTCGGAGATCTTCGATATGCCGAGACCATGTCAGTCGCTTGTCCAACGTCACTCCTAGGGTATTTTACCGTGGGTGACCATTCAATATTCTTCCCCATTTAGTTTGAGTATTTGGGAAGGATCTCGTCGATGGAGTGCGTTTCCCCGTGCGCCTCGTCAACATGATTGCTTCGGTTTTTGATGCATTTAATGTAATTCTCCATCTTCTCGCCCATGCTAGGGTTTGCTGGAGAACTTCCTGAAGCCTGCGAATTGCGGCTGCTTTAGACCTGTGGGCGATAAAGAAGGCAGTATCATCTGCATAAAGTGCTGTTCGTACTGATGCTGGTGCTGGAATATCTGCTGTGTACAAACTGTACAGCACCGGTCCCAGCACAGAACCTTGCGGGACGCCTGCATTTATGGGTCGTCGAGTTGAGAGGGCATCTCCCACTTTGACCCGGAAGGTCCTTCCGCATAGGTAGCTGCGCAGCAGTTTGACGAGCGGTCCAGGCATTCCTTGTTGGTAAAGTTTATAGAGTAGTCCTTTATGCCAAACGGCATCAAAGGCTCTCGCAACGTCTAGCAAGACGAGTGGGCAGTACACACGATAGTTGAAGGCTGTAGTTGCTCTCTCAACAATCCGCATGATTTGCTGGGTCGTCGAATGCCCTTTTTCGAATCGAAATTGAAATTCTGGTATTAGACCTTCTTCCTGAATATGCTGATTTAGTCTTTTCAGTAAGAGTCTTTCGAAGACTTTACTTAGCGCCGGCAGAAGGCTTATTGGACGGTAGTTCTGCGGGAAACTGCCATTCTTGCCGGGCTTCTGTATAGCGATGACGACTGCCTCCTTCCAGCAACGAGGAAATTTTTGCGTGCGTAACACGGAGTTGAATAGATCCGCTAGCAGTGAGATGGCTTCTGACGGGAGGTTTTTTAGAATTTGGTTTCCTATTTTATCCTTGCCGGGAGCTTTTCTCAAGTGCAGTCTTTTAATAGTGTGTTTAATCTCCTCTTCGGAAATTTCCTCAATTTGGTGTTGGTCTTCCGCCTCCAAGAATCTTGCCAGTCGTTGGTGGACCTCAGCAGTGTGTTGTTCGTCTTCTTCCTCCGCAGGCCTAAACTGTCGCTCGAAATGATCGGCCAGAGCGTTAGCTTTATCTGCGTCCTTGTATACGAGTCCTCTCTCGCTATGTAGTGGTGGTATGCGAGCGCGGCGTTTGGTGAATCTTCTTGTTTCGCTCCACTAGAGTGCCATCGTGTACTTCTAAGGAGGCTAATCTGGCTCGACCACTCCCTGTTTCGATGATCGTTTAGTGCGGCTTTGAGCTCACGTTGTAAGCGGTTTAGCAGGCGCCTGGTGTGTGGTTGCCGAGTCAGTTTCCACTCCTTTGCTACTTTATTCTTGTTTCTGATCTGCGCAACCAGCTCGGGAGGTAGTTGTCGAGAATGCTCTTTCGGTCCAGATGGGGGTGTTGAATTCTTAGCTGCCTGGAGGACTGTTGTAGTAAATTGTTTCAGTGTGGTCTCGGTATTGAGTAGGTTGATTTCGCGGTGTGGTTGGATGGTAGATCTTATAATCTCTCTGAAGCTGTCCCAGTCTGTCTTGTTATAATTGACTGGGCTCGCTTGATGTTGCAGTCGCATTCCGACGTCAATTTGAACCATTACTGGTGAATGATCTGAGGACAGTCTATTTATGGTGTTTGAGGTTATAAATCCGATGATGCCTCTGGACATAGTAATGTCTAGGACGTCCGCGCGACCTCCATTCCAGGGAAAGTGGGTTGGCTCTTCGGACCCCAGACCTGGAAGTTGTGTCTCTGTGAGAGCCGGTAAAGCTGATTTCCCGCTTGGTTTGTTGCTCGAGACTTCCATTCGGGATGTTTGGCAGTTCAAATTCCCTCCGATGATGAGCTTGCCCCTGATATTTAGTAGGTTCAGGATATCTCCTTCAACCATTTGGCGACTGTGGTGGTCTGTAGGCGGCAATTATAGTGATGGGTCCCATGGTTGTACTTATTTGTATGGCACAAGCTTCTAGTTGCTGCGTCGGTGGTGGAGGTGACTCGTGGTGCGGGATGCCACGTTTGATAAAGATGGCCACTCCACCGCCGGCTGTTGGTCTATCTTTGCGGTAGCAGTTATAGTTTGTAACACTGGCTCTGAGGCCCGGCTTTAAGTGCGTTTCTGTAACAAGACAGATATCAACGTTTTCGTCTCTTAAGAATTGGCGAAATTCACCGAGCTGCTGGAATATGCCGCATGCATTCCAAACGCATATAGACAATTTGTCGATATGGGTTCTATCCATGATGGTACTGGTTTTCATCTGGCTTGTCAGCTCTATGGGCTGTCGTAACTGCAGCCTTAATATCTGCTGCAAGTTGGTCGAATTTCGTTAGTAGCGATGTGAGCATTGTGAGCAGTGAGCCAACAGTGTTTAGTAGTAGCTCCATATTTCCTCCTTCGTTAGTTGGTTCAGAGGTTGGGCGATACTGGTGATGTTGACCGCTGTAGGAGCTTGAACTGTGGATCTCTGCCGCTGGAGGCAAGTTTGCTTCTTGTGGTTGTTGTGTCCCTTTGATTGCTTCCGAACAGCTGCCTGTTGAATGGCGCTTTTCTTGCGGGGGTTAGGTGAAGTTTTTTCCGGTTGCTGACGTTTGGTAGATTTCTGTGTCGATTTATTAGAGATCTGTGCTTTACTGCTCTGTTGTGGCTGGCTAGTTTTATGCTGCTGGTCTTTGTGTTTTTCTGGGGGCTCTTGAGGTACGCCAGAATTTGCTTCTTCTGTGCGTTGCGCTTTTCTTGTGCGGCTGCTGCCTGCTCGGCAGCTATGCCGCGTTGTCTTTCGCGGGCTCTCTTAAAGGCTATGCAGCCTTTGTAGCTCGCCACGTGTTGTTCTCCACAGTTTGCGCATTTTGGAGGGCCTTCGCCTTTTTTGAGAAGGCAGTCGTTATGATAAGTGCGCTCCTGCGCACTTAACGCAGATTGGCGGCATGTTAGCAGTGTCTCGCCACGTGTCCCAGGGCTTGACAATTGAAACACTGTATTGGTCCATTTGATGATCGTAGTTTCTCCACAGCTATGCGCAGAGACATGAATGAACTCGAGCGAGAATATTTTCCTATTTTGAGGTCTGTCCGGGAGGACTACTAAGAAGAGCGGCATGAGCTCAGATCTCCCTGGTCTCTTGAGTCTTGTAACTGTTCGTATGTCAAAACCAATGTCTTCCAGCTCCTCCTTAATGTCCGCTGTCGGCATGTTAGCTGGAAGTCCTCGTAATACTATTTTGAGTAGCTTTTCTGCTGCAGAGGGAAAAGTGTAATATGGGACACTTCCCCTCTGCAGCGCCGCTGTTACTGCTAGGTAATCTTCCGTGGAGAGGAAGGTCAGCTTAACCTTGTCTCCTCCGGCCGATTTTGCTTGAAATGGTTTCCCTTGAAGTACAGTTTTTACCATCTGGTATAGCTCCTTGTAGGTATTCGGATACTGCACCACAATAGGTGGAAGCTGCTGCTGCTGCTGCCTTTGCTGTTGATGTTCTGTTTGATGCTGCTGCTGCTGTTGTTGGTGCTGCTGACGCTGCTGCTGTTGTTGTTGTTGTTGCTGCTCCTGTTGATGCTGTTGCGGTTGCTGTTGATGCTGCTGCTGCTGCGGTTGATGTTGTTGTTGCTGGGGAGCATCTTCACCATTTAGTATTTCGTACAGGTTGCTGATCTCCATCCTGGCTGGGTCCAGTGATGGTGGGGGTTTACAGGTTCGCCTAGCTAGGACGAATCCGTCTCTGTCTGGCTGTGTTCCTCTGTTCTTGGTTGACGATGTTGTTTTCTTTGGTGCAGTTTGTGCTTCAAGGCTTCTTCTTTGTGGTTTTCTTGTTCTTGCTGGTTGTCGATAGTTGGGAAACCGGGACGCTGATTTTTGCGTTGGCTCCTCTTGCTTCGTTTCTTGGCTGCTTAGACTTTCCTGCGAGTAGCGGTGACGTACATCTCTTAGTAGCGCGGTTGTCTGATGATCCTTGGGTAGCCTGGGTCATCGACAGCTGAGCTTGAATATTCCATCAGTGTCCATGTTCTGGTCCGTGGAAGTTAGCGGAGTCGTCATCTGCTGTGGCTGTGGTTTTCCAATTGTGTCCGTAGCGTGATCCATTTCCGTTTCGAAAGTAGTCAGCAAGTCCGTGATTTCGGCCGGTAAATCCGACAACGCGAGTGCGTTGGGGCCGCCCGACGCGGAAGCACGGTGGATGTTTTCCTGCTCAGAGTCCGGTGTACGTTGCCTGGTCGTCAATATAGCCGCTGCTGTCGCCGGCAAAGCCGAGTGCACTAGGGCACTCGACCCGCCTGGTGCGACAGTGCGGCGAGCACTTTCCTCATCGCACATCTGAACGTTGCTGATGCCAACTCGGAACTGACTCCGAGCGCAAGCGGTCTGCGCGGCGAGTATATATCGCTGCGGCAGTGGTGCTGCCTGCCGACACGCTGGCGTATCATCCGGCGAAACTGGATGCAACTTCTTTCCCAACGTGTGCGCGCGACGCGTTTCCACTCTCCTTTTTGTGTCGCTGCCTCAACGGTGTGTTTGTGCATGTCCCGCTACCTATGTAGCTCTACTGCTATTTGTCAGTTTTATAGGATTGGGTTGTTTTGGTGACTCTTCTTATTTGCGCTTTCAGGGGAAAACATGGCTATGGTCGTCAGAGACGACCTTATGTGAAAAACCCCTACAGTTTTCTTATATCATATCAGTGCTACTCTGGCTGAAATATGATACTTAATGTTACTCGATGGGAGTGCCAGTGCCTTCGCATTGTTGTGCCAAAGATATGGAGCCTCTCGTCGATTTCTCTGAATTTTTCGATTCGTTCGTAGAACTTCTCAGTTTGTTGGAATATTTCTGTGCGGATGGTTTCGATGTTGGTTCGGTTATGAATGAACGCTGTCGAAGTGTATCTGGATGCACGAAGGATAGCCGGTGTCTGCTGCTAGAAGGTGGGGTCGAATCCCTGTTCTCGGGGGGTGGCCGCTGCTGAGGTGGGCTTCGGTGATCAGGTGAAGTGGTTCCCCTTGCCACCGGTATGGACCAAACAAACGGACCGGGGATCTTGGTCTCCAAAAGACTCAGATCGTTGTGGGGAGAAGTGGTGCAGCCCTCCCGCCGGTAGCACTCATTGCCAACGCCCGGGCAGTAAGACCGAAGGATCACGGCAGTAGGACCCGTGGTGCAGGGAGGTGACGCGACCCTGATGGGAGGCGACGGACAGTACCGGTAAGCTGGCGTGATCTGGCAATGGCCGGGGTCATCGTCGAATTGTATAGAACGGCCCTCGCCGGGACCGGTGATCAGTGATCAAGGAACTTGTGCTCCCCTTGCCGCCGGTATGAGCCATTTGCTGCCAAAGTAGGTCCTCTTATATGTGAGGACGAGTAATGTATGGTCTTTGGCCCGGGTGGGGCAGCGACATCCGTACGCCAAAGCTTTATGCTGAGGTGTGATACGCACTATGATGGTGCTCTGCGAGCTTGAACGAGGAGCGGGAAGTCGTACTCGTCAGAGGCATCCACACCGGAGTGCCGGTCGGATGCGGCGGAACGTTTCACTTGGAGCATACCACATAGCGTGTGAACCTGATGCCTGTCACTTGTGCTTGCGCTCGCGGCGGGTGCGGCGGAACACGCGAAAAGGTTAGGTCCGCGTCACGCTCGGTCTGCAACGGCTTCTGCCTTGTTCCCTATGGGGACAGGTGGGGCCGTGCGATCGCTGGAATCGCGGAGATGGCTATAGCTATACGGTCAGGTTTCCTCTTCGGCCTGGTCCGTGGCAGGCGCCGCGTTCCCGTTCGCTCCCCGCGGGCACCCACTTGGGTGGTGAAGTGTGCCTAGCCTCGCCATCCCCACTGTAATAGTGGGTAGTTCTGAAGAGTCTTTGTTCCTGCGGTGGTGGTGGCGTTGGGTGGTGGGTGGTTGGGGGTATCCGTGAGGGGGTTTAAGAACGATTGCAGTTTCCTTCATTGATCGGACCCATATTCCGAGTGTCCTGCTGACGTCTTGTACCAGATACGTCTGCAGATCGGCGAGGCGCAGCGGACCTCGGATGCGACCCACTCGCAGTCTAGGCTGCCGGTCTGTGGTGCTGTTGCGAGCTGTCGCCATGGTCAGCTGGTTTGACAGTAGTTGCAGCTTTGTGATCGAGGCGAGTCTTCGTCCGAAGTTCCTTCCGGACCTGGCATCCGAAAAAACAGGCTGCGTGGTTCCCGCCACATTTACAGCAGACTGCTTCCTCTCTCTTTAGGGCACAGTCGGCAGCTCGATGTTCTCCCCCACACGCACCTTGGTGCAGTCGCGCGTCTGGCGACCATGCGCTTGACAGTTATAACACTACAGATTTTTGGTTATGAGGGGACAGACAGACATACGAGGGGCAGTCAAAAAGTTCCCGGAATTTCATTGTAACTCTTTATTAACAAAACATAAGTCCACATCTCCTTCAAAGTAGGCTCCTTCTGAACACACACTTGCTCCACCGCTCCTGCCATTGCTGGAAATAACGATCAAAATCCTGTTTTGGTATCTTCCAAAGTACAGCCGTCGCTTTGCTTTTGATGTGTTCTACGGTGGGAAAACGGTTAGCTTTGAGGCTCATTTTAATCTTGGAAAAGTGCCAGAAATCCGATGGCACTAAATCCGGTGAGTAGGGATCCTGCTGGAGGACTGGAATGTTCTTTTCTACAAGCCACATCTGCACATCAGTCGATGTGTGGAAGGGAGCATTGTCGTGATGCAGTGACCATCCTCCTTGCCTGGACGTTTTCTTCAGATTGCTTCCCTCAGTCTATTCAAAACTTGCATATGAAAGGCCCTTAAGGCTGCTTTTCCACTAAGCGGCTAGTCGCGGGCGACCGCAGTCGCTAGCGGCCAGTTTTGTAGCGACTGTTGTAGCGACTGCGCGTGCGACTGTATTCCACAAAGCAGCTCATTTTCAAAATGGATGTTGAAGAAGTAACATGTCTTTACTTGTTAACAAAAAGAAAACGAAAACATAGGTTTTGGATGCATCCTATGTTAAGAGAACGTAACACAAAAGGGACATTTTATCGTTATATAATCAGTTACGGGATCATAACATAAAATTTTTCAAGTAGTCGCGAATGTCCGTAAATTTATTTGATGAGTTGTTATCAAAGCTAAGGCCACTAACAACGGTTACTAAAACATTGATTCTAGAAGACATTTTGTACGACTATCGTAAATTACATACGGAGGTTATTAAATGAAGGAAATAAATATTTACATGCTGTTGTGGGTTCTGTACCTCATTTTAACTGTGACAAATAACATGAATGTAAAGCAACGTGGCATTGCTCGGAAACGCCTCTCTCCCCCCCCCCCCACTGCACGTATCCCAGCGTTAGCCAACTCCCCCCCCCCTCAGACTGTACCGCGTAGTTTATGGACGCTCCCTTATGAAATCGTCCGTATTTTTGTCTTGCGTCATGTTGTCATGCACACAAAACCCGTCTTTTTCACGCACGTCACGCTGCATACTGACAGCAGTGGCGCCGGAGGCGGTGAGTCGCGAGCGGCTAGCCGCGCAGTGAGCATTGCGCAGTAATTTTATGAAGGTATGGAGGCGCGTGCGGCTGCTCGAGTCACGTGTTCTTTTGCAGTCGCGACGACGGCCAAGTCGCGGTCGCGTCAATGGCTATGGTCAATGCCATAACTGAATAAATAGGAATCGCGCGAGGCGGCTAGTCGCTTAGTGGAAAAGAAGTCTAACAGTTTGTTCATCTGTTAGAAATTCATGGTGCTCCAGATCTACGTTGTCGAAAAACGCAATGAGCATCAACACAACGCGAGTTGAGGACCTCCACCGAATCGGCGGACTGCCGAAACTCAGGAATCGCTTCCAGAAACTGGCTACGCAATGTTATGAAAAAAGTCAGCACTCTGCCAGTCCACTGAGACCCTCTACGATCATAGACTTAGGTGACCAAGGAAACTCCTTGATCATCAGTAATGGAGCAACACAGGAAACGACAATTCCAATAAAGACACTCAAATAACGACAGCCCAACATGAAATAGAAAGTGATACATTTTAACGCAAAAACTTCCCCGCACTCTGGGGACATAAGCTTTCCTCAGCTATTTACTGTCAAGGGCTGCAAGCACTGGAAAACAGAGCGCTGCGCATCATCTTGAACGCACCCACATATGTAAGCAACGTAACAGTTAGAAGAGCGCTCTGCTTTCCCACGTTAGCAGAGACCATCAACCATAAGTCTGAAATTTTCTTTCAAAGATGCTCCATTTTTAATTTCGGAAATTGGTGATGAAACAGAAAAAATACGCAATGTCAAGCGTCCAAAGCTAACGCTGGCGAGGAATTGTAATGTATATCCATCCACCCCAACCTCCACAACCCCAATACCACGCAAAGACAGTAAATACGCCCCGCATGAAAAAATGTAGGTCCCAAACACGTATATTTATAACCCCCCCCCCCCCCCAATAAGATTAGGTAGGTCATAACAATTGTATATAATTTTTCGCCTCCAATAGGTTAAGTAGGTTCAGATTGTATATATAACTGTAGGCCCCCATGTAAATATGTAATTCTATGAAATCCCTCCAATAGTTTTTAGAACCAATAAAAATCCATATAAATCAAAAAATCCAAAAAATAGTAGGCTTAGGACACATTATAGTTATTCAAAATTAGAATTAGATTGTAACAAATGTATAGGTACCCTGGCTTGAAAGAAAGGTAGGTTTTGCTTAACCAGTATAAACAATCCCCAGGACACGACATATTCACAGAGCCATATCAGAAAACCCATCACCGACAGCAGTAGAAGGAGGCCTCCTGGAACTGCATCTCCATAGTAGAAATTCTAGCGAGATGACGCTGTGCTGTGCTAGCAAAACTTACCAACCTCTACCCAATCCTCAGAGGTGATGGTATAAGAACAGAAACTAAACTAAACTACTCATCTATCGTGCGATTGTCCAACCGACATTCCTATATGGCTCAGAATTATGGAGTACGTTGCCGACTGACTGCACACATCAAAAAGCTGTAGGCACTCGAGAACAGAGTCCTGCGTGTTATTATTCGTGCTCCCAGATATTTACCAAATTAGAGAATCCTACAGGATCTCCATTTTGACCCACTATTAGACACAATAAAGTTGGCTTCCGACAAATTCTACTTTCGCTGCAAAAACTCACCACATCCGGAAACCGCAGCAATAGGGATCGACCCAATTGAATTATTACCACGTAGACATCCCAAACAAACGATAAATAGACAAATAGACCACCAAGCCCTCTCTAACTCCACTGGCTATAAATAGGCCCACTCAACATGTAAATAGGCCCATTGTAAATAAACAGCATACTTACTCACCCTCCATTAGTTATAAGTAGGAACAGGAGGTATTAAGGCTAGGCATTAGTTAGGGCCTTAAATGTAAATTTTTCTTTAAAAAAAAAAATCCTCCTTTAGTTGTAAGTAGGTAATAAGGTTTTTTATATACATCATGTAAATAACTTACTAAATTTAGATCAACACAGCTCAACTTAGGATAAGTACATTCAGGCCAGCCTCGAAACAAGATTTAGATATTAGCAATAAGATACCCTGGCGCTAAGGACGACATGTAGCTTATGTCTGCGACATATCACGATGGATGGATGGATGCCTGTCTCAGTATCCGACGGTCAGCCGACCAGTGCAGATGTCCCTACACCTGATGAAGACGACGGAGCTAGTCGTCGAAATATCGTGTTTTCAAAACACTATCCAGCGGTACACCCGTGAAGATTTTATTTCAAGCATAGGCCGGGAAAGTCTCCGTTCTTACATTTTCAAGTAGTTTTTCGATAATTGTAGATATACCGTCAACGTTGATTGACATTATTGCTTATTTCGGTCTTGAAAAAGACCCATTGTTTTTGGGATAACTCATCGGAACGTCTTTGTGGTGGAAAGATCAGCCAGCAATGTACAGTTTAGCTCACTCTTCTGGGAGGCTCTTTCCATATCCCACAAATATCCTAGTAAAACCTGGTGATGAAGGAACTGGTTTGGGAGTTATTGGAGGGCAGAAGGAAGGCGAAGATAGTGCTGGGAATGTACAAGGCGTATGTTGGTTATGGGGCTTGGAGTGATATTGGTCGAAGAATTAGGAATAGTGCATGGAAGGAGAAAGATGATTATGACCACAAGCTGGTACTCAATTTCATGCATAAGGGAATGGGAAAATTACCAAGTGAAGTAATGAATAATTTACCAAAAAACTTTGAAAGAATTAAAAATTTTCAAACCGCAAAACTATCTAAGATAATTTTTAAAAAGTAATAAAGGGATAATTAAATGACTAAGGGAATTTCCACCTGAGCGTGTGCTCCATCACAATTAAAATTGAATAAAATGTATTTTCTGAGTTCATGTCACTAAATTCTTCTTTTGTTCACGGGTCGCACCATTTAGGTATATAATGTTTTATACATTATTCTTCTATGTTATATTGTCGCGTTGCAACCGGGGCAGGTGTGAATTCGAAGGTTACTTGTCAATGAACACAGCACTTAAACTGAGAACAGGTTTATTGAGAACTCAAACATACACGCAGCACTGACTGCCTCTTGGGCAGAATGCTCTTCTATTTATACACAGATAGAACGTACTAGAGATTACAAGAGTAGTTAACAAATGAAATGTGTAGAAGTTACAAGTGACCTTAGGAAACATGTAGAATCTTCTGGAAATAATAAACAGAATTAAATAATTTTTGTCAGTGGGCGGGATTGAACCGGCGACCTTCGGTACCGCAATTCGTGACGCTACCCGCTGCGCCATGCTGGCAGACGGTACACTGGCGTTCATGCGGCATTGCTCCCTCTCCTGAGGAAAACAGCGTCCCGCTGTTAGATTTCTTTTGGGGCACGCTGAAGTGTCCTGGATCTTGATCTTGTCGTGGGTCCTCTGTATGGCAGTTCTGGAGGGCCCCTCCTGTTTGTACTATTATCTTCCTGTCCGACTTCCTCAGTATCCAAACCGTCCTCAGAGTCCTTGAACAAGAAGCTGGTTGTGCCTAGCTGCTCGTCAGGATTGTAGTAAGGCTTCATGCGGAGGACGTGAACAATGTCCCTTCGTTTTCGTCGTTTCGAAGACGGCTCATAATCCTCGACTTCGTATGTGACGTCTGACCGGCGGCGTATGACACGATACGGACCAAAGTACCGCTTCAGTAACTTTTCTGATAGCCCAACCTTCCGGACAGGGGTAAAAATCCATACGAGATCTCCTGGGTTGTACGCAACAGGTCGGTGCTTGCCGTCATACCGCTGACGGTCCTTCTCCTGGGTGGCCAGTGTTCGTATGCGAGCCAGCTGTCTTGCTTCTTCGACCCTGGTAATGAGCTGTTTTATATAGTCATCCTGAGTGTCGTCCGGCTGGAATGGGAACAGCGTATCCATTGTGGTCTCAGCTTCACGGCCATGGAGCAGAAAAAACGGAGTGAAGCCTGTCGTATCTTGCCTTGCTGTATTATAAGCAAATGTGACCACTGGCAGTATTGTATCCCAATCCTTCTGCTCAACATCCACATACATCGACAGCATATCGGCTAATGTCTTGTTGAAGCGTTCTGTGAGACCGTTTGTCTGAGGGTGGTATGCAGTTGTCATCCTGTGGACAACGTCGCATCTTGACATGACCTCTGATACTAGTCTTGACTGGAATACCTTTCCACGATCGGATATCATCACACGTGGTGCTCCATGCTTCAAAATAATGTCTTCTACTAGAAATTTTGCAACCTCTGGAGCTTCTGCAGTCGGCACAGGTTTGGTGACAGCGTAGCGCGTGAGGTAGTCGGTGCAGACTATTATCCATCGGTTACCGGCTGTCGACTTCGGGAACCTCCCTAAAAGGTCGATCCCAATTCGGTGGAATGGAACTGCTGCAGGCGGAATTGGTACTAGATGACCTGGAGGTAATTGCGGCACATGTTTCCGTCGCTGACACTCTTTACAGTGACTCACATAATGCTTGACAGATCGGTAGAGACCCTTCCAGTAATACCTGCGTCGGATTCGGTCCAGGGTCTTCACAAATCCCAGATGACCGGATATTGGAGCGTCGTGGAAATACTTGAGAATAGCTGGCTGGAGATGAGCTGGAACGACCAGAAGCCACTTGGGGCCTAGTGGATCGTAGTTGTTCTTATACAATGTCCCATCTATCAATTGAAACTCTCCTTTGGCCGGTTCTCCTTTCTCCAAGGCGTCTATGGTTCTTAATAACTCTGAATCTTCCCTCTGTTCAGCTGCAACGTCACCTAATTCAGCGAGGGCTGAAATTCCATTCATGCTGTTGTGTTCTATTAAAGGATTCCTTGAAAGGCTGTCGGCATCCTTGTGTTTGCGTCCGTTTTTGAATACCACCGTGACGTCGTACTCTTGAAGTCTAAGTGCCCATCTTGCTAGTCGACCTGATGGATCCTTCAAGCTGGTTAGCCAACATAAAGAATGGTGGTCTGTCACGACGGTGAAAGGTTTGCCGAATAAATACGGACGAAACTTGTTGATAGCCCAGACAATTGCGAGGCATTCTTTCTCGGTTGTAGAGTAGTTTATCTCGGGCTTAGAGAATACTCTTGATGCATAGGCTATCACCTTCTCAGCACCTTCCTGAATTTGCACAAGCACTGCACCGATCCCATAACCGCTGGCGTCAGTGTGAAGTTCAGTTTCTGCATTCTCGTCGTATAAGGCTAGAACTGGTGCGGAAGTTAGAGCCTCCTTAAGTGCCTGGAAAGATCTTTCTTTAGTTTCATCCCAGTAAAACTTGGCGTCTCCCTGCAAAAGTTCTTGCAGTGGACGTGCCATGTTACAGAATCCTTTTATGAAACGCCGGAAGTATGAGCACAGCCCAAGAAAGCTTCTCACATCACGAATGTGCTGAGGAGTTGGAAATTCCATGACTGCCCTTACTTTATCTGGATCAGCGCGGACGCCATCTCCGTTGACCAGGTGCCCCAGGATTTTTATCTCTTTGGCGACGAAGAGGCACTTCTTCGGATTGAGGCGGAGTCCTGCAGTCTGAACACACTTCAGCACCGTTGACAGGCGACTCAGATGTTCTTCAAATGTTTTCGAGAAAACAACAATGTCATCTAAATAACAAAGACACGTCGTCCACTTAAGGTGTCGAAGTAAGTTGTCCATCATGCGTTCGAATGTGGCCGGAGCGTTGCATAATCCGAATGGCATTACTTTGAATTCATAGAGGCCATCAGGTGTAATAAAAGCCGTCTTTTCTCTGTCAGCTTCGTCAACCTCGATTTGCCAGTAGCCTGTCTGCATGTCCATGGTTGAGAAGTATGTAGCTCCTTTCAAGCAGTCTAAGGCGTCGTCGATGCGCGGCAGTGGGTAGACATCTTTCTTTGTGATTTTGTTCAGCCGCCGATAGTCGACACAGAATCGCCACGTACCATCCTTCTTCTTTACGAGGACCACCGGAGATGACCAAGGACTCTCCGAAGGTTGAATAATGTCATTATGCAACATCTTCTCCACTTCCTCTCGAATTATTCGCCTTTCGACTGGTGACAATCGGTACGAGCGCTGGCTAATGGGCGGATGATCCCCAGTATTGATACGATGCTTTATCGTGGGCCGTTTCGTCTGACCTTTTTTTTGCTGGGGTGTGAATACACCAGAGAATTGGCGTAGTATAGCTAACACCCGGTGGTGTTGTTCCTTGGTCAGGCCGGACCCTATTGGCAGTTCCATAGTTGTTTCCTCCAGCGTGTTGTCGGTACTAGTAACAGAGCATGGATCTTCGTTAATGACGTTGAGCTCGCCCTCCTGGACTGGTTCAGCTGTCCCTATGCACATTCCCTTGGGGATAATTTGTGACTGCTCGTGACAGTTGGTGATCCAAATGTCTCCTCGACCACCGATAATGCTTATGATAGCCGCTGGTATGTAGATTTCTTTCGTGAGCCTAATAAACTTTCTACTATCGACAAGCACTTCAAGGTTGCGGTCGTCCGTGTTTTTGACTGGGACTCTTCTCATTGCGAACGGCGGGATTGTCACGTTGTCAACGGCGAATAACTTCCCAGAAGATTCTGTGTTACGTGTACCCGTCGCAACGACTTCTTCAATTTGCAGCTCAGATGTTCCACAGTCAATGACAGCTTGGGATGCCTTAAGGAAGTCCCATCCAAGGATGACATTATGACTACATTCTGTTAAAATGACAAATTCAACTGGCTGGGTCCTGTTGTTGATGGTTATTCTCGCGACACAAGCTCCAGCTGGCTGGACGTACTTTCCATTTGCGACCTTTAGTACAGTTGCCCCCGTATCACGGAACATTGTCTTCTTTAGTGTGCGACGATAATTGTCCGACAATACGGAGAAAGAAGCTCCTGAATCAACCAGCGCCCGGACAGGTTGGCCGTCGATTATAACGTTGATGAGATTTCCCGACATCTTAGTGACTGTCATCCATGGAGGATTTTCATCTGCGGCGGCCTCACCTCCGTAGATGGTCGCCTTGCTTAGTTTTCCTGCGTGCGGCGGCTAGGGGAGCGGCTGGTAGCTCTGTCCGGCGACGATGAACGGCAGCGGCGCGTCGGGGATCGACCTCGTCTAGGGTACGGCGATGGGCTTCTTCCCGTAGGTCGACCGAACTCGTCAGCGGGTGGCTGCCTGGGGTAGAACTGTTCTGATGGCGGACGTCTTGCGGCAAAATAATCGTCAAATACTCGTCTTCTCTCTCTGCAGTATCGTACGACATGTCCAGGGCGCCCACAGTGGAAACATACTGGCGCGTTGTCTTCTGTCCTCCAGACGTCCGTTCGTCTGCGGGACGTCATAGGTGCCGGAGGATTTGGTTGTGGCCGTGTCGGCCGGTTCCTAGGCTGCCGTTTGGCAGCTGCAGCATACGTCATATCAGGGCGAGGCCATTCTTCACGTCGAGTGCGATTGGCTCGGCAGACAGGAGCTATTGTCTGAAATACCTCTTTTTCCGCCGTGTCGGCTCCTTCATGACCCACTGGGCTTACATCCATGGCCATGATCTGATGCTCACTCGGTTCAAGAGTCCCAGCTGCCATGAACTGTTGTAATTCTTCTCTCACAATTTGTCGTATGAGAGACGCAAAGTCGTGCTGGTCTTCCACAACTGCCATAGGGACTACGTTGGGAAGTCTGTCATACTTCTTTCGCCCAACCCTCCTTTGTTGCATCTCCTCAATCCGCTGGCACCACTTGATGAACTCTTCCGTCGTAGCGACGTCTTTTATCAGAAGAGCTTGGTACATGTCTTCTGCAATACCTTTCATTAGGTGCGTGATTTTGTCGGCTTCAGTCATATTCGGGTTGACTACGTTGCATAGGGCCAAAACATCCTGTATGTAAGATTGCGTCGGCTCCCCATGTCGTTGGGCCCGGTTCTTCAGTTGTTCTTCCGCCGAGCGGATTTGTCGCTGGTGGTCCCCAAACGTTTTCTTAAGTTCCGTCTGGAACATTTCCCAGTTATTCAGTTTATCTTCGTTGTTCTCGAACCACTGCTGGGCGGTTCCGTCCAGATAGAAATAAACATTTGCCAAGCACATGGTATGATCCCACCTGTTGTACTTGGCGACTCGGTCGAACCCTTTTAGCCATTTGTTAGGGTCCTGTCCAGCGTCTCCAGAGAACACCGATGGGTGTCGAATGTGCAGCTGGCTTGCCGCCATGGGTTTCCTAATGACGCGGACTTTCGGAAGGACGTACTGAGTATATCCTTTGTAGTCCGGTTCCAGTCCGTGTAGGCGGCGACTTTTACGTTGCCTAATCGGAGCCACGATGATGCAGCTGTTGCACAGGGTACCCGGCGCCTCCACCAAACTATGTCGCGTTGCAACCGGGGCAGGTGTGAATTCGAAGGTTACTTGTCAATGAACACAGCACTTAAACTGAGAACAGGTTTATTGAGAACTCAAACATACACGCAGCACTGACTGCCTCTTGGGCAGAATGCTCTTCTATTTATACACAGATAGAACGTACTAGAGATTACAAGAGTAGTTAACAAATGAAATGTGTAGAAGTTACAAGTGACCTTAGGAAACATGTAGAATCTTCTGGAAATAATAAACAGAATTAAATAATTTTTGTCAGTGGGCGGGATTGAACCGGCGACCTTCGGTACCGCAATTCGTGACGCTACCCGCTGCGCCATGCTGGCAGACGGTACACTGGCGTTCATGCGGCAATATTTATCTGTGATGTAAACTTCACATGGAGGAAAGAAATATATGGAGACGACACAAGCGACCTTCATTCCGCATTGAAGTGACGCCGGGTGGAGGAGGAGCCGGGGGGGGGGGGCTAGGCCGCAACCATACAGACACGGGATATATGTGCACAAACCTCAAGGGGACTCTAGGATAAACGTAACGCCGCAATCTGCTGATGGATTATTATGTACCTCGATGAGACATAAAAAATGAAGAATAAATTTATCTGATATCCTGCTTAGTTTTCGAGATATTCTGTCTCAAATGTGAAATGTTTTTGGTTGAAATTGAGAAGAAAAAATTGTTCAAAGTTAAACTTGATGATGGATTCTTATTTATAAAGACGAGACAAATAAAAATAAAGAATGAACATTTTCGATATCTCGTCTAGTTCTCGAGATACACTGTCTCAAAAGTGAGGTGTCTCGAGGTGAAAGGTTGAAGAAAAATTTCGCAAAAGTCAAATTTGATGATGAATTCTTATGTAACACGACGAGACAAATCGAAAATAAAGAATAAAATGTTTCGATATCTTGCTTAGTTTTCGGGATATACTGTCTCCAAATTGAGGGGATTGGGTTGGGATGCGGCCTGGAACAAAAATTAATTCTGCCAAAGCCACAATGAATTACATGGTGGACATGGAGAATGGATATTTCAGTTTTATTAAAACCACTCTTGTGGTTAGGTTGAAATGCGGCCTAGACCAGAATAAAAATAGTTATTTTGTTACCGTACATCGTAAGCTTAATTGGGAATATCTGGAAGTAGTTTCCATCGCGATACACGTTTTGTCACTAACATGGTTCTCATGAAATTACTAACAATAATAGATAAATTCTTTGTTCCTTATGCAACACAAAATCGCATTATAAAACACTTATACACATTAGAAAATGAAATAATCACAGTATCAAACGTAATGTGAACTTTGCATTTGTATGGATTCGCAATATGGTCGCTGCCGCCACCTTGCATGCGCAGTATCAGCAGAGAGTTTAGAGGCGACGTCACAGATTTAACGTCATTTCTCCTCCATATATTTCCTTCCTCCATGAACCTTCCCTTTCTTACTTAAGTATATCTTTAATTTGTATGATAGTAGTTATTGTCCATGGATATTATTCTCTATGTCACTGATTATACGATTGCGAGTTTCTTGATATTTCTTTGTAGTTAGTGTTTTAGCTAGATTTCGCTTTCTTTTGCATTGGTACGGATGTTTTTCGGTGGGCAAGCGAAATATGATGTTTTGTGTATACCGTTTTCATTGCCGTTATTCTAAATTCTTATTTTCTTACATGAATAGATTTTTTCTTCAAAATTTCATTAGCACTTTTTTTAAAAAATGGGATTCTTTATATGTAGCCATTCCTGCCAAATATTATGAATTGTATATGTCACCTGTAGCTATTCTGATATGGTATTCTTATTATCTTTTCTTGTAAGAAAAATCTTATCACTTAAGATCTTTTTTCTGATTTATTTATTTGTTTTCGCATTCTGGCTAGGAATTGAATAGAGGAGCATACAAAAAGTTATCTGACCCTCGTTATAGTGTTAAACACTTTGTAGCACGTGGGGGCCTGGGGCTGTTATTTTTATAGTTATTAATTATGAATTTATTAATATTGATTGCCATATCTATCATTATGAACTATAAAATTAAATAAGGTAGATTGTAATTTGCACATTTCGGAAAGGCGAAAAGCGACAGTTGGTTTTTAATATTGAAACTGTCCTAAGTTGGCATTTATTGATTACTCATAAGACTGAGGCGTATTTGCAGTTAATATGAATACAATAATTACCAAAGATTCAACAGAGTAATGTCCCATCTTACATTGTGCTGGAAAATGAAGAAAAAATATATAATACGACATGACACATTGACAAGACATAATGCACTGAAAACACTACACATGATTTCAACTTTTCGTTGAAGTCGTCGATCAAATTAACCTTTTATAAACAGAGAGTGATCATCTCTAAATGGCCTTAAGTTGCATTCATTTGACATTCGCGGAATAAGGGGCGCAAGAATGTCTTAAAATTTACTTTCGCAAAGTAAATTGGTTCAAAGTCATTTAAGACATCTACATCCATACTCTGCAATTCACAAACATTGTGGGTGGCAGATGTTGCTAAGCACCCATCTTAATTCTACGCATTCCAATCCCGAATAGTACGAGGCAAGAAAGAATACATAAAAGCATCAGTACGGCATCTTATTTCTCGAGTCTTATCCTTCCGGTCATTGCGACCCAAATAGGTAGATGAAGGAAGCATCCCAGCATTCGCCTGGAGTGATTTGGGAAAACAACGGAAAACCCAGATCTGAATGATGTCTGTCATGTTGCAGAAGGAGTTTGCATCAATTCAGGCTAGACGTCACTTGAAAATGCTTGCGTAGAAACAGAGTCATACAATACCATAGGAGGTGTGTTCAAAAATGAACACGAATTTTGAAATTTCGTGGGTTATATTAGTCCGATTGGTATGATTTTTTCGTTGTTGTGTTGGCAAACATGTCTTAAAAGTATATATATTAGATATGTCAGCTTTTAAAAGGATAACACGGGTTTTGATACTGTCGGCGATTTTTCATTTGTATAAATCATGGATTATAGAATAGACCTTAAATTTTGCTAAAAGAATAGAATTAAGTGCAACAAAGTTTTAAAAATGTTAAATATTGCTTTTGGTGAATCTACTACGAGCAAAACAAGAGTTTACGAATAGTGTAAGCGTTTTCAAGATGGCCGTGAAGACGTTGAAGGTCACGATCTTACGGGTCGTCCTAGCGTATCAGTAACCGATGAAAACATGGAAAAAGTGAAAGAAATTATTATGAACTATCACCGAATCACAATTAGAGTTTGGCACGTCAATTGGTTCATAATATGAAATTCTTTCGTCTGTTTTTGGTATGAAGCGTGTTGCATCAAAGGTGTTTAATTTCGAACAAAAAAAGCGGCGAATGGAAGTTGCTCATGAATCCCTAAATGAGGTCAACAATGATGTAGAACTATTGAAACGTGTCATAACAGGTGATGAAACATGTGTTGCTGGGTATGACATCATAACTAAGGCTCTATCGTCCCAGTGGAGCCATTCTGAATCGCCAAGAACAAAAAAGATAGACAAGTTTGGTCAAATGTGAAGGTTATGTTCACTGTGCTTTTCGATTTTAATGGCATAGTGCACCATGATTTCTTGCCACATGGTCAAACGATCAATAAAGAATACTACTCTCAAGTTCAACGCAGTATGCATGAAGCAGTCCGAAGAAAAGGCTGGGATTTGTGGCAAATTAATTCATGGCTTTTGCATCACGATAATGCATCTGTTCACACATCGTTGCTTGTTCGTAAATTTTTGAAAAAAAAAAACAATAACACTGTAATCATGCCCCAGACTCCATATCCGCCCTGCGACTTTTATCTGTTCCCAAAAATACAGAGTACCTTGAAGGACCGTCGTTTTGCAGAAATAGATAAGGTTAAAAGAGCATCAAAGCTATCCTAAAGATCGAGTTCCACAAGTGTTTTGGTGATTGCAAGAAGCACTGGCGTAAGTGAATAATATCTAATGCGGAAAATTTTAAAGGGGATAACATCGATGTAGACGAATAAATAAAAAAAGGAAAATTCCAGTTATTTTTTGAACATACCTCGTATTGTTCGCTTACATTGGAATTGAAGGTACACCAATTTGTACTCGTGCTGACCAGAGGGCTACTGCCTTCTTCAGAAGCTCACAATGTAATACCTCGCGTGAGCGTTGTTCTTGCAACTAGTCCATCTTGCTTCCTCCCTTTTCTCCAGGGCACGTCCCTTAGGCAACTCTCAGCAACATTTGAAGACAAAATTCACAGAATTTTAAGTTGTATGCCATTTTTAGTGCCGTACATTGGTTCGCCTAGATATCCCCTCCATCACCAGGCAGTCTGTACTGGATGGAGCTATACATTGCCCTCTTAAACAATCGATACATTTTGCTAACCTCCGGCTTTCCGCGAATCGAAACTTCACGGCCGTCCGAAGGCCAGGCTAGAATTCTGTTTATCGAAAGAGCTCTCAACCTCTGACTTAGGGGGATAAACTGTCGCTGGCTTTAGGTATTCGGGAATGACTTGCCTTGTGTGCGGGCTAGGCACGTAGTGGTACCGCTAGGTGGACTTAACTCCTCTACTCCGGTGGATTCTCTTCTAGAGATTTTTCACACTCAAACATTTCGTGTAAATTTTTAGTTGCGAATATTTTAATGTATTAAAATAGTATAAGTGACCCCTTTTTATCATCCTTCTACAACGTGTGTTTATTTAACTTGTTAGGATATGTGTGTGTTAGCAAAAACAAAGTAGATAAATATGACAGTCCTTTGCGGTCTTTCTTTCTTCTAAAGAAAGCCTTTTTCAGTTATCAAAGTAACCAAAATCTCTTACTTTCCAGCCCTTTCAATTCACATGCATTCCGCGTATGTTCTGTATAGGTAGAGTTTCTCCAATAATAACATATGATTAATCTTATTGAACTGGTTTATTAGTTTTTCATCTTTTCTCTGTTCACGTGAATGTACTTCTGCTACACATAGATGTACCTTGTCTACTAAATTGTAAAAGTATTATCTCTCGTATATAGGCATGGTAGACTATTTTGTATTTCCATCTTTTACCCGACGTATATTTATTCATTTTTTTTACTCAGCTATATATCATGGCGTAATTAACTCTCTGTTTGGTATCCGGGTGTTTCTTTATTGTTACAGACACAATATAGAATTAATTGCACAAGTTTTGTTTGTTTAAATCTCCAAGCACCTCTAATATTTCATATTCCTGACCGTTCTTCGTTGTTTTGATCATTCTGGAGTTTCATGGTCTGACTAAAGAGTCTGTAGCGTTTGATGACCAACCCACCATGCAACCTCCAACCTGGAGGACCAAGGATATCTTAGGTAGGCATGACCAATCGTTAAAAGATTTAAAGGCACCGGTAACTCGCCTTTTATCACATCCCGTTTGCTATATGAGGTACATCCATGGAGTGATATATATTGCCGAGGAGCAACGACGAAGACGTGGAAGTATGGTTTGTTCCAAAAAAAAAATGTGATTTTTTTTTAATGCAGTTTCGGCATTCTTTGTTACCCCCAAGACCCAAAACCATTTGACATATGTTCTTTTCCTTTCAATTAATAGAAATGCATCAACAAAGTTCCTTCCACTCGATCTTTACGAATATTCATTGATAAATTATCAAAATTTGTAATTATTTAGAACCATTATTAATTTTTGATAAACCTAATACTCCTGACTCTATTTCAACACTGTAAAATCGTTTTAAATAAAAGTTCACTTTCTTCAATGGTATATAATGTTTTTCGAACTAACTGTTTCGTATTTTTTCCAAATTGAACAGCTTGGTTCAGTTCTGTGTCTACCGCTTCTAGAAGTAGTTTCCAAAGGAACAAGTGTTTCTGTAAATTTCTTTAATTTCAAACACCATATAAAGTCAATCATTAACACAGAATAAAATTTGAAAATAATTCATTGCTTTCCCGAGGCATTAATTTCCCAAATATAATGATTTTAACGTTCACTGAGTATTCTTCGATTTCATCAGTGGGTTTAATTGTAAATGGTTTTGTTAAATCTAGGTTATCAAATGATAAATTAGCGCGAAATTCTTCATTTATTTTTCAAAGAATATGGACCTCAGCAGCCCAACAAGTATAACCTACGATTTTGATACTTTGTAATTATACAGGAAATTATTACTTCAACATCCAGTTTCATCAAAGAAATTTCCAATGAGTTAAATATTTTTTATTCATATTGGTCACTATTTCATAAAATTAACAATACTATTCAGTGCTCTTTCCCTTTCTTGCTTATTATTTTGTAGCTTAGAAATTATATAAAGTTGTTAGATTATTTTTATATAAAGCAACATTTTCACCTCCATTTTCTGTTAATTGCTTTTCTGTATAATACTTACTATCAGCATCATAACAATTTACTGGATCGGCAAATCGACTATTCTTCTTTGTGTAAATGAAATATATGATTTGGTTTTTCTAAAAAAATTCACCTGTTGCATCACTCAATCCTTTGTTAAAAATTCAATTTATTGTATTTGCTATATAATTCATTCTTTTCAACCTGAACATCACCTTCACTCAATAAACTGCTCACAAAAATTTCCATTTATTTTATTTAACATTTATTAAATTTCTGTTTATAAGAAAAATTTTCAGGATGAATAAAATGATGAATTCTCTCCAAATAAAAAAAATAATCATCGTAACGTAAATTATGTTAATCATTTTCTCGGATTTCCAAAATCTAAACAAAAATTATTTTTATAATAATTTATTCAGGACACTGCGAAGAACTGAAGGTTCCCGCGGATTAAGGCCCACCAAAAGAAATAAGAAGCATTGATGGTAGAATGTGAAGTTGCCGTAAATGAGAGAATGATAGCTTGGAAAAAGACGGCATTCGTATAAAACCCATGAGAATTGCCACAGTTTCAACATAATCTGAAAACAAACTCTTAAAACTATTAAAAAAAAGGGGATCAAGTGGAAGCACAAAAACAGTAGAATTACACATATTAATGAAGATTTCATTAAACTTAATACTACTCCGAACGAGCATGTCCTGTTGCAATAATCTGCTGGAGTGACAGTAATTTCCGGAGTGTTAACAGTTACTCCAAACTATATAAATCGTATAAAAAATGAGTGAAATATAAACAAAATTATTTGAATTCATAAGAAAGCACTCTGAAATGAAAGTAAAAGATATTTACCAGCATTTAACAGCGTATTTATACAGGGCGTTCGCCGGAAAACGCTACCCTCCCAGTCTGTTGCCGTCGGCAACTTGCTCGGTCAGTAGGGCCAGCAGTTTCCGCCACACGGCACCGTGAATCACCGCACTGTTTAACACCTCCGCTGCCCCAACAGTGCAGTGCAGTGACCCTTACATTGTTAAGAACGGTTTCTTTGCATTGTAGATAGTTTGTGACTTCAGTCTCTTATTAATCAGTGTTGTGAATAAACGTTTCTTTGCGGTTTGGCTGGTTTGGGGCTTCATACTCTTATTAATCTGTACCGTGTTTGAGTGTGAGTAAAATTATGGTACGTTACAGTTTGCAACAAAGAATATTTCTCTACGATACATATGTGAAGAAGAAGTCGTTTAAAAAGTGTCGCAGTAAATTTCGTCGCGAATTTCCTGGCGCTTTACTGCCAGCTAAATCAACAATTCTGCGTCTGGTTAAAAAAAGTAAGAGAAACGGGTTCATTTTTTAACAAAAAGAGACTGTCGGTCAACCGTATTCTCACAGAGGAGAAAATTGATGATATCGCTTTTCGACTAGAACAGTCACCCAAAAAATCATTAAGTCAGTTAGGGCAGCGTGTGTCTCGAAATATGTTCAGAAGATGTGAAATGTGCATTACACAAGAGGGTCAACACTTCCAGCATCTTTTATAAGGTAAGCTAATGAATTACGTCACATTTAAATGCTTAGCACACAAGTTTATGAAGCGTAATTATTATGAAATAGTCCGCGGCCGACGGTCGAACAATGCCGGAAACTGACCGCTCGCTCGCCGGGAGCAGTTTCTTCCTTGTAGCGCTAACAGTGGGTTGCGTTTCCCGGCGAACGCCCTGAATTTCATCCAGTCAAAATCTCAATCAATAGCTTACACATGATAACCAATTTAAGTTCTTTTAATTAATACATCAAAGAGTTAGTCAATTCACAGCATGTTCACCCATCAAAACAACACTCATTGATAGAAAAAAATGTACAAATTTACAATCAGTCACCTCATTTCTCCCTCAAAAACAAATTTAGTTAATTTCAATTATAAAAATTAGTGGAACAGTCTTACACATGGAGGAAATAAATATTCCTCCATGGTCTTGCGGCTGTATCACCTCTGCCCATATCAAACGTATAATACCTGCAATTCTGTAGCTGCCACCTGCGTCACACTATAATTCACATATCTTAATATTTAAGGTTATTTCAAATTTGTGTTTGTTTTCACGAGAAGTTGCCTTGAGTGATGTACATGAGAGGATTTGTCTGCTCAACTGGAAGGAATTTTCCAACCGCAGATCATCACAATTTCCCGACATCAGGCACTTATTGCCCACTCATCAAAGTCAACTTGGAGCGAACAGCATTCAACCTAACTCTCATTTGATTCTGGTCGACGGAAGAGTTAGGCGCTTTTAGCCTCGGACTGCCTACTGATCGTTTTTTTTTGTGTGCTTGCCAATATTCATCTTACTGTAGCCTCACAATTTAGCATAGAGGTTTATCAGTCTAGAATCCAAACTGCTTGATCGACTTTTGCTGCTTGTAACTGCAGCCACACTTATGTTTAAATAAACAGAAACTTTAAGAAGACTCAGTATTTAATTCAATAAACCATATGACTCCTCTGATCCCATATCAAATAACACATAAATGTCAGACAGCAGGTAAGGGCAAATGCTTGGAGAAAGAAGAGATAAATCGTCACATGTATTCAAGCAATTAATAAAAACACATAATTAACAGTAACAGAGTTTAAGTCAGTCATCCAGGGGACTTCAATATTTAAAACACAAAACGCTTCCTCCCCTAAAGCCTAACAATATGAGGTAGGTCTGCCCTCTCTGACCAAGAATCCATTACTCGATATTCCAACAATTTGTAAATCTCTTATATCCCACAACTATCCCCCAGAATTATCCTGTTAAGAGATATTTTCATTTCATATGCAGTTGTTTCAGGTCTGCATCTTTTTCTTGGAGAACTCACAGAGGCAGAGCTCTGTACTACCAGTTTGACCTTAGACACTGAAGAAGGGAGGTAACTGGGTTGGCACCACGCTCCAGCCATTTTTCCTGTGGAGTACTTCCATGGTACTTGTTGGATGACAGGCTGAGTTGGCCAGGAGTATCATTCCAGACATTTAGCTTCAATCAAAATCTTCAGACTTGTCAGGAATTGAACCCCTGTTGTGCCAGTCACAGCCATGTGCTCTACCATCTGAGCTATGGGGCCGCTCGTTACAAGATATGCCCTGTCATTACACAGGTCTGTGAAACTAAATTTTAGAAAAGTTTTTTTTTTTTCTTAAACTGTTAATATTTGTCATTATTGTCTTAAAATCAATATAAAATGGTATTCATGATATATACCACATCACATTTACCAGATTCAGATGATATAGTATTTGGGTATAAATAAATACAAAACAAAAATCAAATAAAATGAATGTGAATTATTTGAGAATATTTTTCTAAGTTTTATTGGGTTGATAGGTATCATCCAGCAATAGCCCACCATCATACTAACGTCCCAGCAACCTTGATTCCATCTTTCCATCTCTTAAAATCTTCATTGAACCATTCACCTTGTTCCTCACTGTAGTTGCCTAGATTTTTTTGGAAAACAATCAATATGAGACTTAAAAAAAAATGAATTTTCAGACTTGTATTACAGCCCAAGTTTTTATAGGCGTTTATAATTTCTTGGACAATATTTTTATAATCAGGATTTTTTGTGTTCCCCAAAAACTTAGAAACAACATTTTTAAAGCTATGCCAGGCATTTTGTATTGAGGTTGTCTTCACTTTTACAAATTCTGCATCCTTAAACAATTTCCTGATATCAGGTCCTGTGAATATTTCCTCTTTCAATTATCATCAGATAAGCCAGGAAAAAATGAATTTAGATAATTGAAAGGTTTTTCATCTTGTGGTAATGCCTTTACAAACTGTTTGATTACACAAAATTTGATGCAAAGTGGTGGAAGCAATACTTTGTTGCTATCTATCAAATTCGAGTTGATGACATTTATTACTCCAACTTCCAATTATGTTCTAATCCACCAATCAGATTTTTCCCAATATAAATTTCTTGTTCTACTATCCCATTCACAAATATAACATGGGAATTTTCTGTAAACTTGCTGTTGACTAAGAAGCATGCATATGATTTTTAAGTCACCGCAAATTAGCCATTTGTGTTTGGTGTATTTTATTTTCTACAAAAAACTTTTCAAGTTTTCTTTAAGATAAACTGAATGAGTTACAGGTATTGTCGATACGTAAGAGGGCTTTCTAGCTTCTTTTTGAAGTATCTATAAAAAGTTGCCATTATTGTGCATTGTATGCGATGTCAAATTTTTGTATTAAAATGTAAAATGTGGCGTCATACATTCAAACAAAGCTTACAATTTGCAATACATCTTCACATTTGATATGAAATTATTCAAAAAACCTTTTCATTACACACCTGTGTTATCAATCCAGCACAAATATCCACTAAGAACATTCCAGTACAAAAAAACTTGTCTCTCACCTCATTCTCCTGACCTGGAATTCCTTGTTATGGCTATGACATTCTAAGATCTTTCACAGAAATGCATCACATTCTCCCAACTTTTATTCACTCAACATCCTGCATCACCAACATATCACGAAAAATATAATATTCTACAAATAAAAACATCCTAAAACTCCTAAATCTCCCCATAGCTCCTACCCTTGTAATTGTTCTATTTGGTAATATCCACTTACCACCTTTGGTGAAAAACCCTATTGAGGGACATGCCACCTCTACCATGACCCACCCCCTCCATCAGCTCATGTGCCTCCTATTTACATCACCCTCATTATGAACCACTTATTCATCGGGTTGAACAGAAATAGATAAACAATTTCTTATCAAATCTATATCAACCATGCCAGCTTCCCCTACTGGTCCAACCTCAGTAAATGTTTCACTGTCAGAGCGATCAGAGTACTCCGTCAAACTATATCTCCATCAAAATTTTGTAGATGGGAATTTGCCTGCCAACACACTACACCATACATCCCTCAGACCTCAATACCATGTATTAGTTTTCCCTTGTAAACCCATCAATTTTATATACAATTTATTTTTATTTATTTCTCTTATACATATATTTGTATGATAACATTCCTCTACTGATATATTTATGAACTATTATCTAACGTTTCTTTTCAGTACATAATATATTTAATGGTATTACTTTTGTATCTACCCCACCACCACTACACAAAATTAATTAAAATATAAACTAGGTATAAAAGAAAAAAAATTGAAGTATATATATATAATTAATTAATTATACTAGCAAGTGATGAGTATACCAGGGTGAGGAACCAGAGTATTATCTGAGATTGTAGCCTGTGTAGTCTCTGATATCCAGAATGTGCAGGTAGTCCAATTTTCACCTTTGGAGTCAGATGGGGATGTAATTTCAGTGAGTACTCTGATGGCACTGACTACTAAACAGTAACTGAGGTCATCTACATCTACATATCTACATATATACTCTGCAATTCACAAAATTGTGGGTGGCAGAGGGTGCTCAGCACCAAAGCTAATCTCTTTGCTGTGCGTTCCAATCCCTAATGGTACGAGGGAAAAAAGAATTCATATAAGAATTCATATAAGAATCAGTCCGGCACCTTATTTCTCTAATTTTATCTTTCCTGTCCTTCCGACTCAAATAGGTTGGTGGAAGAAGTATTTCACTACACTCATGAGTGAAAGTTGGAGTACGCATGGTTTCCAATAAGTTTAAACGAAACGTGTGTCGTCTATCTACCAGAGACTCCCAACCTAATCTACTAATCAGTTCTGTGACTCTTTCATAAGGACTGTAGCAAGCGGTCACGAATCGAGCGGCTCTTCTCTGTACTTTCTCTATACTTTCGATCAATCCCTTACGAAAAAGGTCCCAAATGGCACAACAATAATCCAAATGTGGACGCACAAGAGATTTGTACGCTATCTCCTTTGTTTGTTCATTACAATTTTTCAAGATTCTACCTATGAATCGCAGCCTAGAATTTGCTCTACCTACTAAAGAATTAATGTGTATGTCCCATTTCATGTTCCTTTGTACTGTTACTCCCAAATATTTAATAGAATCGACCATATCAATAAACGTATTGTTTAACTCGTATTTCTGAACAATCGGATTCTTTTTGTTAGTTATGCTCATTGTCTTGCACTTTTTACAGTTTAGAGTAAGTTGCCACTCAGCGCACCAAGCCAAAATAACATCCAGATCGCGCTGAATTTCTAAGCAATCGGCCGAAGTTCTTACTTCCCTATAAATAACCGCATCAGCAGCAAACAATCTAAAAAGGCTTTTCACTTTGTCTCCGAGATCGTTTATAAAAATTAAGAAAAGAAGTGGTCCTATTACACTTCCTTGAGGTACACCCGATGTAACATCTAGATTAGAAGAACTTTCTCCTTCAACGACAACATACTGCGACCGACCAGTTAGAAAATCCTTTATCCATTCACAAAGCTGATCCGATATACCGTACGCTCGAAGCTTCGCTAAAAGGCGGTTGTGTGGCACAGAGTCAAAGGCTTTCTGGAAATCTAAAAAAATTGCATCTACTTGTGAACCTGTATCGATAACTTTCATTACGTCGTGTGTAAATAGGGCCAGCTGTGTTTCACATGATCTTTTCTTCCGAAATCCATGCTGATTTGTTGTAAGCAAATTATTATAATCTAGAAAATTCATAATGTTCGAGTATATAATATGCTCCATAACTCTACTACAGACAGATGTTATAGATATGGGACGATAGTTCCCAGGATCACCCAGGTCATGGGCAGCAACCGGTTGGTCTAGATTTTTGAAGTTCTGTTTGTCTGTGACCATTCTGATGGATAACTGCTTCACGGTAAGGCCAATGTAAGAATGCTGGCAATGGAGGGAGGCGAGCTGTATACAAGATAGAATGAAGTACAGGAGGTAGGGACAGCGTTAGGGTGGGAGGGGGGGGGGGGTAAGTGGGTGAAATGTACCGGGGCCCGCTGGCTGATGGGGGGCCCGGATCACCAGCTGCAGGGTCCCCCAGACCACGATTCCATGAATCCGCCCATTGATGTGTCGCCCAGCTAGTTTGTACAGCTATTTAAAAATGGTCGCCCATCATTTTACTCTGGGCCCGAAATTCCTAGCCCCGGCCCTTACAGGAGGTATGGCCTATGATGACATTGCATTTCCTAGTGGTGGGTGGATACCCTGTTGCTGCCTATTATTATTTATTTATTTATTTATCTCTACTTTCAGATGGTTCGTTCTCTAGGATCTACAACAAACCGTTATTCCTTAATACTGTAATAAAATTTATTCTAAACATAATTTTGTAAAATAAACACTAATCCTATAAACTACGAAAATGGTACAAATAATTAACTATTATTACTACACACTGTAAATTATCAACTTGTTAGTAAAAACTGTTACCAACTAATACTAAATAACTAAACATCTTGAGTTTTCAAAAGTTAGTTTAACGCTGGAAATAACTAAACATCTTGAGTTTTCAAAAGTTAGTTTAACGCTGGCATCCGTTGAAGAATAAGCTTCGGTAAATTCCAGAAGCCACACTTCTGGCATCAGCATTCCACTTAGTTGTTTGTATATCGGTGGTTTAGAGTATCTAGTCTCATTCCTTAAATGGCTTTCTGTATTCTGGCAGGTGCAGGGCTAGGCTGAAGCCGAAACCGCTCCCTTGCTGCATCGGACACAGCATCTGCCAGCTTGTAGAGTTCATTTAAGAGGAGGTTGTCTTTTAGAATTTCTGTGATATTTTTCCCCAAGAGCTTCACTCTGTACTGTTTGATTTCATCATCAACAAAAGCACATTCAAACAGTTTATGTTTAGGTGTTCCTGGAGATCTGCACGGGCATTGATCATTCTCTGTCCTATTGATCCAATGGAGATATATTTCATACGGTCCATGACCAGTGAGGAAATGTATTAACCCTCGGGATGGATTGAAGTGCTTCATACGTATCCTCTCTCTGATGTCGGGAAGACTTTCAAATACTCTCCTTCCTGTTTCCGAATTGTTCCACTGCTGTTGCCATTCATTCAAAATACAATTTTTGATGTCTACCTTCTTGGAAGCCACTTGACCCAGGATTTCTGTTATCTTGTCTAAGTTTCCTTTTCATAGCCAGTAACATGCTGCTCATTTCTTATTTCCAGATATAAAGGACATATTCCGAGAATGACTAAGTGCAGCAGTTGGGGTACTTCCGAATGTGCCTGTAAGACCCATGAGAATTCCTCGTTGCATTCGTCTGATATCCCTTGCAGATTTAACCAATCTTAACCTATGCACCCATGTGCTTGCCCCATAACTTGCAATAGCTGTGGTAATGGCACCACAATATAGCCTTTTAGTCGGCAGTGGGATTAGAAATCTTCTTTGCCCAATGCTAATTATTTTATTAATTGCTGCAGTCGTTCTTTGGCATATATAATCAATGTGATCTTTAAAATTCCTATGTTCATCCAGAACAAACCCTTAGTATCTTACTGCTCTGCGTCTTTTAATGGATTTTTCTCCAAGCTTCACAGTGGGGTTGCATTTCAGTGTTTCTTTCATCAAAATGTATTGGGTTTTTGTTGGTGCCAGCTGGAGCTTAACTTGCTTACACCAGCATTCCATTACTTTCATTATTTCTTTGGTGTTTGTCTTGATCTCTCTTCTATTATTTCCTCCAACTAGCAGCAAAATATCATCTGCGAAGGCAACGATTTTTTCTAGCTCTGCCAGACCCATGAGTCAGTTAAGGACAGGTTCGAGAGCAATATCCCAGAATTCTGGGCCACATACTGAACCTGCCTATGCCAGCTCTCTCCTGGCCTCAACAATTGTTTCATAGTCAAAGCCTTTGGTGTACTCCCCAACCAAATTTCAGCCATGGGAGTTGGCCTACCAACACATTTTGAATAACAGAAACTCCCCAGGCTTCAATCTCCTCATCCTACTGTAGCCATTTTTGGCAAGTATAATTAGTTTATGCATATAAATTTTATTTCAAAATTATTTTTTTATTGATCTTTTACTTTTTTATACTATCACTTCTTTTACGTGTTCTGCTTTTTATTTTATTAATTTCTTGCCTAAAATTAACATTTTAACCGATACTGTTTTTGTTCCCCCACCACCTAGACTGGTTGTAATGATCAAAACCACCAGTCATGAGGCTGTGTTGCTTGTTAGCAAACTCTGTCATATGTAGCTATTTTCATGAATAAGGGCATACACCAAATTAGTGTTGTTGTGTTTGCAGATTGTTTTGTCACTGCTGCCCTCTTCCTTTCAACTTTGATGAGTGATGGGTGCATTTTTTTTTTTATTTCCCTTCCATATTAATATCAGGTTATGATATTTCTTCCTACTCCATTGTTACTACTATTTACAAGGTCGAATTGACTGAAGCCACGCATGCTGACCCAGACTTGTGCATAAAAAAGGAAAAGCACAAAATATTGTGTTTTTTATTGCTACTGCCATCGTTCCTTCATCCTTGGTAAGTAATGCATCTCTTACCTCCCATATAAATATATAGACCGATATTTTAAATGATGCCTTTGCTAATACTGTATCGATGCAGCAGTAACCAGTTTATAATTATCCTACGCATAATGACAGGTGCTGTACATTAGTTATCACTAAGCCGTGGATTTGCAGGATCTAAAAAACTAAATTCAGGTTTACTTAGTTCATGTTTTAGGCTTTTATTGGTCTTTGAAATTCTGATTTAGGAATTTACACAGTTTTAAGGAAAATAAAATTTTAAACAAGCAATATATAATGCCATTGTGTTAAGAACATTGTGACTAAATTATATCATGTCAAGCACTCCAGCAAAATTTCTAATAGGACTGTTAAGTATAGTACATTTATATCTGGTATTGATTACAGAGAAGAATGTTCTAGTACTTACTATATCTTTGGAGATGTACATCAAAGAGCAGTTGTAGTTTGACTGTTGTGGAGTAAACATTTAGTTATGAACTGTAATGTGTGTGTGTGTGCCTAAATAAAAGAATAATTACAGATCGTATATTAGGATTAACATAATTAACAATGACACTGTTAATTCTCATTAAAACGTGACATAAACCACTATTATGTTCAAAACATTTATTATTATTATTATTATTATTATTATTATTATGGACTGTAAAATATTCACTTCAAAACTTCTAATTTAACACTGAACAACGGAAAATTTGTCAGATTTTCAGGAGTAAAACCTCTTCTCTCTTTTGTTAAAATTCTCATGAATGTGGAAAAATTGCAATTCATGTCATGTGAGGTAAGAGGTGTGAAATTTGGATTGGCGACTTCCTTAGGTTTCCAAAGCAGTATTTCTTGCACTTTTAACCCAGAGAGAACACAGCCTATTTGTTCCATCCTCTTGAAATCTGGACTACTTGCTAAAACAGCCTCTAGCTTCTTGGCTACGGACACCCCAACTGGTCCAGGAACCACTTTGGCCTTCACTTCTTGAATAATTTGAAACAATTCAGTCATTGGTAGAGTGGCTCCTTCCAACTTCTTGATTGAAAATTCTAGGTTGGAAAAATTAACCTTCATATAGGTCAACTCCTGTACAGCAGGTACTGAGTGCAACACTTTCTTTTCATTTACTATGGCAACAGGTTCACTTTCATCTAGTGGATCAATGACCTCCTTGCATAATATATTGCATTTGAGAGCCAGGTCCCCCATCGTCTTACTACTGGTGATAGAGGGAGGGATATTATTTATTATTTGTCATATGGCATTCTGATGTTACACTGTGTGACCATGAGAGACATGGGATCTAGTTCAGTCGCCTATTGTGTACATTATCAGCCATCCTGCATCTGCAGGTCATTGTTCAGGATACATCACGAGGTGGTTATTGGAAGATCTCCTTGAAGGTTACAATTCAACTTTGCACTTTCAGGATTAGTTTCTTCACTGAAGAAATTATCTCTATAAGTACAGGATGCTGTTCCCATTTTTTCAGATACCCAGTGGAGCCCAAGAGCTAGACAGGTAATGAGGTCATTTGAGGATGGAATGCCTTCAAACACTCCTGCTGTTATCATGTAAGTTGCTCTGTCTGTCACCAACAACTGTAACTTATTCTCAAGTTTTGGATCTAGCCACAATACCTTCAATGCATTCCTTACTGCAACTGCCACCATAGTGTTTTGTTGTTGGAAATTCTCTGCTCATGACGACATGTGGGTATACTCGGTTCCTCACATGCGAGCTTTACCATTATGTATGTGCCACAGGTATCTGTCATCCCATTACACTTAACCAAATGTAGTGGTCAGCGATGTCCACCCATATTTCTTCAATGGTTTTCTCATACAGCAGAGGCAAGTAATTCTTTGTTAAGGTGGATGCATCTGGTATTTTTCTGTTACAAAATTCTTCCAAAAACGTTTTCAGGAACGCATTCTGGATGGTTGCAACTAGTATAATAGCGGCAGTGAGAGCTTCACATAGATGCACGTTAAATAAGTCTTTTGTGCCCAGTTTTGAACTTGTAATGAAACTGTGCTTCTGTTTAGAAGAATTTCTCCTAGTAACAGTTGCCAAATTCTGATGCTGTTGTGCATGGGATTTTTTTTTCTGCAGGCACCTATATAGAAGGCAAAAATAAAAATCCATTGTAATGTAACACCCCTGAAAACATCCAGTTAATATTATGGAATTTTATCCAGCAATCTAGACTCTACAGAGACTACATAAGCTACTTTAGAGATGAAAACAGATAAAATCTAATTTACTTTTCAAAATTATAAAAAATATACAACAAACTAACCTCGCTGGTTTTACACATGCTTGACAGTATATAGTTTTCCCATCTGTAGAAAAGTTCTTATTTATTCCAATCCACTCTCACAGTGCTACTTCTTAAGGATTTCTGTTTAGACATGATCCCTTTTAATGAAGGAACTAAATATATGTACACAATGTTTTAATTTTTTTTTTTTTTTTAAACAGTTTAACGTCCCTTTTTAACAACGTGGTCTTTAGAGATGGGAAAGGATGGGGGCAAGGAATGGGTAGGAATTCGGCCATGGCCTTTTGAAGGAAGCATCCCAGCATTCACCTGGAGTGATTTGGGGAAACCATGGAAAACCCAAATCTGGATGCCCGGACGGGGATTCGAACCGCCGTCCTCCCGAATGCGAGGCCAGAACGCTACACAATGTTTTAATTCCCATTTCATCACTGACTAATGTGGTATCCAACTGTTCACTTTTCAGATAGGGTTTGCATTCCTGTGATTGTAAACATCTAACATGCTATGTTTTAAATTTGCTAATAAATCTATTTGTTTTATGTGTAAATGCAGTCTCTGTGAGGGATCATTCCTATGCCACTTACATCTGCAGTGTCTTGGAGCTTAGGATTCATGTAGTCATAGATACAACTGCGGATGGTGACTGGCCAGATCGTCCAGGTAACATCAACTTGTGTCAATGAAGAAGAAGGAAAGGAAATTTTTGAGAAAGAAAGGGGGAAAGGAAGTGGTCGTGGTCTGTCAATAAGGTACTGTTCCATCATTTGCCTGGAGGTGAATAAGAAAACCACAGAAAACCGACAGTGGGGTTCAAAACCATCGCATCTCCCAAGTCCAGATTATTAGCTCACGGCCCATACTACAGTGCTCACCCGGTTGGTCATTTGTTTTATTTAAGTACCGGTAATAAAATTACAGCTGGACAGGATCTGTACTTCGAATTAGGTCCTTTTAGGTTCTGAAAAACTAATTAGGTCATAACACAGAAATTATGTTCTTTTAGATACCATTAAATTTACAAATGTTATTAGTTTATAGAAAAAGACAAAAAAAGTTTACATTTCGAGAATATCGGGGTGGGAACCAAATGTGTTTGAACCTAATAATCTGGACCTTAGTTATCACAGACTGCAATTTGGATTGTCTTTACCATTCTCATACTCCATAGTTGCCAGTCACTGGCTGGGTCTGCTTTGAATACAATCCTCTCCTGTATCCTCTCTTCCCATCAATTCTTCATCACCACCTTGGTGAAGTCCTATCCTCTCTTCAACAAACACACTTCCACTCTCGTCTTCCTCTGGGTTATTTACCCTGTATGCTTATTTCGTGTATTTTATTATATAAAACAATTTAAAACAAGTTCATATTCTCCTAAGCACATAAGATAATTCCCTTTCACTGGTACTTGTGCTGATATTATTCTTCAGTACCCTGCTTAGAACTTCACCAAGGGGGAAAATAGTGGGCTGATGAAACTAGTTCTAGAAGTATTCTTACAATGCAAATGGAAATAATATAAACCCACTGTACTGCAGTTCTGACGTTTCAGAATAGTTCCCAAAAAATCATCACAATAAAAAGTCTCAACATTCTGTCAATGTGGAAAGGTTCTACAGGCATAAAACATGTCTAAATGTTTTGTTCCACTATATTTTGTTGTAAAATAATTGTATTTTATCCCTAAAATTTTTAGGTTCAAATTTTATAAAATTTATCAGAATAATTTTCTAACTTAAGAAAATAGAGGTGTCATCATTTACGAATCAACACTATGATAAATGTGAAAGTAACTTTGTCTCTCTATTTGTAACGTTTCCATGACTAAATGGCTTGACTGATTTTGATTAAATTTGACAATGAAATACTATGTATCATTGGGAAGAACATAGGGGATTTTTTTGAAAATAAACATATTTTGTCTCAAAATTTCGAAAACTAACCGAATGGTGACTGACAGACGAATAGTGTGTGTGTAAGTCTCTGTAATATTATAACAGTCACTAAGGATCTGTTTCTGTTGCAGTCAGTTTGTGTATTATTTGTACATAAATTTCATGTACAGACACAGCTTCAAAAATCTGCTGGAGGAACTGTGGTAGGTAGTCTCCCACAGTTAAAACACTGTCTCAGTTTGTTGCAAATTGGTTCTCTTCATGGTATGGAGATGGCTTCCTTCTCAAATTATCTAGACAATGTGCTTTTGGGACCTTTTTTTAACGCAACTTACAGCTTTCTATATCCAGTTCTAGCAATAAAATTCTAAGTCCGTGTGTATGAAGATGCGTGTAACAGCTAGTATGATGATAAAGATAACTTTGGAATATAAAATGGAACAATTTCAAATTTTTGGGATTGAACCTTTGGTCACCCAAAGAGCATAAAAAACACACAAACTGGGTGTCGCAGAGCAGCAAGCAATACATTGCAACCTTGCAAATAATATATAAAACCATTTAGGGTGCAGTATTTTTATATAAAAATTCAACATCCTTGCAAAAACCTTAGTTTCTTACAGGTGCTGCCAGATGATGATGTGTACATTTAATCTGAAATGGATAATAAAGACATATGTAATATGATTAAATATTTGTGTAAGAAGGAGAGAGATCTATAGGACAGTCACCAGTATTTGCTTGTAACATTACAGAATGATGCCCCTCTCTAAGGCACGGTAAGAAAGTGGCACCCGAATTGGGACAACTGGCACTGAGGAAGATTCCTGTACAGAAAGGCCAATAGAGCCAATCTCACAGTAAAATAAGGACAGGTAGGTTGAGGAGATACTAGGCATTTTAAAAACAATAGATCTCATTTTGAAAGAGTACTTGGCTACTAGAAATGACCCCACCTACTGCAGTGAAGAGGCAGGTCTCTACATAAAGTTTCTCTTTGAAACAAAGCCAGAAGATTTTGCTTAATGGTTTGTGATTGTAGATAGGACCACATACCATATCTCCCCTTCCAAAGAAGGTCAAGTCTGTTCCTTCTGGAGAGAAAGTGATGGCAGCTGTATTTTTGGGATTAAGATGGTATGCCGATCCTCGATTTTCCTGAAAAAGGGGAAACCATTGTAGGGGCCGTATTATACTAACCTCGTGAAGCAGCCGGAAGAGAGGCAATCTGCACATCATCAGGACAGTGCCCCCAGCTGCATTGGCTTAGCAATGTGGGTTTCATTTGGTTCTGCAATCCTGCTATTTATTTGGTATGGACCTCACCCTCAGACTACAACCAATTTTGAAATCATTGAGAGAAAATTAAGTTGAAAACTAGATGAAAACTTTTTTTTCCAGTCTACTCGTGTACATCAGTTTTGAGCCACAATCTTGTGTGATGATCTTCATATTAGTATATGCGCTAGCTGACAGTTTGTGTGTCAGGGGAATAGGCGAGTTCGAAGAGTACAGCAGCTAGTTTGTTGGATGCACGAGAGAATTTTTTTTTCTCTTACACCTCATTGACATCAAGGTCATTACAGGCAGGAAAGGAGAGGGAGCAAGAACAGGAAATAATTAGGCCATGGCCTTTTCAAAGGAACCATCCAGGCTTTTGGCTGGAGCAATTTGGAAAAACCATGGAAAACCTAAATCTGGATGGACAGATGGGGATTCGAACCTGTGTCCTCCCAAATGAGAGGCTGGAGCGTTACCGCTCACCCACCATGCTCCATGTGAGAAAGATACCTGTAACAGAGCATCATGAGAGATAACCAGTCACAAATGCTATTTTTTAAGATGGCATCATCCACATGAATATTTATGTTTGTTGTATTGTGATTTGTAAAACAACAGCACAATTTTGTTGTGATGTGTAATGCAAAAAAAAAAAAAACAAAAATGATCTTTGGAATTCGTCTGCCGCGCGCTTTAGTGCGTGTCGAGTGCTAATAATTTGTGTTTTTGTAGTTAAAAAGTTAAATTTTTGTCTCGTAAGGTAGTTAATTCGTTGAATAATATCATTTTCTAGTAGTGTGAGTGTTAGTGGAACGTTTTATTCAGTATAAATCCGTCAATTGTAAATTCAGTGTTTCGTGCTTTGTTTACATCCGGTATAATATTATTGTTATAGCGTAGCAGCAGTTCATTGTAAGTAAGATTTAATAGCATTAGTTTTGTTTCAAAGTAGATTGCCAAGTTCTCAAGTGATAGTGAACCGTTTTATTTAATACATAATCAGTACAGTGTAAACGCATTTTTTTTTACTTGTTTACATTTGAGGTTAGTTGTGATTCAGAGTTCTAGGGTATCAAATTTCATAGTAATTGTTTAAAAAGTTCTTTTGTTTGCATTTGTGCAGTTTTATTGTAAATCTTGTAGTTGTCAGGTGTTGTAATTCACTTTTAGGAAAAGTTTCGAGTGATATACATAGGTTTTTAACATTTTTTGTAGAAGGCTACTTTTGCATTTCTTTGGCATTTGACACACAAGTAGTTTATTAAAAAGTAAAAGTTTTTAAAGTTCCTTTGCTTGTAAATTCTTAAGTTGTTTTGAAAGTATCACAATGGATACAAAGTGTGGAAACTGCCGAAGGATAGTAAAAGAAGGAGTGACATGCCGGGACTGCGGGCGCTGGTTTCACTGGGGGTGCAGCGATGTATCTAACAGTGACTCTTGTGTCAGTATTTCCTGGAACTGTCACTCCTGCAGAATTAGTGATCAGGAGCAGCGGATTCTGAAACTCCAGTCAGATTTGGCATCTGCAGAGAGGGATTTAAAGGCCCTGAAGGCAGAAAACTCTGTTCTTAGGCATAGGCGGAACAGTGAATGGAAGGAAGTCAGCTCTGGCAGGAGAGGTAGGAGACGCTGTCTGTCTGATGGTTTCCAGCTGGAGACATCCAATGTGTTTCGGCCATTTGAGGATCTAGATGGTGACTCTGAAGACCGTCAGGTTGGACTGAACGATCTGGGTTCTTGCAAAGTAAAAGGGAAAAGTTTTCAGGGTGTATCTAAAAGTAAACGCAGGAAGGTACTGTTACTTGGGAGCAGTCATGGGAGGGGAATCAGTGAGATGGTTCAGTCTGACTTGGGGCCAGATTATGAAGTCTGCAGTATTTTCAAACCAAATGCAGATCTTGGAAGTGTGGTAGCAAATGTGAAAGACCTAGTTAAAGATTTTTCAGATGAGGATTGTGTTGTAATTGTTGGGGGACCAGGAAATAGCCTTGATAAAGACCTCAATTATTCAATTGAGGGAGACATTGCCCACATTTCCAAGAACACACGTCAGACAAGTGTGAGATTTGTTGGTTTGCTTGAGCGTTACGATAAACCCTGGATGTGGCATAACATCAGGCGTACAAATGCATCCTTGGAAAGGGTTCTCTGGCAGCTGGCTAATTCACACATTGGTTTGATTGATGTGGCCTGCATTGGTAGGGACAGTTATACTCGCCATGGACTCCATCTGAATGTCAGAGGTAAGAGGAAGCTTTCGCTTCTTATTGCTGATGAGGTCAGAGGATGCCAGGTGAGGGAAAGAGGTATTCCTGTGATAAATGGTGTTAAGTCGCGGCCTTTTTTAGGGTAAATAAAATAGATTTATTAAGATGTCTTAAGGAAATTAATGTCTCTGATGATCATAATTTGTTGAAATTAAAAATTCCAACTGATATACCAGTATGTAATAATAAAATAAACAATTCAAAGTCATTGCGTCAAAGTGTTCAGACCAGTATTTTCCACCAAAATATAAGAGGAATATTTAGTAAAACTGATGACATTACCTTAAGCCTAGAAGAGATTAAAAATTCCAGAAATTTTAATGTAGACGTTTTGTGTATATCTGAGCATCATTTGTCTGATACAGGAATATCTCAGCTGTCCATCCCAAATTATAAATTAAGCTCTCATTTCTGCAGATGTAAAATGGAGAAAGGGGGAGTTGCCATTTTTGTTAAAAATAATATTGAATGCAGTAGTGTAGTTGTAAGTAAGTATTGTATAGAACAACACTTTGAATGTTGTGTTACTAAACTAGAATATGATAAGGAAGAGCTGATAGTGATAGCAATATACAGGGCCCCCTCAGGTAATTTCAGACTGTTTTTATCTCATTTAGAGTCTTTGCTACTAAGTTTTACAAATAGCAAACAAATAGTATTATGTGGAGATTTCAATGTTGACTTTCTAATTCACAGCAATGATAGATTAGATATGGAAGCCTTGATGTTGTCTTTTAACTTAACAGCACTTGTAAATTTTCCTACGAGAATACAAAATAATAGCAGGACTGCAATTGATAATTTTTTATGGATATTTCTCAGTGCAGTAATTACAGCATACATCCAGTAATAAATGGTATCTCAGATCATGATGCCCAGCTATTATGTATAGAGTCCAGGAACACTGTTAAACAGATAAAGAAAAGCTGGGTTTATAGAAGAAATATTAGTGAAAATAATATAAAACACTTCATAGATACCTTAAACAATGAAAACTGGTTAGAAGTATATAATACGCAGGGTGTTAATGCGAAATTTGATTCCTTTCTGAATATATTTCTAACACTTTTTGAAGGTAGTTTCAAAAAAAGGAAAATTCTCAACACTCCAAACAATGAACTGGGCACGGGATGGATAACAAAGGGTATTAGAATCTCTAGTAAAACAAAGAGGGACCTTTATTTAAAAATGAGAGAATCAGATAACTATGCGCTGAAAGTTCACTATAAACTTATTCTAAAATACTAAGAAATGTAATAAGGAAGGCCAAGAACAAGTACATATCGGCGAAAATAGAAATTCAGACAATAAAATGAGAACAATATGGAATATAATAAAGACTGAAACAGGAAAAACTGTAAATCACTCTAAAGACATAAAAATAGAACAAAATGGACATGTGTATAGCGAAGTAGGGGAGGTTTGTGAAATATTTAACAAACATTTTACGTCAGTAGTAGATAAATTAGGCATAGAAAAGCAATCCCCACATAGTGCTCTAAGGCTTCTTGAGACTGCTTTCCCAAATAGCTTTGTGGAGATGAAATTGCCACCAGTAACAGTCTCAGAAATAAATAAACTCATTAAACAATTAAAACCTAAAAATTCTTCCAGCTATGACAATATTTCAAGTAAATTACTGAAAAGATGTTCAGACTGTATCAGTCATGTACTTGCTCACATTTGTAATGAATCCTTAATACAAGGTGTTTTTCCCGATAGACTAAAATATGCTGTTGTAAAACCATTATTTAAAAAAGGAGACGTAACATGTGTAGACAACTACCGTCCCATTTCATTACTTTCAACATTCTCAAAAGTTTTTGAAAAAGTCATGTATAGTAGAGTAATAAAACATGTTACACACTATAATATCCTAACTAATTCACAATTTGGGTTCAAAAAAGGATCATCCATAGAAATGGCTATATATTCATTTTTAAATAACACATTTGAGGAACTGAATAATAAAATGAATCCTGTAGGAATATTTTGTGATCTTGCAAAAGCATTTGACTGTGTAAATCATGAATTACTTTTGAAAAAAATGGAATACTATGGTATTTTTGGGACCGCAGGTAAATGGTTTAAATCATACATTGAAAGCCGAATGCAAAAAGTTTCAATTTTTGATTCTAAAATAAGTAAAGATGCTTCATCAGACTGGGAGAAAATAAAACATGGAATTCCACAAGGCTCTGTCTTAGGTCCCCTCCTCTTTCTGTTATACATCAATGACCTTCCTGGAAATTTATCAGACAAAGTTAAGAGTGTTTTATTTGCAGATGACACTAACCTGACTGTGCGTAAAACACCAAACAGTACTATAGAATTTAATGTAAATGAAGTACTTAGAGTAGTAGCAAATTGGTTTAAGGCAAATTCATTAAAATTAAATTTTGAAAAAACACATTATATTAGGTTTAAAACAAAAAACTATGCACAGCCAGATATATGTATAAACTATAAAAACAACAAAATCTTAGAAACAGAGAGTATAAAATTTCTTGGTATTAAAATAGATCAGAAACTCTGTTGGCATGATCATATCACTACACTACTGGCAAAGTTAAGTAGTGCCACCTTCGCAATACGAACACTTTCTCTAACAGCAGATCTAGAATTAATGAAACAGGTGTACTCCTCATATTTTCATTCAGTAATGTCATATGGCATAATTTTTTGGGGAAACTCTTCACAAAGTAAAAAGTTTTCATAGCACAGAAAAGAGCTATTAGGTTTCTGTGTAGGGTAAAACCAGAACTTCTTGCAGACAACTCTTTAAGAAACTCAATATTCTTACAATGTATTCTCAGTATATATATTCTCTCATGAGCTTTGTCATAGAAAATTTTAACCTGTTTACACCTAATTCACAGGTACACAGTTTCAATACAAGAAACAGAAATAACTTGCATAAAACACAAACATCTCTGTCATTAGTACAAAGAGGAGTTAATTATTCTGGGATACATCTGTTTAATAAACTACCTAATTGTATAAAACAGCTTTCAGATAATAAAGATGTATTCAAACAAAAACTTAGAGATTATCTTATTGGCAACTCCTTCTACTCCATTCAAGAATTTGAAGAAAATAATTAATTGTACTCATTATGACGTTAGCAAAACTCAGTTGCAAAAATGTATGTTTATTATTATTTCTTGTATTTGTAAAATATGTATATATATATATATTTACTATGATATGACTCATATTATGTGTATATGTATCAACAATGACATGTTTCACATCCCAGAGGTACTTCCTCAGCAGGGATCCATGGAACAAGATATATATATAAAAAAAAAATAAAAAAAAAAATAAAAATGTGAAAAATACTCAATTATCTTTGATGTATGACTGTCAACAAATTTACAATACAATTTTTTGTTTTATTAGTTTTTTCATCTCATTTCAGTTTATTACCCTGCTCTAGTTTTTATGAAATTCTAACATATACAAATGATATTAATTTAAATCTTTTTCTATCTCCGACGCCATCTGTTGCAGCTTTCACTCAACTAACAAATTAGGTGCTGCACTCTTCCAAGTTGTCTATTCTCGCAGTCACTTGAATTGGTCTGATTAAACAACCAAATTTCTAACTAGTAAATTTATATTCTTTGATTACAGAACTATATCATATTAAAATTTTAGCTATATTAAAATGGTTTGAAAACTATTTTTTTTTAATCTGGCACCATGTTAGCAACAACAAAACTGTCTGGTAACTATAAATTTATATTGCTAAAAAGATATAGAAAATTATTAAAACAGAAAATTTGTTTTAAATGATTTCAAAATGCACAATTTTTGCTTGTACAGAAGGTATGCATATAGGTAAACTCAACGGCTTACAGATGCCAGACATTCCGCATCCCTACACAACTTCAACAAGAAAAGAAATATAAAAAAACCAGTTGACCTAAAATTCTTTCTTGAAAACGTTGCTAGCTTTTGTACTTCCTGCAGCCCTACTGCCTTCAGCCAGCTAAGTGGGATTACTTTCTATGCCCATTTTCATTTTCTTAAAGCATTTTCTATTAGATATATAATCCCAAACAGTAAATTAATAAAAAATGGATAACTATAGTAGTTTTTGCATAGGTTGAGGAATGGAATGAATGAAAGAATGATTGACTGAAGAAGTAGGAAGCATTAAACGGAAAGGAAAGGAATAGAGCACTATCAGAGTATCTCCAACACTTGGTGGGTGGCTGGTATACTTGTTAAGCTAGCTTCCACAGGCTAAGTGCAGATAAACTGCTGCTAACAGGGAGGATTATAATGGCATGAACTGTGAAAAAAAAATTTAAATTATTGTTACTATACACGATTGTATTTGCCTCAACAATATAAACAGTACTATGGATGAATTCCTTTCACCTATGATCATTCACCATGCTGTATAATTGACTAGTAGTCAGGCCTATGTGTGAAGTGGGATGTTTGTTTCTAGTTAGTAGGTAAATGACATTGAAGTTTCACAGGTTATTCACACTACAGTGCTAAATGTCTGGTCCAGTGGTTGCATTGGCAAATGTGTTTGTGCCAGAATGCACTTTACCAAGTTTACTACCATACTCTATTGCAATGTAGGATATTATGAGACTGACTTACTGAACTGGGAAATCTGCATTCATGTATCAGACGTTTGGTGGAGGGTGTGTTGCACTGGAGCAAGTTCTGGAAGAGTTCAGGAAGCATCTTGGGCACGAGGCAACAGGGACAGGTCTGAAGGAAATCCTTTTCTGTTGTAAGACTTGGTTACATAAAAGATTCCTGGGAAGAAATGTGTGACAAGAACTATGCAGTAACTGGTGTCGAAAGGTGTAGGTACTGACTATATGAGGCATCAAGAATATAATTTTGGGATATTAATGAAATTGCTGGAATACTTAGTATGAGAATACACACACCTCACAGAGGTTGTATGGCAGGGAATGTTTAGTTTGAAATTGCTGGTTGTTGTCAACATGGAGGTAAAGTTGTAAGTTAGTTGGAATGAAGCTGACAAAAATATTAATGTGGCCATTTTGGAGAGATTTATATCAATAACAGAAAGTAACTTTACATGAGGTAAAAAAAATATATCATGAAAGATTACTACACAAAAATACATGCACTTTTTTCTCTCCATTCATCTCAGGGTATTCAAGCTGTAATGGAACTCCCTAAGCCCAAAGTGAACTATTTTTTTTAGGACTTTATATCCTGTTGATCTCAAGATCAGTGCTAGGAGAGGAGGAAGGACAGTCTTGGTCTTCAGAAGGAACCATCCTGGATCTCAAGAAACTGTAGAAAACTGAAATCTGGATGGCCAGACGGGGATTTGAACCCATGTCCTCCTGAAAGCCATGCCCACAGTAAAAGCAGCTGAGGTGATGGATCGAGGATGATTGCAAAGGGTGTCAAAATGGAAACTTATCTATTTACCTTGCACAAAAATTTTAAGGCATCGACAAGCACCAATCAACTGAATATCTTCATTGGATATATGCAACATAATGGGTATCAAGCTGTTTCACAAGAAAGGGAAATGTCCTTTTAACAATACAAAGGAAGAGAGCCATTATGATCTCAATAAACTGCATCTCAAGTTTGTTCCATCTTGTAATTGATTTTTTGTTATTGATATTACATAAGGCTGCATCCTGCTCTCACATTAAGTGGCACTTACAGGCCTCTGAATCAGTAAATATTAAACTGACTATCTTCAAATGCTTCCTACTCAAAATAATAGCAATATTTTTCATACAAAGAACCTTCACTTATGACAGCTGAGAAATCAGTGGTGCAAAACAAATGTGATATATTATTACAAGCAATCAGAGTACTACATTACCTGTATGATAAATACATATAGGAACATCAATAACAAATATGAACACATTATTCCAAACAACTTTCCACTATGGTATTATCATAGCTGGGCACAGTTAATCAAAAAGTTAACTTCATTAATCCACTACTTAAAAAGTTAACTTCGATAATCGTTAAAGAGTTACAGTTTAGCAAATTTAAAGCAAGTTACAGTTATCCATTAAAAGTTAATCAGCAACACATCTACCAAATGTCCCTCTGGAAATTGAGTTCTTACTGGGGTTCAATATATCTCAAATATATCGGATGTTACAATATGTAGTGGAATCATGCTGGCAATACATTGGTCCACACCCACTTGAGACATGCCATTGTCTGTGACTATGATGCTAAAAGATTCAGCAATGTTTTGTTGACATAACCTTTTATTAACAGATGAAGTTTTTTAAAAAAAATAACTTCTGTTGCTATCTACACCAGAATCCACAGCATTTGACGAAGGCTTTGAATCGTTTTTCCTTATCCCACGAGTTGACGTTGCTTCTACTTTTTCTTCAAACTGTAAATATTTATATCTATGCATCCTTTTCATTTGTTGTTTAAGATTATTAAGGCTAGAAACGTGAGTCTTAATTATAGAAAGTTTAGACAAACACATTTTGGATTCATAAATCAATTGTTCTACCAATCTTGATTTAAATGCACTATAATCGCATAAATGTGGCCAAGAATTTTTAATCTTCTTGTTACTATTGCTAGCATTTCTGATTTCACGAACAGATTCTGGATCTTCAGTTTCCATGATTAAATCATGCAACAAATATCAATTTTTTTCCACTATCAAACTCCAAACCAATACAAACTAAAATGTGGCACTGTATTCCTCATAGTAAAAATATCAAAATCAATCACTGATCAAATTTAAAACATGTAGGGAGCGCCGGTTGGCAGACTTAAAATACAAACCCTCTACAACTCTAGCATTCCTGTTCACACTCACGCCATGCCTAGTATAACAGTTATATGTATCACACTCGCACTTCAAATAGCGAACGAATTCAGTAAGGTAACCAGCATACCGTGGCGTACAATTCAAACAAACGAAATGTCAACAACCAATTTAACGGACTAAAATTAACGGATATTCAATTTATCGGAAGTTAAGAAGACCGTTAATGATTTTTTAGGTTAACTTGAAAGTTACATTTTTGCAACTTTGTTAATTAACGATTAATGGATTAACGGTATTCTGCCCAGCTCTGAGTATTATTACTGGCTATACCAGTTATCATAGTTGTATATAAACAAATTGATATTTCAGTTATGTTGTTTTGTATTTAGCTCATGCAAAGAGTTTAGTCACTTACTAAGAGGATTTATACATAATAGTCTTTGCAGCTAGACAATTTTGAATTTTTCCTCAAATGGCATATACCATATTCAAATTACCTTATAACTGCTTTAACAATCAAAGTCAGTTTCTCCAAGATGATACTATGCAGGGTAACACCATGAACTTCTTGCAGGCAACTCTTCAAAAAGATCAACATTCTTACAATGATTTCTCATATGCTTCATCGTAGAACATCTTAACTTGTTTACATCAAATTTACAGATACACAGTTACAATACAACAAAAATAATGTATACAAAACACAAACATCATTTTCACTAGTGCAAAGAGGCATTAGTTATGAGAAATCTATTCAATAAACATCATATAATTATAAAAAAGTTTGTAGATGGTAAAAACATGTTTAAAGAAAAACAAAGATTGATAACTCCAACTCCATCCAAGAATCTGAATAAAGTGTTAAATGTCTCTAATATGTGCTTCGTAAAATTCAGTTGTAAACATTAATGTTAAATTGTTTTTGTAGCACATAATACTTTATTACTATATTTATTATTCAACTTGAATGTGTATATGTATTCACTACATTAACTAGAGGTCCTTCAGCAGGGATGTGTGGAACAGGATAATAAATAAAATAAAGTTTATTCAGATAAAAACCCCTGAAAGTCTTATGTTCATGTGTAAATAATGTGACTACTTCTTAATAAGGTAAATACTGTGTATAAAGAGAACAATAATAGGGTACTTGACACTAACAAGCTTCCTGTTTAGCATCTGTCAACAATCTCTGTCACACATTTCTGGTTTTAAGTCAATTCATTGCTTAGTTCTGGTTACCAATTCATAAAACAAATATTTTAAATGGAAGCTGGATTAACCAAATTAAAGAGCTCTAATTTGATCAAAATTGAAGTAATGATGCTGGGAACAATTTAAGAAAGACATTTCTGCTCAGCAGAATTCTGGAACATCAAAAATTTCCTCAAGGTTTATGTACTCAAAAATTGAAAGTGCAGTCTTGTGCTAAAAAGTGCACTTATTGTCATGCAGTTAAGAAAATTTATGTAAGATTGAAGTCTTTCTTGGTGTTGCATTTGAATATTAGGTTTTAGAGGATAGACTTCAGAATCTTATACATCCCAGAAACAGTTGTTATTTTAAGCTAAAGTTTGTTTTATTGGCCCATTAATAGCAACTGAAAATATTGCTCAATTGCTGTGCTCATAAGTATACATTAAGCTAGTAGCAAGCATTCATGGTAACAATATGTCTATTACAAACAATATTAATAGTGGACAGTGCACTCTTAACAGTAGCAACATTACAAAAATTACAAACATTGTTAAAGTGATAGTTGAATTATGTACTAGGAAATATAATAGTAACTTACTATCTGATTAAGGCCAACTTATGGACACACATTGCATACTGAATCAGAAGAAATAATTTAATCCATCATCTAGAACAACAGTTTCCAAACTTTTCTTTCCTCTGGACTGAATATTTTTGGGATTATAGTTCACAAGCCACTAAAATCTAATTGACTATTTTGAGATTTGTGGGTAAAATAAAATATTATTTTGAGGTCATTAAAATTTAATGGATTTTAATAATTATTTATAATATAAAATTATGTCAAAAATTTTTTAAAAAAAATATAAAAATGAAATTGAAATATTATCAAATTATTATTGAAGTGTGTGAAGTTATTTCTTGCTAACTAAAATTTTTTTGTTTGTTACAAAACATGATAACCTAATTCTCAGATCCATGTTGACTTACAATCTGTTTCTACAGAAAAATTCATTAGAAATTTCTGATAAAACTGGGTAATCCTGATAGCCAAAAATCCATCAATGGTATTCTCTCATATACATTGAATAATTTGTCACACAAAAGTTCAATTATAGACACACTATCTGAAGTGGGAATTCTGTCTCATATTTTACGTTAAATGTAAGTGAATTCCTCATCAACTAGATTGATTGGGGGAAAATATTCGTACAGATCAGGTATAGCAAATGTTCAATTTATTCTGAGGCGAGGCCACTGCATATTATTATTATTATTATTATTATTATTTTTTATTTTATTTTATTTCATTTGTGGCCCACTGTTTGGGAAATGCTATTACAGAATCTAATGAACCAAACTCACAGTGGGATTACTCCTGAACACTTAGCTGAAATTAAAATATTTTTAAACTGTTATTCTTTTAATACAATACAATACTTTTCCATGGACCCCAGTATAAGAGACTAGCTCTGCGGGATGTAGAAAGTTGTCAATTTACAATTAAAAACGTTCACAACAAAATAAAACATTCACCAGAAGATGTACAGCACATTAATCATCTCAACTACATTTACACAAACTATTTTGTAGATGCCTTAGAAATAAATTCTTTGACAGAGTAGGAGTTGTCAATTAAATTTTTTTTGAATTTCTTCCTGAATTTAATCTTATCTGCTAGACATTCAATATGTGTCGGGAGCATATTGAAGATATATATCCCTGAATATTGGACCCCTTTTTGAACAAATGACAATCCTTGTGAAGATAATTTTTACTTCTAGTGCCATAATTGTGTATTTTACTATTTGTTTCAAACAAAGTATAATTTGTGACTACAAAGGACATTAATTTGTATATATACTCAGCCTCCAATGTTAAAATCCCTAACTTCTTGAACAGGACATGACGTTCTACTGCTAACCCCACACACAATTCTTATTACCTGCTTTTAGGCTCTGAACACTGTCTCCATGATTAGAATGCCCCAGAAAATTATTCCATATGACATTAAGGAGCGAAAATAAGCAAAATAAACAATTTTTGTCATAATCAAATATTTAATTTCCATCTTTAATTTTTTGTCTATATCAATCAAAATACTACAATAAAATTATTTTTTGATGATGGTAGCAGGCAATGATATAGTGTTTCTGCAACAGTTTATGGCACAAAGAGAGCCAAGACAGAGAAAAATGTATCCTTATCAAAGCACAGTTAGTACAGAAAAAATGAAAGATCTCTATCTGGCAATGCTGATGGAGAATAAAGCCAACAACTGTTGTCAACATACTGTGACAGAAGCAGAGTTATTTTTATTCTAAATTAACAGTGTTCTGGTCACATTTACTTCATTTATGAACAAACACTAATCAAATATAATATAAACATAACAGGAGATTGATACCACAAATTGAAGATTATCAAAGGTGTGTTGTGTCATAACCACTTTAGAATGTTATTGGAATACATACTTACAAATTGAGTCATGGATAACTATTATTCCATTTACCTGAGTTACAACTACTTCCATGTCCTGAAATTAGACATCTACCAGTAACCTTTAAGAAAACTGGTTCACAAACTCAACAAGTTGTCTTTCAGAACAACTCAAAGGCTCCCTTTCCTGGCCAAGGGCTGGGTCATCAACCTTCAGATTCCCAGTTTTTGCATATCCTAAGATAACCAACTCACATCACCTCTATTGTGATCTTCACTCATTTCCTTGCTGACTTTCGAAGATTTATACATATAACAAATTCTATAAAAAAGAATTATCTCACAACATAGCTGGTTGTCACAAAACGTCAATTTTCAGTACTTTCCACTCTGAAATAACCCATCACCTAAATATGAGGGTGGTCCCAGAAGTACCCGGCCTGACCGAGAGATGGCAGTAGTTGCTTGAAAAATATCCCTTTATTTCAAAGCACATAGTCTATGAAGCACATGTTTCAAGTTTGAAGACGCTACGTTGTTTCGCATTTGTTTGGCAACAATTAATCTTGAACGTTGTGAGTAAATTTGTGAAAATGGAGAAAATTGGTCAACATTATGTGATACAATACATTCATTTGAAAGGCCTCAGCCCAACCGATATAAAAACTGAGCTAGATTCTACTCCGAGTGAGTCTTCTCCTTCTTTTACAACAGTAAAATATTGGGTGGCAGAGTTTAAACGAGGCCGTACAAGCTGCCAAGACGAACATCGCAGTGGTCGACCAAATGAGGTGACGACTCCAGAAATGGTGAAGAAAATCCACAAAACAGTACTGGATGATCGTCGACTGAAAGTGCGTGAGCTAGCAGACATAGTAAGCATTTCAAAAAGTGTGGTACATCACATATTAACTGAAAATTTGGACATGAGAAAGTTATGTGCAAGATGGGTGCCGCATTTGCTCACACTCAAGCAAAAACAGTGTCGTGAAGATGTTTCAATTGAGTGTTTAGCGATGTTTCACCGCAACAAAGCTGAATTTTTGCGCCATTTCATAACCATGGATGAAACATGGGTCCATCACTTCACCCCAGAGACAAAAGAAGAATCAAAACAATGGACTGAAAAGGGAGAACCTGCTCCAAAGAAGGCCAAGACCATTCCATCTGCAGGCAAGGTCATGGCGTCTGTTTTTTGGGAAGCGCATGGGATAATTTTCATTGACTATCATGAAAAAGGAAAAACAATCAATGGAGATTATTATTCGAAGTTATTGCAATGTTTGAGCGAATAAATCAAGATAAAATGACCACATTTGGCTAAGAAGAAAGTGTTGTTTCATCACGACAATGCTCCAGCTCACAGATCTGTTTTTGCAATTGCCAAAATTAATGAATTAAAGTTCGAATTGCTACCTTATGCACACTATTTGCCAGATTTAGATCCCTCGGATTACTTCCTGTTCCCGAACTTAAAAAAATCGGCTCAGTGGTCAAAGATTTTCGACCAACAAAGAAGTGATGTCGGCAGTTAATGGCTATTTCGAGGAGCAAGACAGTTCTTTTTATAAAAGTGGTATCGAAGCTAATGAAAATCGCTGGAATAAATGTATAGAGCTGAAAGGAGACTACATTGAAAAATACAGTTTTTTCCAAAAAATTTGTTTTTTCATTGCTATGTCGGGTACTCCTGGGACCATCCTCGTACTTAATTTCTTAGGTTACAAACTACATGCACCAGTATGACAAGATCCATTATGGTCTATATAAGACATGATGACTTGACCTACAAAAGCACTGATTTCAAATGGTGCTAGAGTTAAATATCATCTACCCACTCACTTGAAACCAGTACCCGTGCAAGTCTAAGGTTTGCCAATTATTCCTAAAAGAGAACACAACATTCACATAGAAACTATTTAATAGCAGCATTATTTTTTTATTATTTAAAAAAAGGGCTTTTAATGGTTAAATCAAACATTCAAAAGGAATAATGGCCATAATTTTATCTAATTTATAATATTACTGGTATTTAAGGCAATAGCCAGTTCTTCAATCACTGCAAATTTAAGAGATTCTGAAGTTAGAATTGACCATTTTTTTTAATGAAACTGATTCCAGATCTTAAAAACAAAACATTCTTCACTGTACACAAGATTCTACATACTGCTTTCACTTCCTTCCTACACACATTCTGTAAATGATATACTCTGCAAGGGTTGTTCATTTGTATATTCAGTGTCTAGCTTAGAGGATTGCAGCACTGAAGAAAACATTTTTTATGTCTCCCATTGGGAAAGCATAAAAATCCTTAGAAAAGGGGGGGGGGGGAATCCACAACCCAAAAGCTGGTTGGATCCTCCAGAGGGAAGCATACTAAGCCATTGTGTCAGAGGTGGGACTGCCAGTTCCTTTCCTCTGAGACCTACAGTTTAACGTGGAATCCAAACCACAGAATGACATGGCGTGGCTCATATGATCAAACACAACTCTTAAAAATTCCTGCACCCACCAGGATTTGAACTTGCGACTGGAGTAGCGAACATTTGAATTAAAGTTATCTACCAGACAGTGTAACTGTATCATTAGAAGTATCATTAGATGTCAGTTAGGAATACAATATTCTGAAAGAAAAAAAGAAGCAACTTATGTAGGTGCATCATAACATCCAATGAATTACAAATAAGCTAATGGAATTGGAAGTAATGCCTCCATACAGGACAAATGCTAATGCAGTATGTATCACAGTACATTGATTAATGTCTGATGATTTACATTTAGTTTCATCACCATTAAGCTTACAGACTAGCCATATGTTGTTGCAGGAATAATTCTAAGCATGGAGATACTGCTATTTTTGTCAGTCAACATATTAAATATCTTAACCTCTCTGTTGAAAAGAATTTAAAGCTTGTCCAACTGCATTATTCATAAAAACAGGATAGTTATAAATATGTTTCAGCCATCAGCTGCAATTTTTCAACTTTCATTACTAAATTAGAAACAACATTGAACCAGATGACTGCACCCAGCAAAAAATTAGTGCTTTGTAGCAATTTCAATAAATTTTTTTGTAAAAAGACGGTGAAAAATTAGCTATATTGAACAAGACCAAATAATTCAACTCGCCAGCAAAAATAGACTCCCCAACTAGGATATCAAACCAGTATAACACACTTCTTGAACAGATGTTTGTAACAGACACATGTCTCTTTTCAAAAGGGAAAGTAATAAGCTTGGGCTTCAGTGACCATGAAGCAAACAACCGTTTCATTTTTAAAAAATCACGTTGCTAAGCAGAGAACATATGTATCTAAGTTCTTTTATCAGATGAGTATTGGAAAAATGTCTACGATCAAACAAACGCACAATATGTTTTCCATAGTACTTTTCTACATTACTTTAATATGACATTTCCCAAAATATGAAAACTATGGCAAGAACAGCTAATGAAAAGTTGATAACTATAGGCAAAAATTCTGTAGAAAGAACCCATTTTCACAGAATTACTGCAAACAAAACCAAGAGATTCAAAATTTTGCAAACTATGATAAATTTTATAAGAAAATTTATGAAAAAGTAATTCAATGATCAAAAATTATATCAAATAATAATTTATAAAAAATCATCCAGCAAAATGAAAGCAATGTGGCGAGTTATTAGATATTGTGCAAAAAATGAAAGAAAGATTAAATTGTGTACTGATAATTCAATAATTCATGATCCTAAACTGGTAGCCAAACAGTTTAACTATTTTCTCCCCAAGGCAGAAAAAATTTATTAAAAAATAGTTAGCTAAATGATGTTTCCAGTCATTCCATGACATCCATGTGACACAATGTACCTAACTGAGACAAATAATGAGGAAACTGGAAAAATTATGAGATTAAAAAATAATTATCAATGTGGACTAAATGATGTTCCATATTTCATCTTGAAAACCTGTGGTAATCACGTAGCTGGCCCAATAACAAAAATCTTTAATACAACTATTTAAATTGGATTTTTTTTTTTTTTTTTTTTTGCTGTCGTCAGTCTTTAGACTGGTTTGATGCAATCCTCCATCCCTTCCTATCCTGTGCTAACCTCTTCATTTCTACATACCCCTTACAATCCACGTCCTCAATTATCTGCTTCATATATTCTAATCTCTGTCTTCCTCTACAGTTCTTACCTTCGACTGTTCCCTCCACTAACAAATTAACCAATCCAGCATGTCTCAAAATATGACCTACCAGCCTGTCTCTTCTTCCTGTAAGCTTCTTCCATAAACTTCTTTTCTCACCCATCATTTCTAAAACTCGTTCATTTCTTACTTTGTCTGTCCACCTAATTTTCAGCATTCTTCAGTAGCACCACATTTCAAATGCTTCAAGTTTCTTTCTTTCTGGTATTCCTAAAGTCCATGTTTCGCTACCGTAAAGTGCTGTGCTCCACACATAGAGTTTTAAGAAGTTCTTTCTAATTCCTAGATCAATATTTGAAACTAAAAGGTTTCTCTTTTTCATGAAGGCTCTTTTTGCTAGTGCTATTCTACTTTTAACATCATTCCTGCTTCGGCCATCGGTTGTAATTTTGCTTCCCAAGTAACAGAACTCACTCACTTCTCCTATTGCATCAGATCTTATTTTTATATTTAATCTGCTAGTATTGGGGTCATTTCTGCTACATTTCATCACTTTTGTTTTACTTTGATTTATATTCAGTCCAAAATCTTCCTTCAGTATTTTGTTCATGCCATTCAATAACTTCTCAATATCCTCAGCCCTCTCTGCTAATAACACAATGTCGTCAGCAAATTGTAGCATACTGATTTTTTCTCCCTGAAAACTCATGCCACATGGAAATTTTTCTTTGACTTTCTTCATTGCTTCTTCTACATACAAGTTGAATATTAACGGGGATAGACTACAACCTTGTCTCACACCCTTTTTAACTGATGCATGTCTCTCGTGATTCTCTACTTTTATTACAGCCACTTGATTCTTATATAGTTTATAGAGGACTCTTCTATCTCGATACTTTAGACCTGACTTCTTTAAAATTTTGAACATCTTGTCCCACCTAACATTATCAAAAGCTTTTTCTAAATCAACAAATGCCATAAAAGTATCTTTGTTTTTCTTGATCCGCCCTTCAAGTATTAATCTTAAAGACAGAATTGCTTCCCTTGTACCGCGATTTTTCCTGAACCCAAACTGATCTTCACCTACTATCTCTTCTACTACCCTTTCCATCCTTCTGTATATTATTCTGGTCAGTAATTTTGAAGCATGTGATGTTAGACTAATTGTGCGATAATTCTCACATTTGTCAGCTTGTGCTTTCTTTGGAAGTGTGAAGATGATATTTTTATTAAAATCATTTGGAATTTCTCCTGTTTCATAACTTTTTGATATCAGCTTGAATAATCTTTCGATTCCTTCCTCTCCTAGAGATTTAAGAAGTTCTGCAGGGATCTCATCAATTCCAACTGCCTTATTTGCTTTCAAGTCATTCAGAGCTTTATTAAATTCTGCCCTCAAAACAGGATCTCCTAAGTCATCCATGTCGACATCGCCTTCCTTTTCCAATACACTATTGTTCAAGTCGTCCCCATCATACAGTTTCTCAATGTATTCCTTCCATCTGTTAGCTCTATCTTCTGACCTTAAAAGAGGTTTCCCATCGGCAGCTTTAATGTTCATACCTCTTTTCTTCATTTCTCCAAAATTCTGTTTGATCTTTCTATATGCAACATCTACTTTTCCTGCAACCATTTCCTTTTCTACTTCTTCACACTTTTCTTGTAGCCATTTTTCTTTTGCTATTTTGCATTTCCTATTTATTTGATTTCTAAATTGCCTGTACTGCTCTTTTCCTGCATCATCCTGAGCATTTTTGTACCTTCTCCTCTGATCGATCAGCTGCAAAATTTCTTCTGTGATCCAAGGTTTTCGGGCAGCTTGTTCCCTAAAGCCTAAGGTTTCTTTGCCAGCTTTCATTATTTCGGTCTTTAATGCACTCCATTCGTCCTCGGTTGAGCTCCTTTCACAGTTAATTCTTAGACCTAAGTCTACCATTTCTGCAAATTTTTCTCTTGTGCTAGATTGTTTCAGTTTATTCACTTCCAGTCTGTTCTGCTTATGCTGCTTCCTTATTCGCTTGAATTTCAGCCTGCACTTCATTACTATCAAATTATGGTCCGAGTCTATGTCTGCTCCTGGGTACGCTTTACAGTCTAGAACTTGATTCCTGAATCTATGTTTGACCATGATGTAATCTAGCTGATATCTGCCTGTATCCCCAGGACGTTTCCAGGTGTATATTCTTCTTGCATGGTTCTTAAACAGTGTGTTCGCCACTACTAGCTTATATCTTTCACAAAATTCTAGCAACCTGCTTCCTCGCTCATTTCTTTTTCCTAGACCATAACTTCCTACAGTATTCCCCTCTTTTCCTTCTCCCACTATTGCATTCCAATCACCCATGATTATTAGATTTTCCTCCCCATTCACATATCGGAGTAATTCTTCAATTTCAGCATATATTTTTTCTATTTCTTCGTCATCTTCCTGTGACGTTGGCATATATACTTGTACTAATGTGGTTGGGACGGGCTTAGTTTCTAACCTCATCAAAATAATCCTGTCACTAAATTGTTCATAATAACTCACCCGTTTCCCTACTTTCTTGTTCATTACAAATCCTACACCAGTGACTCCATTGACAGCTTGTGTGCTAATTATCCTGTGTTCCCCAGACCAGAAATCCTGTGCGTCCTTCCATTTAATCTCACTAATCCCAACAACATCTAACTTAAGTTGTTCCATCTCCCTTTTTAAGTTTTCTAACCTACCTGCCCTATTCAGACTTCTAACATTCCACGCTCCGACTCGTAGAATGTTTCTATCCATTCTGATGACTCCTCCCTGAGCAGTCCCCACCCGGAGATCCGATTGGGGGACTATTTTACCTCCGGAATATTTTACCCAGGAAGAAGTCATCATGATATATGTAATTTGAGAGGATTACATGTCCTCGGGATACCCTTTGGGTCTTTAATGCAGTGGTTTCCCGTTGCCTTCTGCATCCCCATGCCGTTGATCATTTCTGATTCATCCGCCTTTAGGGGCCGTTTCCAACCCCAAGGGCAAGAGGGTGCCCTGAACCGCTCCCCGCTCTCCCGCCCTCTTTTCAGAGGCCGTTGACAAGCAGTGGGTGACTCCTTATACCGGGAATCTTTCAGTCGCCAGAGCCTCGTCCGTGCAAACAGGGTGCACCACGTGAAGGAGAGGTTGACATTTGGTTGGGAAAGACTAGTATAGTCTCTCCCAAACCCTTACACCCCTTTTTTTCTTAAGGATTCAAAATTGGAAAACTACCCCACACCTGAAAAAGGTCCTGCTGACCAGCTAGCAAATTATGGACCTGTTACCCTTCCTTGTTAGACAGCTAATATTTGACAACAAAATGCACACCATTTTCTTTTCAGCAGCATGGTTTCAGGAAAGAAATATACACAAACAGCATTACTTGAATTCATAGATTTTGTTTTAAAGCTTTAGATGGAAATAAAATGGTTATGGATATTTTTCTGGATCTCTCAAAGCCATTGGATGTTATACATCACAATATTCTTTTAGTTTAACTGGAAGAAGTGAGGACAAGGCAAAATGCTGGATTAAAACATATCTTGGAAACTGTAAACAAAACATATAATGAAACAGTATACCAGAAAAATTGTAAAAGGAAACATCTACCTAAGATAAGCAATTTATAAACTATGGTGTTCCATCAGACCCAGGTCTTTTTTTTGTAAATTTATATGTATGATCCCAATTAGAAAACTCAGCCAAAAATGTAGTACTGTTTGCAGATGACATCAGTATTTTATTCACTTCCCCAGACATGAAAAATTTAGCATTAATAACACATGAAAAAATTAATAAATTGAAAACCTGGTTTAATGAAAATAACCTAATATTGAATGAAGTAGAAAAACAATATGTCCGATTTTTTAACCACCTAATTGATGTAACACAATCAGTATTCAGATAATAAAAAATGGCAAGGATCTAGAAAATTCATATGAACCAAATTATTGGAATTATAGGCACAATAAGCAATGAGAACTGAAATACACAGACTCGTGTAGAATAAGTTTTTGGTATTCTTGTTTTGTTAAATATATTATTCATCTGTTCAAACCACATCATTACTCATTTTATATACACCATCATATTATCAAAATAACATATCCAATGTCAAATGTGCAACTGCAGTGTCAATTAACTGGATCAATAAATACCAAATCTAATCTAAAATTTTCCTGACGGTATCTGGTAATATCTTGCACAATATACTGCAGTACCACTGTTGTCATTCACTGTCAGTTATTGTGCCAAATGAAATGTGACTAATTTACATATATCAGAGTACCAGAATAATGTAAAAATACTCAGAAAACTTGTAGCAGATCGTGAAACAAAGATTGAGAAACTTCTTTCCTAAATCTCTCAGATCTGTGTGTCTCAACACAGTGAACAAAATTGGTGGTAAGATACTATACTCAAATATTAACCGAGACACTGTACACAATTCAGTTTCCCATTAATGTAATTAGAATGAATACTGTACATATTGTGTATATAAGTGAAGTGACCACAGAAGTAAACAGTTAACATTTCACGCAAAATTAGCTACTAATTCAAGGTTTTCACTAAAGAAATAGGCTGTTAGTAACAGCTTGGTAAAATTAATTTGTGTTAAAGCTTTCAAATATTTTAGTTTGACACATGAAATGTATTAAATATGTTTTTTGAGGGATACTACATTTTAAAGTAAAATTATTGCTAGCTATGACTCATGCAGACTACTATTAAAAGCTGCTATTCTTTATACAATGTTGACTTCAGTAAGTAGTATTGCATAGTGATTATTAAAGACATTTGTGTAATGTCTTCATTGTTTTCTCTCTCCACAAGTAAAAAATAAGAAAACGGCAGTAACCAAATCCCAATTTAAAAGATGTAAGAAAAAATATACTGAAAATAAATATAATACCACTTAGTGAAGAAAAGAAATAATGTTAACCAAATAATTTACTCATCCCAACTTGTTAAATCAGATGGGTAATAACACAAAACTAATATTTCCACTGGAAATAGACAAATGGATGCAGGTGCCAAACAAAACACAGCATTACCTGCAGGAATTGCAAACAGCACTCACGACACTGACATGAGCAGGCTACGCACACAGTTTAAAAGAAAACGGCAGGTTCTGCTCTATGGCCTGGCCACAAAGCACTGGTAAGCTTAGACCCTCAGCACATCCGACACCGGCTTCACGCAGACTGCACGCAACACGCTCAAAGAATCACTCTCCAAGATTACCAAGCTCTTCCCTCTCTTCAAACATGTTTGAATTTCTGAAACAGTGCCAACAAGATATACATCTTGAAAAGGTTTGCATTTTTTTGATGGAATACTTGAAATTCTACAAACATCTCAAGTCATGACAAATCCAGCAGACAAATACATCTATTTCTCAATTTGAATGATGGGTATAATGTGTGTTACCAACATTTAAAGTCATTAGTAATTACTGTAGTTGTAAAAATAAAATCCAGGATCAGAAGACATTGGCCCAAAAATTGAAATTACCTAATTATGTGCAGTTAACTGCATGAAAGTTGTACATATATGAAAGAAGATAGCAATATTCTATATATTAGGTAACCAATAAAAAACTCAAATTATTCCCCTTACTATTTACATGGTTTCCAGCATTTTTCCCTTTACATAATTTTATTTTTTATTAAAAAGAAGTATTCAGTTACCAGGAAAATGTATAATACATTTGAAACAGACTAAAAACCTAAATACTGTAATTATTCCACTTTAGGTCCTTTTTATGAGGATTCGTTAATGCATTGTGAATTTAAAATTATTTTATGTCTCAAATAATAGAAGATATACAAAGCCAGAAAGGAAGGCAATGTGATCCCAGGCTAGCATATCCAGTGTCACTTGACATCTGAGATGACCCAGTTTGAAAAAAAAGAAAGCAAGACAAAGAGGCCTGCAGGACAAAGGGGAACCGGCCGCTCAATAACGCTGCATTCTCCTCATCTACTACAAACATTCAAAGACATCTTTGTCTGTGCCACTATTTCCGTTTGTAACCATATTATCCTTCAGTTTTGTTTTATTACTCATTTAATAGTACAACTCATCCATCTATTTTCAACTAAGACCTAATACTTTTTTAAAGGAGACTTATATTCATCAAGATAAACATAATTTTAGGTGTAATGTTTTGAGGTTGTTACCCAGAGTGATGATGAAAAAAAAAAATACTTTTTGCTGATGGTCCAAGACAGATCAAGCCATGTTCAACATATTTGGAGTAAGGCTTACAACTGTTCAACTACTATATATACTGTTTAATCCTCCAAATCTAGTTAACAATGTAATTTCAGAAAGATATTTAATATTATAAAGTAAGATCTGTCTTTCTCACATATCATTGTTCACAACCAAATTAGAATGCCTTATTTCATCATTACTAATGTGCAGCATATTTCACAATTCCTTTTTGTCTGTCAATCAAATCCTGATGTTGTGATTTAAATCAACACTTACATGTGATTAATCAATTTGCTACAGTAGAGAAATTGTTCACAAAGCATGCTGAAGATGTGTGTTCCATCCAAACATTGGAAATAATAAGTCTGAGTAAGGAGACAAAACTACATTACAGCTAGGAAAAACTAAACAAACCAAGAAAAAATAGCCTACAGCTGAAATTTTCAGTGTTTCAATCAAAGAAAGAATTCTAACTTGCACAATACAAGAAAATACTTCCACTTTGGATTCTTTTTCATTACATGTTTTATAGTCCATTTAAGTCAGTCACTGAATTCAAAACAGCAAAACAGCAAAAATTCCAAAATTCTGAGACCAATAACCACAAAGCATTGTGTATCCTTAGCTGCCTGGATAAACATGATTTTGGGTTTATGATGTTTTTGATATTTTTGGCACAAATAATTAGTCTCCAAGGCAAATGTTCTTTTTTCTTCAATAGAACTAAAACCCAACAACTCAATTATAGATTAAGTTTAGCAGAAAGTTTTTCTCAGGAATAAAAACAATTGGTCTGAAAACATCACACTATTCAGTCTGCAGTTACCTCTCTACTTAAACAAGACTTTTAAAGGATATTTACCATCTATCCATTCATTAAATTCTTATTTTGTACATTGCTAGTAAAATATCTAATGTTACTACGTGATATAATTTAAGTAAAGCTGTATCACAGATTCACTGGGGGGGGGGGCTGCACTAAGCAATACATCTACTGCTGTCACCAGAGCCCTAATCAAACAAACAAGACTTGAAAAACATTCATGAATCAACATTAAAATTCTTACAAAGGGTTCTCCTTTATCTACTAAGATGTCTGTAGACACTGTTCTGTAAACCTAACATTTATATGCTACTATTCTTTCCACTAAGCTGCATTTTAAATTTACTGCAAATTTTATTTTGATTTGGAGATTAATTAGTAAACATTTTAATAACGCATTACAATAGAGATCGCTATATTCTTATTTGGATAAGGCAGATATAATAAACTCTGATTTAAATGTACAAACAGTATAATTAATTTTACCTGAACACTGGTTAAATATTTTCTCCACATATATCCAAGTATAAGAAACTAAATATTGTGAGAACTGGAACTAGATGGCAGAACAAGTAAACATCAGTACATTAGACAAATTTCTGGAAATTTAAAATACTAGAATCAATCAACATAGCCTGTAAAAGGGTAAAAAAATTAGATGTAAACAGCTCTTTCTACAGTTCTTAGAAACATCTTTAAAAAATTGTGTGTATTTGAGAATTTGAATCCTGGTCTATGATGTTGGGTTCAATGCCCTGATAATGGAAGGAGCCATGGACATTGCTTGCTGGCCGCTTACAAGTTTGTTATTTGTACCAAAATTTTATAAAAATGTCGAAAAAAAGTCAAATGTAAAAGCTGCTTTGTTGGTTAACGTATGAAAGTATTTCCTAGATTTACGTTATTACAGTCTCTTCACACCTATAAAGAAGAAACGTCATATGTTTGACTACTAGATGACATTTTTATTTAACAGTCTTCGGTTTTTTGCAGACAATCAAATGGTTGGGTTGCCAACCATACTTTATAATAAAATATCATACTTTATTGTAAACTTAAAAAAACTTAACTTAGTCCACAACCCGAAGGAGACATACTAAGCCATTGTGTCAGAGGTAGGACGGCCAGTTTCTTTCCTCTGGGACCTACAGTTTAACGTGTAATCCGAAAGTATACTTTCCCTAATTATGCGGAAACACTTTATTCCTGGTAAAATATAGAATTTATGGAACGGAATGCCCTTTTTAATTTATTTATAAATCTAGATCTAGGATATGGGAAGCATCTATAAAATTTTGAAAGGAGACAGAAAATTAATATCTTGTTCCATGGGCACGAAAAAACAAATATTTAAGGCAGTAATTACCAAAATTTTAAAATACTTTTTTTTTCTTCCATATACTTCTTATTTTTTCCATCCAAAGGTAAATATACTTTATTTTCTTCCATATATGTTGGCAACCCTAAACGTGGTAAAAATTCTTAAACGATGTATATCTATTTATGCTTACCTACAAAAAGAAACCCGGTTCTGATGAGATTCGCAATATTTTAGGTATAAATTTGTTCCTCTTAAATGCTTAAGTAATAAATTTGAAAAGACACGCTCTTTGTCTAAGTGATTCACACCGCTGTATATAGAGCTTTGTAACTTCAATATGGCCACCGAAATGTATACTCAACTTCGGGTTGTTCTCTAGCACTGCGTTTACATGTGCTATCGTCGCTACAAGGATTATTAAAAACGAAATTACGACGGTTAATCGTTGCATCTACGGATGTTTAACGATTTCGGTGAAAAATAAGGGTCCTAGTTATCATACTTTATTTTTTGCTTTTGTTTTTTTCCCCAAAGATAAAGACCGGCGAAGCGGTGGGTTATACAACTACGACATGGAAAAACTCCATCCAACTGGACCCGAGTGCGTAGTAGCCATTTTGTTAAATCGGCATGGGCGCTGGCAGGATTACCATAAGGGAGGTGCATCTATATCTATTTTATAGACAGTACCGGATCAACCACGTAGCAGGAGGTAGCAAATGCTACGGGCCTCGCGCCTTCGGTGGTGCCCCCGCGCCTAGGCTAGATGGGCGACTTTTTCTTAGCTCTACAATTTCCCCTGGACGGCAAAAATGTAGGGCCTCTTCTTCACATTTGCTAGGGGCCCAGCACTGTCTTAATCTGGCCCTGTGTATACATTATACATTATATATAACACTTATTAACTAAGGATACTGAATTTATTGACAATGTGTTGAACAAATTTTGGCAACAACCTAAGTGCCTTAAGTTATTATCCAAACCGTGAATTTAATAGGTCTAGTAAAATTTTTGTTTCTTAAACTTTTCTGTTCATATTCTTTCATAGCACTGAGCAGAGGCGGATCTAGGGGGGGCTAGGGGGCTCAAGGCCCCCCCAAAAGTATCTAGGTCCACCCCCCCCCCCGACACTGTAATTTTGGAGCCCTTTTTTTAGTTCTACGGATTTGAGGCCCGAGAAGGCTATAAAGACTACCCTAAGGGCCGACTTAAGCCCCCCCCCAAATCCAAAATCCACTGAAGGCAAGCCCTCTGAACCAAATTTCATTCAAGCCAAACCCCCCCCCCCAAAACCAAAATCCTGGATCCGCCCCTGGCACTGAGGTGCAAGTGCACCCCCCTCCGGGCGCCCACGTAAATCGGATTTTAATTCATCGCTTGACAGCTGTGGTAAGTGGTTGGCTTGATTTTCACGCTTTGAAATAAGAGTATGAATTGATTGTATCAACTTCGTATGCACCTGTGCTGGAAATAAATTATTTATGTTGTAGTTGTGTTTGCATTATGGCAACATAGCCTTGATTTGCTGTGGATTATCTACCTTTTCTGCTACGTTCTATGAGAGAGACAACTTTAAAAAATATTTCAGGTCGACTGAAAATCTATTTAACTGTCAAAAAAGTATTAAATAGGTTGGTGAAGGTAAATATTTCCACGCGATTTTATATATATATATATATATATATATATATATATATATATATATATATATGAGATGAGGAAAGTATGTTGCAGTTAAGATTTTTTTTCGGATGCTTAACAATCTATAATGTGAACAGCATTTTACAGAAAGGTTAAAAAAAGAAAGGTAATTAAAGCCTCAAGCTGTTAAAAGACTAAATTTGCCGTCAATCGACGAACATTTTGCGGACAACCAGCAACATGGACCTATCTTACAAACTCAACAAAAGGAATAAGAAATGCTAATGGCTAATATTACGAACCTTCGTGAAAAATCAAAAATTTATTTTTATGGTTGGCACAAAACTCGTTAAACCAATCTTTAGGAAATTAGCTCACGGAAGAACAAGTTAAACTTCAAACAATGTTTGATGTTCAGAGATTCTTCTCTCCTATATCACCTGTAAATACAACGCAAAAACTATTCTAAAAACAGTCTGGCCTAAAAGCAGACATTTTATAATTTTAAAATGATTTCAAGCAGTTCAAAACGATGAGCAAAACGCCGGCAAGCGGCCCAATTTAAACTTACCTTCAAGGCTTAATTGGCCTTGGTGTTAATTCTTACCTGTTAATCAGTTCTTGCTTAGTGTACTTCTACAGATTACGTACTCCGGTTTTAAAAAGTAATTACTTCAACTTTTTAACTGTTAAATTCATGTACACAAATTGCATCACAAACGAAAACAAACGCAGTGGTCAACCGGAAGTTAACAATACCACACTTTGCGTGGTGGCGCTGCAGGTGATGAAAAAATAAACTAATAAGTTACAGAGCTCTATTGCTGTTTGTAGTGCCGTTTCATCTACTATGTTGGCTGTAATGGAAAATTACAAATATAAGAGCAATTACTGCGGAAGAAAATGCATCCAGCAGTAACTTATATAACAATATCACAATGTTTAGGAAGCTACGTCACTGTAAAGCACGTTAGACTCCCGTGAATAATTAACGACCAACTTATTTGGTTTGTTAGTAACGCCTATTTCCTATTTCAATAATAATCAATCCACAATGCATCTATGGCATTGTAGATTGAGGTGCTGCGCAGCTACACATAGAATGATACCGACGTAAGGGATCTACTTTTTGGGTATCAAGGTACAGGAGTTGAAGGAAAGGATAGCAGCTAGATTTGTTTATGGATATAACCGAAGAACATATGTGTAGCTTATGTAACAAGGGATCTATCCGAGTTGCAAGTTATTGGAATATAGGAGGCGGATGAAGAGAGTGCTGGGCGGAAATAAGTCTTAGACTATGGATGTGGCTTAATGAATATTGGTAGAATAATTTGGCGCAGCGCATGGAAGGGAAGAGAAGGCAATACCACAAACTGACTCTTGATTATAGACGTGAGGGAGTGGGAAAATATCTGAACAAAATACAAGAAACAATTAAAAAATTTAACATTAAAATTTGTTAAGGGAAATGGTAGTTGGATGGTGATAGTTTTCATCGGGGAATGTGCACCATTACAATCGAAAATAAGTGTGAAGTAGATTTAGAGGCTGAATCTGAAACTGCAGAGCAGCATTGATGAACACGTATTTTATCTCAATTCATCATTTCATTAATGCCAAAAAACATTTAAATAGCAGGTGTGATGATCCATCTACTGTCAAAAAAGCAACTCGAACCATGAACATTACAAAAATAAAACGTTTTGTAACTACAGTAAGGATAAACTTAATTGCAGTGGATCATGTATTATTTATATACCATAAAACGAAAAATGAAAACAGACTGACTGACCTATCTAGAAACGGTACAAACATGGAAGCCATACAACTTACTCGGTAGCACGTAGAAACCTTAGATGTGACTAATTCCTCCTCAATGACCAGCCCTGAACTTGTTTGCTTTCATCTGTAGCCTCGAACTGAGTTCTTGACAAATTCTGAAATCTGAGGTAAAACCTAGATTGCTGATCATACAGATTAGACCGGAAGTTGAATAGCACGAAGAGAGAAGACTAATCTATACTCCCTTTTAACAGAAAAAAAGTTTCATTCCAATTCTGCTTTGTTACAAACCGATTCAGTTTCATTTCCGATTCAGTTTCATTTCCAATCTATAATCTGTAGTATAATAAAAAGCAATAATTAGAGTTTTAGCAAACTTAAGGAATCGTAATGAATGAATAGATTGTTCATTCAAATAAATTTTGATTACTTGTGAAAACTCTTTATTGAAATATTTTATTTAAATAATTCCTATCACTATCCACTAGTCTTGCATAGTTCGCGAACGAACTAGTTCGGATAAGCGCTCTACGCGAACTAGTTCCCAGTTCTCTCGCTCCTTAGTTCGTTCGATCCTTTTCCGAAGACAGACTTTTATTTTAGGTTATTTATTACTACGTCATCTAAAAGGAAACACAGTTCCCTGTGAACACATTTCACTGAATAAACAGAAATAAAAAGAAACTGTTCAACATTAATAATTATTGCAGAAGTCACAAACGGAAATTTAACGAGGAACACGCTTAGATCCCATTGACAAAATACAACCACCGATAATCACAACTACCATAACAAACAAAAGAGCGCATGCAGTAGCGGTAGCAAAGCGAGCGAACGATCTGTCTTTCTGGAATTCCAGAGGGGAGTGATCTAGTTCCGTAAGGAGCTGTGAACTAAACTGAGCGCTCCCAGTCGCGAACTACTAAGTGCAAGTCTACTGGTTAGTCAATCACCATTCGCCGCTAGGGTTACCAACATGTTTTCAGTTGATTATAGTATTTTTTAGAATAAGTTGTAAAAATATAGCACACTTCAAAAATATAATATTTTACGAAAGAGTAGAAAAGGAGAAAAGGTATGTTTTTTAATATTTTATTTTCTAAGCTTACTTTTTTGTACTTCTTGCATCTTTAATAATTTTTTGTCCACAGTAAAATTGTCATATGATTTATCACATTCAGTTGTTAAATTAATGGCGATCAAAAGCTGATTTTTAATTAATGAAATACTACTCTTACTTTTACCAAGATTTTGTGTAATATCGTTATATCAGAGAAAAGTTGGTTCACTTTGATACTAATTTTTTCTCGCAAATTTAGAACTTCTAATATTTTCTCAGTGATCAAATGAAACCTCGTATTTCAAATTTAATTTTTGGATTTTGTATAGCCAATTGCTTTCATTAAAATCTAATCAATTATTAAGATACTCCAAACATTTATCAACGAATACTAGAAAATTATTTTTAACATTATCACTTTCTGTGGAGAATGTGGCTTCTAAGGAATTTTCTTGTCTTCTTAACCAAAGAAAGTATCTTTTACATTTTTCGAACACTGATTTCAAAGTTGACATAATATAATACTATCTCAGACCGTGACGTTATTACCTTCCAGTTGTTTAACAGCTTTCTGAAAGTAATGTAAAAAAATGGCTCGCGAAATTCAAAAAGATTTTAACTTTAGTGTCTTCATCAGTTTCATTCGTCGTCCCCTACACTAATAAAATAATCGCTCAATTACTTCAAATGCACTGAAAATTGATGCACTTTCGTTATTGTTACCCCTTTCCTTTACTAATTTAATTTAATAAAATATCAAAAGGAACAGCTTCCAAGTGAAAATAATTAACAAAACAAAAACGAAGCAAAGACGAGCAAACATTTGATTGACTTTGTCAATTTTGAAATTACATAACATTTCTGATGGGGCGTTTAAGATAAATGCAAATCAAATCATTCAAAAGATAAATCATAATGTGTCTTCACAGATTTTACAAAGGGAGGAATTTGTTTGTTATCAGTTTCTGTGTTACAAAATAATAATAAATAAATAAATAAATCCATTTAAAAATTAATATTCTATGAATGATGTAAAGTAAAAAGTAAAAAAAAAAAAACAGTTGAAGACCCCATTTCACCCATTTATGCAAAGGACAATGATCATGCTAATGTCATTTGAAAGATTAAATAACTTTTGATAAGAAGGTCATATTACATTCGATCCCATTTAGAAACGACAAAAACTGATTAAGTAATGTCCAGATAAACTGTCATATGGGGGCGTCCATTAATTACGTGAGTTGAAACAGGGGGGGGGGGGGGGTCCGGCGAAATCTCACGAAACCTCCCCAAGGAGTAGGGCGAGTCAACGGAAATCTCACGTGAGGTTTTGAAACACTTGGATTGTACCGCTAAAAAAAAAAAAAGGTATACAAATGACGCGAAAGTCGACTTTAGGGGTGTTTTTCGTCCAAAAGTGGGGGTAAAGTAAGGGTATAACCACCCTTGAAAGCACGAGACCTAAAAAAAAGGTCTCAAAAAGTTACGAGGTCGATTATTAGGCGGGCGGGTATCTCCGTCAAAATCTGACAATTTTAGAGAGGGGGAGGGGTCCGACCAGATCTCACGAAGTCTCACCAGAGACTGGGGGAACGAGATGGGAGCTAACCAACTAAAGTGCGACCTACTTCGTGAGGGAACTGCGAACTAAACTGAGCGCTCTCAGTCGCGAACTATTATGCGCAAGTCTACTGTCCACTATTGAATTATGAGTTCGTGGCGACCATAAATAAATATGCATGTGGTTAAACGCTACGAGTACATAATTAAAAAAACTATGATAGATAACTGACTTTCTATCAGCAATGGGAAAACTGAGCACAGTACAGTACAGTACAGTACAGTGCTGCATCAAGATTTATTCGGCCAGATAACATCTCCTCTCTGTTAGTATTTAAAGAAATGTCACAACGACATGTAATTATTATTTACTGTTCAAAGATCTTTGAAGTCAATAGATCGCGGGAAACGACAGTAAGGAAAAAGTCCTCACCTCGTCCTTCAAGCAGCAGAATGCTTTTATTATAGTGGTTGAGCAAAACATGCTGTTGGTTTCACGACTCATGCGCTCGTGCTTTTAAATTTTAGTTAATAACTGATTACCTAAAAAAGTGGCTGCTGCTGTGTTATCTAAATATGACTGCACTGCCACCCTCAAATTGAGATAAATGGCAGTCAAACGCAACATTGTCTCAGGTTCCCTTATTGCAATAATTTGGGTGAAGGGAAGGAGTGAAGCAATCACATCTAAGCTACGAGCTCTCAAGGGAGCGTCCATAAACCACGTAGCCCCATTTTGGCATCCTGTGAAACTCCCCCCCCCCCCCGTCCACCACGTAGCCAGATGTGGCTTTTGCCTCTACCCCCCCCCCCCCCCCGCTCCCCGCCATGTAACACGTAGCTCTTTTCCCTCTTGATTCAATAAGACATTTTGCACCGTTTTCTCTTTTCAGACTATTGTAAATTACATACGGATATAATTAAATGAAGAAAATAAATATTCACACACTGTTGTGTGTTCTGTACCTCATTTTACTTGTGAAAAATTATATGAATGGAAAGCTGCGTGGCCTGGTTCAGAAACACACCTCCCCCCCCCCCCTAGACCGAGCCACGTAGCTTATGGAGGCTCCCAATAGACAGACTCGTCAGCATCTATCCATTCTGCAGACAAAACACTGTCACGTGACTATGGTGAAGTTGTATTGGATTCAGTTTGAAAAAATACGAAATTCAAGAGAATTTCAGCCGACATTCATCAAGCATACAGGTTTGATATCTCCAGTTGACTTAGGTTTGTAGCTGTGTCGGATTTTTTCTCAAAATAAGAGCCAATCGATAGTCTCAACACACACAGAATAGAACAGTCAACATTAGTGGTGTGGACACTTCGTTGATAATTTATTTTCAATTTCAAATTTTCAAATAATATGTTAAAATAGATGCATTTAGCATCAGTCAATAAATTCATATATACCCAAAACATCCCCGTGGGAGACGCGCTTTCAGACGATTCGAACTGAGGGACAGTTGCATGCTGTCTCCAAGATAGTTATTTGTGGTTATTCATCTACATCTACATATATACTCTGCAATTCACAAAATTGTGGGTGGCAGAGGGTGCTCAGCACCAAAGCTAATCTCTTTGTTGTGCATTACAATCCCTAATGGTACGAGGGAAAAAAGAATTCATATAAGAATCATTGTGGCACATCATTTCTCTAATCTTATCTTTCCTGTCATTCCGGCTCAAATAGGTTGGTGGACGAAGTATTTCATTACACTCGTAAGTGAAAGTGGGAGTACACATGTTTACCAATAAGTTTAAACGAAACGTGTGTCGTCTATCTACCAGAGACTCCCAGCCTAGTCTACTAATCAGTTCTGCGACGCTTCCATTAGGACTGTAGCAGGCGGTCACTAATCGAGCGGCTCTTCTCTGTACTTTCTCTATACTTTCGATCAACCCCTTACGAAGTGGCAGGCCCGCCGCTAGCTGTTTGAGCGCCCGCGTGCAATACCGATTATGCCGCCCCTTCGGAACATTATTTGCCGCCCCCATTGTTGTCATCCCGAGTGTCGCCGGCCGCACGAAGCAGCTGTTGAACTAAAAAAAAAAAATAGGTGGCCCGTTACATAACGCGCTGCAAATTTCATCGCGGCGACAACGGAGTGGCAACTATGGCGGGGCGGTGACTGTTGATCACTCGATTTGCCGCCCCCCTCGACGTGCCGCCCGCGTGCGGTGCACGCCTTGCACGCCCGCTTACGGCGGCCCTGCGAAGTGGATCCCAAATGGCACAACAATAGTCCAAATGTAGACGCACAAGAGATTTGTTCGCTATCTCCTTTGTTTGTTTATTACAATTTTTCAAGATTCGAACTATGAATCGCAGCCTAGAATTAGCTCTACCTTCTAACGAATTAATGTGTATGTCCCATTTCATGTTCCGTTGTACTGTTACTACCAAATATTTCGTAGAATCAACCATATCAATAACTGAATTGTTTAACTAGTATTTCTGAACAATTGGATTCTTCTTGTTAGTTATGCTCATTGTCTTGCACTTTTTACAATTTTGCGTAAGTTGCCACTCAGCGCATCATGCCAAAATAACATCCACATCACGCTGAATTTCTAAGCAATCGGCCAAATTCCTTACTTCCCTATAAATAACCGCATCGTCAGCAAACAATCTAAAAAATGCTTTTCACTTGTCTCCGAGATCGTTTATAAAAATTAAGAAAAGAAGTGGTCCTATTACACTTCCTTGAGGTACACCCGATGTAACATCTAGATTAGAAGAACTTTCTCCTTCTACTGCCTCGTCACCCCCGCTCGGGGAGGACAGTGAGAGTTAAGCGATACACTAGTCCTGAATAACCACTAAGTAATGTGATATCATTTCAGTAGACGAGTGTTGAAAAAATATATGTTATTGTTGAGATATACTTTGAAGCATCGTGTGGCCTAAATAAGGGCGTGTTTCACTTCACTCTCGGAAAGATCTGCTTATTAATCTTCAGATATTATCCTGCTAACATAGAACACTTAATAGACTATATCGGTCAATGGACAACGGAAATTGTTCCTTCGTGAAGTTGTAAAATAAACGTCTAAGAATTGGTATAATTAGTTGTTAGGTGCGTTGTTTTTCCTTCTTTCAAATCTGACGGCTCTTAGCAACCCAGGCAGCGAGCAGAGCAAACTGTACTGAAGCAGGACCGGATTAACCACGTAGCAGGAAGTAGCAAATGCTATGGGCCTCACGCCCCTTCTTTTTTTTATCTCTACAATTTTCCCCCGGACGGCAAAAAATTTACGGCCTATTCTTCACATTTGCTACGGGCCCCGCGCTGTCTTAATTCGGCCCTGTACTGAAGACTTCCTTTCAGTAGGTCTGTAAACTTACGCGCGGTCTGGCCGCTACACTCATTTTCGTCTCAACCACCAGCTCCCTTGTGTTTCTGGAGTTATAGTGAAGTTGTTTTAGGTTGATGTCAAAAATAAAACTGAATAGCGTCTTAAACTCGTGAGGACAGAGCTGGTGTGATAACGAATGCTTGGTCTCTACTAATCGGCAGTACTAAAGGATAACGTCAAATACTAAATGGTAATTAATTTCTTATGCCCAGGCGATCAGCCTTTCCCGGTTTTCACATTTTGCTGCTATTTGTAGTTAGTATGCTGTCCACGGAAGTTTCCAAAATACGTAATTGGATGCGATTAAACATCCGAGTATAGCTCCAGGCCAGGAGCTGTGTGAATGTCGGGGTGTGCAAATGTCAACCTACCTTCACGTGATGCAACCAGTTTCCATTGGGGAGTATGACGTCAAGTTTGTCGAAACGCATAAAAATGTAATTTTTTTTACGTATTTGTAGTTTCTGATCAGGGCTTATGTCACAGAGATTGCCAGTGGAGTTGTAGCAATGCTAAGGGGAAGGAATTCAATTGTTCTAATGGTTCTCGCTGTGTTTTAAAAAAAAGAATGGTGGAATTTTACTTTAATGCAAAATAATTGATTAAATACATGCTTTACAAATAAAGCCAGTGTGAATTTTGTTTGCTTAAGTTCTTTCGATCTTTTCAAGTGATAGTATATAACATGTTTTAAAGATCATCAAATCAAAAAGCAGGAAAGGATAGGATATTTAAATAACGTAATTTTAAATGGGTGAGCCAAAAACAAACCAAACATATTTTACGCTAAAGGAGGTATTATGGCGACTGAACGCTTCCTGAAGGAGTGACAGATGGTTTAGGGCACTCTCTTGCCTTTCAGGATGGAAACGGCTCCTACAGGCGAATGAATCAGTAATGATCAACGTCATGGGGATACAGAAATCAATGTGAAGCCATTGCATACCTCAAAGAGTATCACGAAGCCATATAATCCTGCCAAGTATGAGACGCTGGTTTCTTATTATATAAAATATTCCGGGGGTAAAATGGTCCCCGAATCTTATCTCTTTGTGGGGACTGCTCTTGGTGACGTATGAATTAATACGAGTCTGAGCATGGAATATTAGAAATCCGAATAAGTAGAGAGTTTAGAGAACTTAAAAATGGAGATGGAAAGATTTTAAGTTACATGTTGTTTGGATGAATGAGATTAAGTGGAACAACGCGCATGATTTCTGGAGAATCTGGTGAGGTTAATGGTGTGGGGTTGTAATAAACGAGAGAGCAGGGAACGGGTAAGTTATTGTGATCAACTGATCATTGACGTAGGGTCAGGATTATTTTGAAGAGAATAGGGCTTAGTCTACGCCAGCCACCAATGACACAAGGTGACAATGAAAAAATAGGGAAAATGCACTTCCAAAAACAAAAAACTAACACCCTCAAGGTTTTTTGTTGATAGGCCTCTGAGCATAAGGGAGCGTACATAAATTAGGTGGTTCCCCCCTCCCCCATTTAGCCTGGCGCGATTCTTTCCTTGGGGCCCCCACCCCATTTCCGTATGTATAGTAGCTGTTCCCCCCCCCCCCCCCATTAATTCTAAAAGACATTTTGTGCCGTTTTCTCTTACCAGACTATAGTTAAAATTGTTGCGTATATAACGAACACGATCAATGTTTGCTATACTTTTCTATAATTATAAATATTCTTAATGAAGTGGTGACACTAGCCTCTCCCACAATTAATCAACTATTGGGAAAACCTCTTTCTCAGGCACACTGGATCTTTTTCCTCTTACCAAAACCATTTTCTTTATCTCATTCATCATTGTTTATTAATTGATAAAATACAACAAACTATATCTACAGCGAAAAAATAACAGAGAGTTGTATCTGTTGTTTTCTATTGCTTCAGTTCAGTCACCTTTCTTTCTATATTACCAGGTAATAATTCCTTATCATGCTTTAAGGATTTCCATAGTTTATTGACGCCGTTTTGGATAAAGAAAACTCACTGGGGAATAATTTCCCATAAGCCTAGTTATATGGTGACGTATAAAAAATTTCACACTTTGAACTTGGGGGGGGAAAAAAAAACACTTCAAGCAGTGCTATAATTAAATATGCACTGAAATTGGCTTGACAAAACAAAATTAGAATTATTTTATCAACTGCTGTGTGGTGATACGATGGATATTTGTATACAATTTTTGAAGTGAGGTCCGGGGTTTCCCAGGGAAGCGTGATAGGGCCTCTGTTTCTCATATACATTAATGATTTGTGCGACGTAATAAGGGGGAAGAAAAGACTATTGGCCGATGATGTTATCATCCTAGGGCCACCCTAATTGTTTTCTCTGTGTGAAATGGTAAAAGCATTTTATCACGAATATTCAGCCTAATGAAGTGACAACGCACAGAGGCTCGTGACACCACCTCTGACGTCATAGAATTCCCCCACCTCTTCCAATGGTTCATATCTATAAAACATACGGAGCCCTTTGTCAGACATACAAGCCGAGTTTTGCTGCAATGAATAGTCGAGTGTTTCTGGTTTCACCAACATTCAAGTTGAACAAAAGTTACACCAAGCGGATCACGGTTGGGCTGGCATATAAACAAGACTTTCAACCAGTAATTGTATTAGAAAGAGTAGGATGTAACTATGTTACTATAACGTGTGTATGCTGGAATAAGCTGACCTGTGATATAGGCTCAGTGTCCAAGTTATTTAGCAATAACTTCGAACAAACTGCCGTTCCACTCGAACGCCATGTATCTATTGTTCTCAGGTCGTTTTTTCTTTGTTTGTCAATGTTTGGTTCATTATAAAATACACTAACGAATTATAATGCAGTCCTTTCCTTGATCGTTCAACGAATTTTAAATCCGTTATTTCCTCATAATTTCCAAATAACTGTATGAATATCATTTACCTAGGTGTTTATATTAATTTTTGTAGGCAAAGACTGATTCAATTAATAATTTCATTTCATTTATTGTAAAATTTGTCTAAGCCATAAAATATATCAGTTATTTAGGCCACTCTTTGTAACCGAAGATTATACGTGCTTAAGAATATTATTTCATGCATATAAGAATGTTCTCCATTGTTTTGCCGAAAACTGAATTGTTCATAACTTTAAAAAGTCTCCCGCAAAGTCTGATTTAGATAAAAGGAGAGAACACGTTTGAGAGGTGTGTTCTTTCAATCACCGTCACTAGTCGAAAAATTTTACACGGTATATTACGTCTACCTACACCCCAAAGTCTCTACACTGCTGGAGAACTCTTGTAATGGGAAACATACTGAACCTTATTCTCCAGTTTAGTCATATACCCGGGGAATGGGTCTGCTAGCTAGTAGTTCCACCTATAAAACGAAGCCTTTAATCGAGCGCAATGCTCCTGAAGCCTATGCTAGCCATTGACCTTCCAAATGGTAGGGGGCGTCAATAAACCACGTTGCCCCATTTTGGCATCCTCAGAACCCCCTCTCCTCCCGTAGTCTGACGTGGCTTTTGCCTCTACCTCTCCCCCTCCCCTCATAAGTAGCAGGTAGCTTTTTCCCCTATTGATTCCAGAAGATATTTTGTATTGTTTTCTCTTGTCAGACTATCGTAAATTACGTAAGGAGATAGTTAAATGACGGGAATAAATATTCACATGCTGTTGTGTGTTCTATACCTTATTTTAACTGTGGCAAATAATATGAATGAAAAGCTACCTCCCCTCTACATAGCCCAGCGTTGCTTTCTATCCAATCCCCCCCAACCTCACCCACCCTAGACCAAGCCACGTAGTTTATGGACGCTCCATGACACTGACATGACCAAACTGGACAAATAGTTTACACCAAAAACTGAAATTTTCTGGCGCTTCTTCGTTCTACTTCGCCATGCGCTGATTATTTGCCTCTGCATATCTATGGACACACACTTATCTCCACGAATTCCACGTCCGATAAAGAGGAGCGTGCTCACGTGTCTCAGGATCTGCATGTCAACACGTCCAGATCTGAGAAGTGATGTATCTGTCCAAACGTACGTCTCTAAATTTGCCAAACATAGCTACAAGTAATCGCATGTGGTACACTTGTGTTGCATGCTCGTAATCAGCTTCAGAAATTCTGAACTCCGTAAAAGAAAAAAAAAAAAAAATTGACTTTGAAATGAGTGTGGCAACAGATAGCTTCCACGATGTCACACTCCCTCAAAAATACGCTGATGGTGATTGATACATATTCAGGGGCGTAGCTACCATAGGGCTAGGCGGTACAGTGCACCGAGGGGCTCCCACGCTCAAGGGGGCCCTGCGCTTGAGGTGGCCCCCTAGCCAGATGGGCGACCTTTTTTTAGCTCTACCAAGTCAGTTGAGGGGCCCCTAAGGCACAGGGAGCCCCTCACTATACTTGGTAGAGCTTTAAAATAATAATCATGAAAAGAGGTCGCCCATCTGGCCTGAGGGCCCAAAATAATTTTTTTTTTTTTTTTTTTTTTTTTTTTTTTTTTTTTTTTTTTTTTTTTTTTTTTTTTTTGCACCGGGGCCCTTGTTGACCTAGATACGCCACATATTCAAAATTATGTATAGGTTTTAATAGCCTACTCAAGAAAAAGACGTGCAACAATGAAAATTACACTAAGTCGATGTGTGACACAGCGATGATATTTTTCTCCATTCTGGGGGTAAATCTAGAGTTAAATGGTGAATGAACTGTGCATTGCAGTACATGGAATCGATATGGGCAAACTTAACACGTCCATCTGTACAGTGGCGTAGCTAGGTCAACAACGGCCCCGGTGCAAAAAATTTATTTTGGGCCCTCAGGCCAGACGGGCGACCTTTTTTTTTGCTTTGTGTGCTGGTAGGGGCCCCCTGAACTTAGGATGGGGGCCCTTGAATTGTTCTTTAGGGGCCCCTGAGCAGTGGTTGGGCCCCCCCCCCCGAGCAGCGAGGGCCCTTAGTGGGGGGCTCGTGTGTTTTCAGGGGCCCCTTAGACGACGGTAGAGCTGAAAAAAAGGTCGCCAGTTTGCCGTGAAGGCTCGTGGGCCCTCTAAACTGCGCTTGAGGGCCCCTAGAGGTGAGCTTAGGGGCCCAATGAGGTATGCTCGGGGGCCCCCTGAGCGTGAGAGCCCCGGTGCACTGCACCGCCTAGCCCCATAGTAGCTACGCCCCTGCATCCGTAGATAGTTAAGAGCAAAAACTTTGGAAAATACAAAGAAATACACAGGAAATTTATCCTAAGCCAAATAACTTACTTACCAAATTAGAGAAAATCACGAAGCTCAGTAAATTTGTCAGCTACGGTGCAGGGACCGGACATTACCATAAAATCTATGAAACAAAGAAACAGAACTTAGATAGAAATACATAAAAAATTATTCAAAACCATCACAGTAAAATAATGTACAAGAGCCGAGAAAATAACAAATCTCAGTAATATTTTTAAATAGTTAACTATCAGATCAACCCGGTATTTCTATCAATTGTGCCGATGGAACTGAACCCGACATGTCGGCCACTGATGTTCAGAGAAAAAACGTGTGAAAGAAGGAAACACAGTTTTAGAGATAAATGCGTAGTACCTTCATTTAAAGCCATAACAGTAAAAAATTTACATTTCAGATTCGAAAGATCGGTGAAATAAACGACAGATGTATTTTCAGACGACTTGGCTAACAACTAGCGATGACAAGACAAGCAGCGACGAGCAAGTGGGAACATAATGCCCAGGCCCGTTATGCTCACTTTTAACCCATGCGATGGAGTGGAAGAGCAGACCTGAATAGGTGTGCACCTGGTTTCATACACTACACTGAGGGCCACACTAGACCGCACCTAGCCCGCACAGTCACTTTTCATATTGTTGTCGCTCACTCGATTGAAGTGAGTTAAAAGACACCGCCTATCGGCCGACACTCGGTCGTGTGTTGGCCGTCATTAGTTTGGTTTACTTTTTGCCGGTGCGGGCCGGTCGATATGAAGAAGCGCATAGAAAGAGTAGGGATATTTCCGGTCCTTTACGACTAAATATTGTTTTAGCGTTACTGATTGCTTTATAAAAGTGTCCTTTTCTTCATCCTCACTTCAGGTTCATCAGATGTTCGTAAATGTAGGTAGAGTCCTTGCATGTTCGCATTAACAAATCAAACCTTTGCGAGAGGTGCGGTCTAGTGTGGCCCGACCTTCAGCCATACAAAATAATAAATACGTAAATGTACAAGACAAGAGGAAACCCCCCCCCCAAGATAATCACATGAGCAAGCGTCAGTTTTTCACCATTAATATTCATCTTGTTTGAAATGGATAAATGAGGCTTTAAGTGTTTAAGGAGAAAATCAGTATGCTGGCGATTTTCTGAGGACATTGCACATATCAGCAGGGAAGAGTAATGATACAACGAAATTACAGGACAGCATGAAAAAAATACGGGGAGAGGAGTTCTAAATTTAAATATCACAGAAGTCGTGAACTATAATAGTAATACGACACTAACAGTATCAATGTACTAAAATGAAAATTTTGTGACTTGGGAAGTAAAATTAGAACTTCTTTTCGGGCTTTACATCTCGTCAACGTCGAGGTCATTAGAGGCGGGAAAGACTGGGGGCCAAGGAATGGGAAGGGAAGGAATTCGGCCCGTGAACTTTCGAAGTAACCCTCCCAGCATTCGCCTGTAGAGATTTGGGGAAACCATGGAAAAACCCAAATCTAGATGGTCTGACGGAGATTCGAACCGCTTCCCTTTGAATGCGAGCCCCGCCAAGCTCGATGTGAGGTGAGAAAAGGATTTTGTGAAACTGTCTCACGGATGGAAGAGGCAAGATAATGCGCCTAGTTTTAAGTCACGTCGGATAGGTTAATTTGTTAGTGGAAGAGCAAGGTTGTAAAGGAGGACAACGATTAGAATAGATGAAGCGGATAGGTGAAGACGTTGATTGTGCAGGGTAAGTTAGCTCAAGATAGGAAGAGATGGAGGATTCGATCAAACTAATCTGAAGACTAATGACATGAATATAGTAGATGTCTATCAGTCAAAGTACGTATCTACTGTGACTCATAGAACTAGCAATTAACTGAGTCCTATTATAGAATTCGTTTTGAAATGCTAAACACGTTGATAAGGGATGTAAACTCGCTATGAATATGCTCAGAGATTAATGAAACATGAATATTACATGCTAGATGGTCACCAAGTAACACTCCCCTCCAGAGATATTAACTTATCAATTTTGACTATCGGGTATCTTTAAAAGAGAAAGATCGAAATTCATTTTACTTTTCATTTATTAAAGAAATATTTCGATAGCAGACATTAGATACTTTACCAACTAGGAGAGGTTTTCGGTGTGTAAATCGCGATCGTAGAACGAATACGTCTGGTAAACAGTACACCACCTCAGGTTAGAAGCTGCATGTCGCAAATTTCCACTGCGTATAAGGATGTCAGCAATATTAGCAAACACACCAAATTTTTTTTCGATTCTGTAATTAGTTGGGATGTTATACATACGCAAATTTCATCGATTTTTTATACACTCACTGACCGACTGATGATCGTCAAACACTAAAGTACTTCCCGTAGTTGTAGAAAGCTGAAATTTGGTACAGGGTTAAAGTTTTACCCCTAGACTATAAGAAAAATTTAAAATTTGCGAGTATCCATATCTACACCAAAGGTGCAATCACTTTCTACCCCAATAACTTCATATGACTGAGTCGGAGCATCCTAAGTTTAACTACTGTCTTAAATTGTTACTTTTGAACATAAAAATGTTTTTCGACTACGACACACTGACAACAGGTAATTTGGTACACATATATGGTTTCATCCAGAAATCATAAGAAAAGTCTAGTATTGGCGATTACATTCGTATTTGTACATTGGCAACCCCAAATGTCAAAAATTGCTTTGCTCTGGATGAGGCTTCATGCCTGAAATTTCTTCAATGCTTAGAGACCAGCAAGTTTAGCTAATATCTTAAATTTTACTTTACTCAAATACTTAGTTACTCGTTATTGACTTATAGTGGTAGTTAAATCTGTGGCAATCGGCATTGCTCGACCATGGCGCAAACCCATTATTTACAGAGAGCTTGGGTATTGTTGTAATGTATATAGATATCCTGAACTCTCTTTTTTTTTTTTAGATTGAATCATTACATTTGAGCGACGACTCAGAATAAGCGATCAGCTCACAAAAAGAAGCGAGATCCCACAAAAACAATTCATTTAAAAATAAGGCAAATGTCATGCTTATACAATGACAAAAAGTTATGAGATCTTTTTCTTATCCAAGTCTACACTTTACAATGTGTATTGCTTTCACTTTCTGAAAGAGTTGCTGGGACAATTGTAAAAGATATGGTCAAACAGGAACCTTTCAAGTAAGGGGACAGATGCTTCCAACATTATTTCTCTTCTATTCCAGTGTCAGAGTTTCGGATGCATTACTTTTCGGTTTTTGCAGCCTTTGCCGGCAGCGACTACACACGGAGCTGAGGCCAGCTAATTCATAATTACTTCTCTGCCTTAAGAGGTCCATTGCCAGAGTTTCAACTCAACAAATGGGTGACCATTATTTTACCATGTTATTAACACTAGCATTACTCCCATCAGCGAGCGTCCAAAAACCAAGTAGCTCCATTTTGGCCTCCTGTCAACCCCCCCCCCCCCCCCTGCATCCCACGTAGCTTGACGTGGCTTTTCTCTCTAACCACTCGCCCCCCCCCCCTTTTCCCCTGGTAACCTTTCTCCATATTAATTCTAGGAGACATTTTGTACCGTTTTCTCTTGTCAGACTATCGTAAATTACATACGGAAATAATGAAATGAGGGAAATAAATATTTACATGCTGTTGTGTGTTCTGTACATCATTTTAACTGTGACAATATGATTGAAAAGCTACGTAGACTGGTTTGGAAACGCCCCTCCCTCCGCCCCCCCCCCCCCCCCCCCCCGTAGACATAGCCACGTAGTTTATGGACTCTCCCACACAAGCGCTTTACTTCACCAGGAAAACAAAATATACTGCCTGACAAGAAAGGTGAAGCACCCAGAAGGGAAGGAGGACATGAAATGAAACTTCATGGATTGAGAAGGAATTGGATGTTATTTCAGCTAAGAGCTAAGAACTTGACAGTGTAAGCAGTACGACATTGCATCCCCCACGGCCTGGATGCATGCACTGATTCGATTGGAAACGGTGTCATAAAGCAGTTTCTAATGAACCATAGCTCATTCCATTAATATTTAATACGCCTTTTTTAATTTTTCGAAACATTGGGACAGGGAGAATAAAATGACATAACTAATAAAATAATATGAAAAGGTATGCAATTCAAGGAGCCTGAAGAAAGTGTTAATTTCACGTGTGCGGGAATTGTGAAGAATCGCCGTACGAAGGCTGAAGAGAGCTCAAACGGGAGACGGCGAGCCACCGGTGGGTCTATTCTTAACGGTTACACCCAAGGTGGAATTGAACAACCTCTACTGCACAAACCATGAACACGACACTGAAAGAGTGTCACACGTGAATGGACATATGTCTTTCAATACTGTATTTTGTAGATATGTTTTTCTGACGTGGTTGGCTGGTGGCGAGCAGGAATCAACTATCATCACACAATGAATGCCGTTAAAGTGAGAGATTTACGGAGGCTTCATTCTCTGCTTTAAGTGCATAAAAATTTATAAAATTCTAACGTATTCAAGTTATTAAAACAAGTTACCAAGTGCTTGTGTATTAATTTGTGGAATGGAAGGAAATTAAGAGCGTCGGTTATGTGAAGACGTCGTGAACTGGAATAGTGCTACTTTTCATAAAACATTGCATCTGGTTCACACACACTAGGTCCGTACGCGACTCGACGAAGACAATTTGTCAGAGAGAGAGACACAATTTCATTGCTCTAATTAATTATTCACTCCATATCGAGCTACCCCTGCAGTAAATATTTCATTGAACAATGCACTTGTGTTTCAGATGCAACGACTATATGAATTTTCATTTTTAACTTCTCATAAAAGAGAATGTAGTTCATTAACGGCGCCCTTTTAATAGTATTTCTGTTTTTTCTATAATCATTTTTAAGGCATATATACTGTAACAACTACGATAAATAAACCTGTTTTGTTTAACTTGTTATACAAGAAGCATGATCCCTGTATTTTCTCACTTCATTAAAAAAAAAATTTCACAAATTTCCTTTCATTTTTGATAATCTAAGGGGTAATTAATTATTCACGTCTTAATGTAATGTGACGGAACGGGCTAAAAATGGTAGCTAACCAGTCTCCTTTGCATTCGTGTGGGCAATCTCAGAACAAAATTTAATTAGCATTAATCTTACCGCATTTTTATGAAATTCGGCATTGTAGATGATAATAAATAATTCTGTAATCACAAACTGGGCTTTACACGTTTTATCCTCGCTGCAGGAAAGCTGTCCCACAACTGTCGTTACTGGTCCTTGAAAGCCTTGATACTGGCACTGGGACGGATAGTCCCACATATGTTCTACCGCGGACACCTAAACATCATACAGACAGTTCCCAGACACACTTGTGTGTGGACGAGCAGTGCCCTGTTGAAAAATGGCACCACAATACTATCGCGTCAGAGTTTACATTTGGAGACGCAGGATATCCGTGACATACAGCTGTGCCCTCAATCATTACCAGCCGTGACCTGACTCCCCACAGGAGTAACACCACTGTGCCTCTCGGACCTCTCCCGAGGTCGCCTCGATACTCATCCATGGAGTGCAGAATCGCTTAACACAATGGTTGGCGTCCCAATGTGTTCAGCGCTGAGTCGCGATTCTGAACTACCTCGGATGGCGACTATAGCGGAGACCTGGGTAGTGGTCCCATTCTGAAACTATCTAAACTTGTTAAACCCGCAAAAATGTGAAATTAGAATGTGAAAAAAATAATGAGCTATTTAGGACGGCCCGGGAGTTGAAGTCTTCATTCACCAAATAGTCGAGGTCAGTCCATCGGTGAGGAGAATACTTCTAGAACAACGTAGGGTTTACATTGAGTTTTGTGCAATTTCGGTAAAAGATTACACAGTCATACCGAAGTGTATTGACTGTCAAGATTTAGGAAAATTAAATAAGCATTTTCCAAAAGACAAAATTATTTGCGGCCATTGTTAGGAGGAGACGGTTTATACACACCTAGTGGTACACTTTTTGAAAAAAACTGCCGCACCTAAGGACGTGAAATTGAACATACTAATTCAAAGTCAATTCTAGATGTGGCATCAATCATTATTTTTTTTAAAAAAATTATTTTTATTCGAGCATGCTGGCAAGGAGAGGTCTTCAGTTTGGAAATCGCTATCGTAGAATGAACAAGTCTGGCTGATAAATAGTACGTCACCTGTGGTTTCTCGCCCTAAAGCAGTTCTGTCTGGTGGGCTTCCGTTTAAGAGAAATCGGGGATTAAAAAGTATAAGAATAGTTATAGCGCTACGGAATACCACTTGTTAACAACGTCGATTTAGTCGTGCGTGTTGACGTGGTGGGTTGCTGAGCGGAGGGGTACCCAGTTCGATCCCACACCCGCGAATTTTTTTTTTTCTGTTTGTATTTTTTATTGCTATTTGATTTTGCAGCATTTCAAAATTTTTTTGAAACAAAGTCTCAAAATTATCAATTTTCCTTTGAGAAATACACAAATTATAAATGTAAATCATAGAAACATTTGAAACAAAAATTACGTGCACACCAAGAACATTTTATGATGGATATCCTTCCAAAGTCACTTATTCTCCAGAAAGTGAAATATTAATTTAAGCTTTTGTATTAAAGATTATCTATAGTTGTTGAATGTTCTTTGTATGTAAATCTGTGACTTGTGTAAATGTAGATGCATCTGTTTTATATTTATACAAAAAAAAAAAAAATCCTCGCTCCTTCCCTTAATCAGCTATTTAAATAACTATAAAATTTTACTGACAGACTATATAAAGTTTAATTAAAATAAAAAATAAAAATCAAAGGAAGGTACACCTAGTTGGTATGCTTCAAACTTTAAACGAAAATAACGTTGCCGCAAACTGAAGTATGGAGAGAAAATGAACTTAAGCTCCAGAAAGAGAGATATTAATTTATTTTTTGTATCAATGATGATCAATGGTTGCTGAAAGTTCTTTGTAAAAAAAATCTGTGACTTACGTAAATGTAGATCCAGCGATTTTGTAATTATATTTAAAAAAATCCCGCTGACTCCCTTAATCGGTTATTTAAATAACCGTATATGTGCTCCAGAAGTTGGTTTTGAATGTAGTCCCAATTCTGTGCAGACTATTTAGGTAGGGAAGAGTACCAAGCATCTGGTAGCTTGTGAAGTCGTAATACACAAGAAAGGAAACGACAGAGACCCCCCCCCCCCCACCCCCTCATAACGAAATCATACCGCTGACCTGCCAATTAAACGTGATGGGGAAGATGCAAACAAAAGACTTTAGAACAGTTACTGCTAATATATAATAATTCCGTGTGGTCGTTATGACCAAGTGACAGGAATTCTATTGGCTGCGCATTCCACCACAGTCGTAGCCGCCTTAAACTAACCCGGTAGTCCTACCGGGTAGTGGCCCAACGTAGAATGCGAACAGCGGAAGCGTTCTGGAGTACTTCACATTACACAGCAAGCTGTGCCAGAGGTGCAGATCGGATAAAGGGCCTATGAAAATCCCCGCCGATACAGGGAATCGCCTTAAACACTGATCCACGCGGGGTTCCCAGACGTCCGAACAAAAAAATTATGATTCATCTTGGTTATCTTGGCCCCCTATAATTTTATTAGCTATGCCAGAAATTCCTCTTTTGTATCACCGTGCTTTTCTTAAGCTCAAGTTGGTATTCACTTAAGTTCCACATCCACTTTTATTGTTCAGTATATTATTCTGGTTAGTAATTGTGAAACAGATAATGTCAAACCAGTAACGGTAAAAGAATTTCTCACATTTCTCAATTTGAGTCTCCAGAAATGTGAAGATAATGCGTTTTATAAAAAATAGTTGGCAATCTTGCAGTTAAGTAATATTTTGGAACGAGCGTTCATAATTTAGAATTCTTCCGTCTGCCAGTAATTCTGTTGGAGTCTGCCAGATGCTGGAACAGATCGTGCTCATGGTCTTGCTGTTCAAGATGTAGCTTTCACTCTGTAAAATTATCCATCAAATGACAAAGAAAACTTTATGGTTATACTGTTCAAATATAAATCAGTTGAAGGTACCATGTTTATATCACTCTCACTTGAACGAGTATAAAACACAGAAATTGTTACAGGCATAACGGATGATAAATTCACAATCTTCCTTCTGATGGCGAAATATAACACAGGTTGGGTGCAGCTTATTTGCATGGACGCAGCGGTGTAGCTAGATTTTTTTTTTTTTTAATTGCTTAATGTCTCTCCAACAGCGAGGGTCTTTAGAGACGGGAAAGGATGGGGGGGGGGGGGCAAGGAATGGGAAGGAATTCGGCCATGGCCTCTTGAAAGAAGCATCCCGGCATTTGACTGGAGTGATTTGGGAAACCATGGAAAACCCAAATCTGGATGCCCGGACGGGGATTCGAACCGCCGTCCTCCCGAATGCGACGCCAGAACGCTAGCCGTTAAACCACCACGCTCGGTGTGTAGCTAGAGAACCACCTAATACTGGGAGTAGGGAATCAGATATTACGATACCACTGCATTATGGATAAACAGCCCTCTTAAAGAAAATTATGGCGTATAATAGCTTCCAGTAGTTTCTCCGTAAGGAGTTGTCAGAACAAAATAGAAACTTCCTTCGAATCGGAACGAGGAATGAAGAAAGAGTGTAGTACGTAACTGTTGTGAGTCTTTTTTGCAGTAGCGTTTGAAATAACAACTATTTATTGAATTGCCATTGAAAACGTTGTTCAAATTATATTTATTCCAGATTGGCATCGGTTTTCGTTGAGGTGCCATGAGAAGGTACTCAGGAAGTTAAGGATAAATAAGGAGTGGTTACTGAGGTCATTAAAAACGGTTATGTAAAGCAGTTGGTTTGATGAGAACATTCGGTCCATCACGCTGGGATAAGGGGAAAAATCAGAGCAGTTGCTTCTCCAACATACGTGATCTGATCAAAAGCATCCGCACTTCTTTCGAAAACTGCAATTGGAATTGACCCGTGTCATATTCCCTATTATTGGACATTAAAATGCGGTGGGTAAACCCTTTTCCTTTATGACGGATTTAACTCTACTGGGAAGTCATTCAATGAGGAATCTGTCTGTGGAGCATGAAACGAGAAGATGACGCCTTGGTCTAGAGCGAAGTCTACGTACTAACTCATATCGATGGTGTTCCATTGAGTTCAGGTCAGGACTTTGGGGAGGTCAATCTATTTCAGGAAAGTTATTGTTCCTAAATCATTGCCTCACAGTTGCAGTTTCATGACTGAGTGCATTTTCATGCTAGTGCAATCAATCATCGTCCACGTACTGGATCTGTAATCCATGCATAATGGTTTAAAATGTGTTAATATCCTTCCACATTTAGAGTTTTCTTAAGCGAAATTAGGGAAATAACACTTAACCACGAAAAACACCCCATATCACAACAACACATTCTCTACTTCACAGTTGCCAGATAACGTTCTCCTGGCATTCTCCAAATCCAAACCCTTCCACAGTGTGTAGCTTCATTCATCACTCCAAATCACTCGTTTCCAGTCATCTACTGTCCATTGGCGTCGCTCTTTACTCCAACTCAAGCGTCTCTTAGCACTGACTATAGAAATTTTTTGATTATGAGCCGGTGCTCGACCTATGTACCCTATTCTTTTTAACATCCAACGCTGTCTGGACTGCTGGTAGCACATTAGAACTAACGAGTGATTCCTCCGGCAAACCACCCTCCACGAATCTCGGTGGTCATTGAATGAGGTCTTCCTAGTCTTGGTTTAGCAACCAGAGGAGCCACTTGCAGTGCTATGGGTTCGTCCGTTCTGCGCACTTCTGAATCTGGTTTACCCAAAATATGAGGATTTCTGGACGAAGATTTGCTGCCAGTGTTGCTTAGAACTAGCAATGTGAACTTCAATTAGTATCAGATATGAAAGTGTGAAGGAAATGTGTAGCTAGCTTTGAATGAAGTTAAACTGTTGTATATTCTACACGACACATATCTATTCAGGAAATGCAGTTACTGGAAAAATAGTGAAAAGCAGTTCAAAAAAATAACTAATGAAATCAAAATAACTTGGAGTCCCTTTCTTAAAGCTGCAGAGAGCATGGAGGAACAAAAATAGCCTGTACCTAACGATTCTTCAGACAGTCGATGTTTTCTAATGGCAGGAACAGACTGCCAGAGCTAGGGAGAAGAGCAACATTATGCTGGTTGACTGCTGGCCACGTAAACATAGAGTGGTTATGCTGTAACATACTATATACAGAGCTGAGGTGGGGACCCAGATTCACAGCTCCGGGTGGGAACAACTTAACCTTGAAGAAAGCGAACGTGCAAAATATTTTGTTACTAGATTACTATGGTCTAAACGCTCCAAGCACCTATTGTACTTACTCATATCTTCAAATATTCCAGATACTACAGGGGTTGCTTCTAACCTTCATTAAATGAGATCTGTCTGGTCTTGGTTTAGTTTTTTTTATTATTATTTATGACCTTAGATCTCGAATAGACGATACTGCCAGCCTGATTTGGTAACAGTTAAAAACAAACGCTTAACAGAAGATGCTTAAATGTTTATATCAGCATCCTAAATAATGTCTTTGTTGCTATTTGTAGTGAGTAGAACTGCATACCTGGTTGGAAGTAGTGCTGTGCTCGCACAAGAGACTTAATAAAAGTTGTTTGTCGTTGGGGAAAATTAGTGCAGTTTAAGACCCAATGATTGAAATCCTTTAGTAGCTGTCCTTTACATGTGCAGAAGAGGTGTCTACCACGTGGATGCGATAAAGATTGAAGATGGGTGTGATGTTTAGTCTTTGAGAGTTCCTGCTTGAAAACCAACGCCGTCATAAGCGGTACCTTTGTAGCAAAGCATACTTTCGTCCTATGTGGCGTTTCGATTCGTTCCATATTCTAATGCACTGGTGATATGCATAGTTGCCTTATAACCTACGTTTCCATTCGTTTCAGCTTCTAATCCACTGGTGATATGCATAGTTGCCTGATAACTCACGGTGTTGCTAGGGGGAGTTAGACATAGACGCGAACTGCAAGCCTCCTTGGCTAGCCGATCTACGTGCTCATTATATCTGATACCTGAGTGTGCTGGTATCTATATGTAATTAACAGTGGAACTGCGTTGATTAAGGTCAACGGTATGCTGGATTATACTGAAGCGGTATATGTTGAGACGCTGGAGTATGACGGGTGCGGCCAATGAGCGGAGGACATTGCTCCGCTGTTTCGACGAAAAATCTAATTGCGTAAGTAAGAGGCTTGTTAATAGCGATGGCTTCGGCCGAGTAGATTGGTAAATGTGCTGGAAGGCGAAACCTTTCAGCCTCTTTATTATTATTTTATTAATACAACTCCGCGATCCACTAAGTGTGTGGCGGAGGGGGCATTGCACCTATCCGAAAGGGTAATAGTTTGGAAGGGATATACGGGATATGGAAGGAGTCGCCCATGGGTATTATGACGAACCATCCCTTATCAGAGTGACCGAAGTGATTTATAGAGAACTACTCTTGTCAGATTTAAATTTATTCGCCCGGTAAATCCTTTTTACTCCATTCCCAAATCGCTGGAAAAAAAATAGTACAGAAATAAATTGGTTCTGGTCCTGATTTCTCTCATCTTATTTTAGCGGTCATTCCTAGATTTCAATGTTGCTGGTAGTTATATTTGTTTGCTGTCATTCCGAAATAAGTCAGAAGTAAATTTTTCAGTTAGCTTCTGTCGAGAGCAACGCCTTCGGTGTTCCAGGTCTTCCCAACCTTCTACTCCTTCAACATCGCACTTACTCTTTCCCTCCAACTATATATACCTGTCACGGTGGCTCTTTTTTGGAACTTCTCCAGTGCCACCTTTAACCCATTTTGATGGGGACCCCACACAGAACAATATTATTCTAAGTGAGGACGCTCTAGCTACTTGTATGCAATCGATTTAACTTCCAGTGTGCACTATTTTGAATTACGACATAGAAATCGGAGCATACGAATTGCTTTCCCAATTACCTTCTAGATATGCTCATTCCACGACAAATTATTAGGAATTGTTACACCTAGGTATTTGGCGAAATCTACTGTTCTAAAGATAGTGTCATTAATTGTATATACAGAGCTAACTGGTGTCACCATTTTACTTATACCCATGGCTTGGCACTTTTTAGCGTTTAACTCCAATTGCCAGTCCTTACTCCACAAATTGTTTTCAACATATCGCCTTGTAACAAAGTACAGTCGTTCTGGGTTTTGATTTCACGATAAATAATATCATCTTCGGCAAATAGTATTTTTTCCCACTTATTACGTTGCACAAATCATTAATGTATATGAGCAACAACAGAGGCCCCATCACACTTCCCTGGGAATCCCCGGACCTCACTTCGGTAAGTGATGAACGCTCACTGTCCAGAACTATACATTGTGTTCTGCCCTTCATAAAGTCTGCAACCCAGTCACATTTTTGTCTAGATATGCCATAACCGTGAAGTTTCCTAAGTAACCTACTCTTAAGTACAGTGTCTTGTGTATCGGGGCAGTATAAATCGCAGTCCACTCTCATGGAATGTATCTTTGACCCAGCGGTGGAGATTTTAACGGAAGATAGCCATCGAACAGAAGAATATTCCTTGAAATGCGTTGAACTGACTGTCCGGGTTGTGGATTTACCGTTACATGTGCGGTGTTGGTAAGGTATGTCATATGTAGTTCAGTTTCCTATTGCTGACGGTCGGAGAGTACTATTGACAGGTACTCTAAACTTTGCAACACAGGATACCTGTGGTAAAGTAGCCACCGTCCTCGTCCTTCTACTAGCTGTGTGTGTTTTTTATTTATTTATTGTAATTGGCAATGGGCCAGTAAGCCATACAGCCATAATACAGCTTATGAGTATTAATTCACATAACACAATTCTTAAGTATATCACATATAGTACATGATCACTATTACTATACAACAACTGATATCTATTGTTAAGTACATGATTTAATTTATAAGATGTCTACCAAGACGTGGAAACACTAATGTTCATAGGAATCTGTAGGTTCATATGTCAATCTCAGTTTGTTTTTTTTTAGAAATCTGCATAGTAATGTGAAAATCCTGGCGTCGTCGATCGCGAGGAGATGTGACACTTTTGATGTTTGGCCGTGACCTAGTTTTGCCAGTCGTTCTATTAGGTCTGTGGTGTATCTGTTCTTGCAGCCGAAGAGGATATGGTCCAAGTCCCCTATGCTCGTCTCGTCGCATCCGTATAAGGGGATTTGTACTATGTTTATTCTGTTCAGGTGTGCGGGGAAGCAGCCATGGTTGAACTTTAGTCTGGATATGGTTACGATAGTTTTTCTTGGGATCTTGAGTTGTTGGTACCAATGCTGTTTAGGGATGACTGGGTGAATCTGTCTATAGTGTTTTCCTTTGACCAGTTGTGACTCCTCCCACTCTTTGTTCCATGATTCTCTTGCTTCTTTGTTTGCGATTGTCATTAGGTCCCTCACAGTTAGGAACGGATAGGCACTGCCTTCCTCGCATGCTAGCTGCGCCAGCTAGTGCACCCGTTTTTTCCTTCTAGGCCGATGTGGACTTTCCCCCCACATGAACATCAGCATTTTGCCTTTGTTTCACCCGGTATGCTGTTTCCAAGATGTTGCATAAAATACTGTCTTTGCTGGCAACTTGCGTGTGTCTTTGCAGGCTGGTCAACGACGAGCGGAAGTCTGATATTATGACCGATGTTGCGTCCACGGAAACCTCAGCATACTCAATTGCCTTCTGAATTGCCACCATTTCCGCTGTGAAGACGGATGCTTCTCCGGGTAGTTTGAACATATCGTATCGCTTCTGTAGATTAAAGTAAGCACAGCCCACTGATGATTAGGATTTCGACACATCTGTGTAGATGTGGGATGCGTTTGGCCATTGCGCAAGGAATTATGCCAGCTTAGCGGTACTGCCATGTCTGAGGTCTTCCAGATTGATGTCGGTTCTCACGTCGAGTTGTGTAACAGTTGCTTCAGATGGCATACAAAACTCTGGAAAGAGGTATGTCTACATTATGTGTTGTATCTATTGATTTCTTTTAGTGCGGTTATTAGTATTGGGATATTTTTGCGTGACCAGTTTCTTCCGCAAGTCAGCTGGTTTCCAAGGGTCTCTATTCTCCGGATGAGGATGTTATTAATCTTCTTTTGTTTAAGTAGAAACTGTTTACAGAGTTGCATACATGCTCTAGTGCTCCTACCAGTAGCGCATTAGTGGGTGTTGACGTCATAGCCCCTGTGCATATTCTTAGTGCTTTGTACTACAATCTGTCGAGGGTTTAAAGGTTGTTATCCGCTGCTGATCCGTAGAACATGCTTGCGTAGTCAAAATGTGGTCTGATGAGTGATCGGTATTAAGTCAGGGCAACTTTCGGGTCTGTACCCCACCAAGGTTTTGTGGTTGCTTTCATGACGTTAAGTGCCATCTCACATTTGCTTGAAATGTCTTTGATATGGTGTTTCAAGTTAAGCTTGTTATCTATTGTGACACCCAGGTATTTTACAACTCGTCGATATGGGAAGCGGTAAGAACCGAGCTGTACCTCGTCCATATCAGGGATTCTATGTCTGCTGTAAAGCGACACCGCTGACTTGTTTTGAGATATGTCCAAGCAGCCGTTGTTCGTGAGCCATTGCCGTAGATGATCGACCAAGTCCTTTTGGGCGTTCTTGCAGTCAACTAACTCGTTCATCAATACATAGAAGCATAAGTCATCTGCGTACTTGAGTATCATCATCTTCCTATTACCAGTCTTCCGAGGTCACTGGTATAGATGTTGAACAGCAGCGGGGAGAGCGTGGAGCCTTGAGGGAGACCACGAGTCGCTATTCGAGGGCCGACTATTGTACCATTGGTGTGAATCTATAGCGACCTTCCTGCTTGCAATGAGATGAGGTTAGCTATAAATTCGCTAAGTAGTCCCATGTCCAATAGCATCCTAGAGAACTGATGGCACCACATTGTCATAACCATGTGTTAAATCCACATACAAGGGCATGATATACGCGTTAGAGCGGTAGCATTCGTAGATATCGGTCATGAGGTGTGCTACTACCTTTATGGTACATTTGCCTTTTCTGAAGCCCATTTGTTGCTATGGTAGTAGGTTGTTGTTTTCTAGATACCACTCCAGCCGGTGTTTAACCATCGTTCAAGAGTTTTGAGGCTACAGGATAACAGCGATATTGGTCTTGTAATTACAGTCTTAAAATCGTTACTGTCCCTGCCGACTTCTGCACAAGGGAACTTAACACCGCCACTTAATTAAATTACTTAATGTTAGTACAGTCGCCAGACTGGGAATATCTGGGATATATCTCTATAATGAGAGGAGAATAAACAAAATTCTATCACACCTTGACATATACTGTGTGTCACTGTATGAAATATTAATAATTACACATTCTCTCCCGGATGGCCATCAGTCAATAAAATTTCTTTAATTTTTCCGAACATTTCAATGTTATTTGAGTGTGAAGCACTTTTACTTTCGACACATCTGTTCATAGTTCACTGTCCCCGCCAGCACTGTAATCCTACGACCGGCTACGCTCCCTCACTCCACCCGACTCCCTACAATCACCCGGCTCACCGCAGGTATGCCAACCGTCGCACACGCAACAGTCCCAGTCACTTGTATTGTTACAGCCTGTACGACGAGGCGAATGTGGGGTCTTTGCCATGTTTCAAAATTGGCACTACTCTTACGCGCTTCATCTCCGGTACATTCACGCGTTTGCTCCACACGGCGTTCATCACTCTTAAAAATATGTTCTTCACTTGGCTTGGGAGGAATGAGATCATGCTATAATGGATGTTATCTGGGCCGGCGGCACTGTTGTTGTGTTTAAGTGCCGCATTACATTCCTCTTCCGTGAAGGGTGCTAACAGAGTGTCATATTGCCTCCCATCTTCTGTGTTCACCACCTCGTCCAAAGCTGTGGCTGGGCTAAGGTTCCCTAAAATGTTCTCCGCAACCAGTATAGATGGAGAAGTATTACGCGTAGTTCCCGTCGCATTCTGGAAGCCTTTTAAATTCTCCAAATCTCTTTTATTGGAGACGTTCTGTTGCGAGAGTTACAGAAGTCAGTCCAGCATTTGCGTTTTTTCTCCTTTAGGACTCTTTTGGACCTTGCTTCTATCTTCCGGAGATATAGTTCTCTTCTGTCACCAAGTCTTTGTATCTACTAAGGGCCATTTGTCTTTCTTTTACCGCCAGGTGACAGTCTTTGTCCCACCAAGGGTTGATTTTCTATGGTAGGTGCGCGGTCTAATCTCGGGGATAGCTTTCATTGCCGCCTTTTCAATGGCTGTCATAAGCGATTGGTAGTCGGCTATTACGTCATCCGAGAATTCAAAGCCCTCGAGATTTCTTGTTACTTCTGTATCGTACTTTAACCAGTCCGCGTTAGTTATCTTCCAGCGGTATGGCGATCGTATCGGCGTCGTTGTTTATGTGCCCTCGAATATCTGACTGGGAGGTATCATTATGATGGGAAAATGATCCGATCGCGATGGGTCGGCGTGGATCTTCCATTCTATGTCGAAGGCCAAATCCTGGGAGATGAGCGATATATCCACTGCCGATTTACATTCTGTGGGTCTATGTATCTCGTTTCTGATCCGTCGTTCAGTAGGATCAAGTTCATTTCTTCCAGTAAATCTATTACCACTTTTCCTACCGCACAGTTGGGTTCGCTTCCCCACTGTTGGCGGTGGGCGTTAAGATCCGCCATGATTAGCATTGGGGGTGGGTTAATTGCTTTATTACCTGACGACGAATTTCTCTTTTAGAGACTGGAGTTTGAGGGGGTCTATAGATCGAGGCAACTGCTATTTTTCTGTGGTTCCTGCTGTCATATTCTAAGTTAGCTGCGCAGGCTTGCAGACCGCGAAACCTGCATGTTGAGCTGTATTTCTTCGTACTGTAATCCGTTTTTGATGAAAAGAGCCACCCCTCCGTACCCATCTACTCGAACCGACCGAATCACTTTGTATCCTGTACAAAAGAATTGGCAATCCTGTTTCAACCATGTTTCCATTAGTCCAGCAACTGCTGGAACTTTTCTTGGAGGTGGTATACTAGGTTTTCTTTGTTAGATCGGATTGACCGGATGTTCCACTGTATGAAGTTATTGCATCTCCCATTATTGTTGGGCAGTAATGATTTTCTAATAAAATCTCTAATGTCTGGCATAACGCCTGAACTAACCATCTTCAAAAGCGAGGAGACAATGGAGACCACTTTGTCTATGAGGGGATCTTCCTTTTCGACGCTCAGGGGCCTGTGCTGGTTGTAGCTTACCGGGGCAGTTGTGGAAGGTCCGTGATCAAAGTACAGTTCTGATGGAATCTTTTCATGTTGACTTCTGGTCGGTTGCTGCTTGGATGAAGGCTCAACTCTGGCTTGCATATGGAGTCGTTCTTGCAGAGTAGGAGTTGGTCTAGCTATTGCCCGTGCTTGTGTGGGAGTGGTTAACCTTCCGGATTTAGGCGTGGGCATTGGTGGGAATCTGGATGGATCTGGGGAAAAGAAGGGGGTGGCAACTTGTCTGGCGTAAGAGGTTGGATTTTATAGTGTTGAGGCTTGTTCTAAAGTGACGTTATTGTAGGTCATAATGGTCTTGATGCGCTTTTGTTTAATAAACTCTGGGCAGGAGCTTGATGTGGCTATATGGTCTCCTCTACATATTGCGCAGTCAAAGTTATTGGTTTTGTTACATCCAGATGTTTCGTGGGACTCTCCGCATTTGGCACATCGAGCATTGCTGCGACAGTGCTTGTTGACATGACCATATCTCAAGCATTTACAACACTAAGTGACTCTTTGCCCATATGGTTCGACTTGACATCTAGTGTAATGAATGAAAACGTGTGGTGGGATGCTCTGTCCTTTGAATGTAATGCATACTATTTATCGCGGGATCAACTGGCAGTTTCCGTCGATTATGATCTTACGTTTTAGTCTTCTGGCTGCTACTACTTCGATATCTGAATCTATTACATTTAGTATTTCCTCCTCAGTTAATCTCTTATTATCTCCTCTTTAACGGTGCAATAGCGCGGTGTAAAGAATTTTATGTTCTGGGCGTGGTTGGTGACTGACAAGCTGTTTGCTGCCTTATAGTTGTTGAATTCGATCTGGACACGGTTCTTCCCCTTAGCTGATATGTATCGAATGTTTCATTTCTAGGATCAAGTTTCTAATAAATTTACCAACGGACATGGGGTGTAGACGTCCGAGGGCGCCTCTATTTGGGAGGTCTTCCGAATTCGTCGGTTCTGCAGACTATGAATAGACCAGAATCGTGTTCTAAATACATGAATTTCTCTTGTCTCAATGGAATAGCTGCTTTAACATTACTTGAATCGTCTGTTGGTAGATCCCTGGATCCCTTAACTATGACATTTTGGTTGCTATTGCTAGTATAAGATGTTATTGACATTTCTGATTGGGTTGTCTCTTTACTTGCTGTAAGGCCTGTGAAAATTGTGGGGTTATTAGGTATAGATGGAACTCTATCGATATTCATATTAGGTCAATTTCCACAGTTGGGCTTCCTTCATATCTGGTAGTTATGCAAGAAGTCTGTTCTAGGTCGGCATACGCAAGTATGCTTACGTTTCTTGATGACTGTTGTCTTATCAGGATCTGAATGTGCAATGGGGGGCGTACTTACGGGATCGACTTCAATCGGTGTATAGCACGCTTGTAGGGCCGAGGCTATAGCTTCGGCCATCTCTTCTATTGTACATCCCTCCGTGTCCTCCTGCATTTTGTAAGCCCGTGGGCTTACATCTCTTTCACTATTCACTCACTATCTTCCACCTGTTGTGTTGTTGATCCGAAACCGTAACTTGAGATTGAAGTAGCACTACCACTGTGTTGCCTCGAAATCCAATAGCTTGCTCACACCACTTGGAACGGCACGCGCGTAAACAAGGAAACGATCCGCACTGTTGGATGGCTCAGAGCGAACTGCTGTCTGTGGTTGATGAAATATCAGAGAATTAGTGCACCTGTCAACGGAACCTTATTCGAAATGAGTTGGGAGCGAACACTCAAGAAAATTTCTACAGTTGCCAAAACAAGAGCGTTCATAGGCGTATATTTCATAGCTCCTAGGCAAATGTGAATACTCTGATACTGATCTTATCCAGTTTATTTAGATGACGTATATTGACGCTTAAAAAATAACACTTCCATAGTCAAATTCTGATCGGAGTAGAGTGCGATAAAGTATCGACAATATAGATAGAGTAGTTCCACCAAATTCGAGTCAGCGTGCGTGTAATATTAAGAAACTTACCAGATGAGACCAGAATTGTATACCAGAGCCATAAATTAGATGCAAGATTTAACCAACACGTGTTGGGGACCTAAAATGAATTTTTAGACCAGGGAATGGATTCTCCTCATAAATATTACTACCGAAGATTTGCTTGCCGAGGAGTCCAGGCACTATTTGACAAACCAATGGCTTACGCAAAGTATATCTTGTAGAAGGAGTCACTGATGTTGCTGAAGTAAAGAGACAGACGTATTAAATAATATTCACATGAGGATGCAAGATGTTCTCCAATTCCCGAACATAAATGGTGTACATAAGGGGACTGAGTACTGGACCTTGAAAACCTTGATGGAATTATTTTTTTTAATGACATTCGGCTTTTTAGCCATTCAGCCAGAATTATCTATTTCATTTTCCTTCATTGGGTTTGACTTTACTAGTTTTTGATGAATCTCAAGTGAAAGTACAACACAGGACGAACATAATGCTTAATTAAAACCACCCAGGCCCTGTCCGGACTCGAACCGGCGACCACTGCAACGAGAAGCCATCTCGCTAGCCCCGAGCTACCGAGGCCAGCATACCGTCGAGGTTCTAGTAGGACATGTTTGTACCGAAAATACAGCAGTCATTTTTGCAGAAAACGATAGATACCAGGTAAAAAGTGATAAGAAAAATCAAGTGCGACGAGTTTGTTCATCAGAATCGGGATCCGTACATTACCGTAAGCAGCAAATATATTCAAAAACAATGCATAAAGACAGTTATTATCCACAAAGGCTGAGTGAATCGCCGCAACTAAAGTGGCATGGTTGACGTAGGTGCCTCAGCCCTTGCGGAATCCGTTTTGTGAGCTTGGTAATATAATGCAGCATCAGGTACTTGGGATAGCGTATGCGTGTTAGTATAGCTTTATTTGGCTAGCTTCGGATGTGGCAGCAAAATTCCATGCGCTTTTGTTGAGAGCGAGGAGCCAGTGGCTCAATACCTGCGCTAACAAACGGAAAGAAGGATTTATTGCCGGCAAAAAAGTTGAAAGCGAGAACCGTATTGGATAAATGCCGACAGGTGCCTTCCCTTTTAAAGTAGAAAGTTGTGAACGAAAGGAGCATTGCCTTGCGCAATTTCTCGGGAAAAGTCGAATTGTGGAACGCATCTTTGGGATCCCAACGAACAGAAGATTTTGTTAATACTGTAATAAACCATTGGATTTTATTTGTTGATGAGGAGGACCTATGGATGAAAAGATGCCAAGCGCGGCCTGCTCCGATTGGTTGCAGCTGAACGAAGGTTTCCAAAAAGTGAAGGCTGCCGTGGTCTGCTGTTTCTGACTCGAGGGAGGACTTCACGTCTGACTAGGAACATAGCCTACATGGCAGAATTCTCCAGAGACCACCGGCCAGCCGACCTTCCAGACTCTCTGCCATGCCACAATAAAGACTCCTGCTTCGTTCAACCTCTAGTCAACGTCTTGAGATGTGAATCGTGCTCTAAATTGTAATTTATTCACAGAATGCTTCATTTTGTAACTTTCATAAAAATTACGAACAGTCTTAGTTCTATTAAATAAACGAATCAATTTTATAACTAAATAGTATAACATTGGAGTTGTAAACCCTGTTTTCTACGACATCTCCTCTACTATGTTATTTGAATATATAAAGACGTGCACTTTAAGATTAATTTCAAAATTACATTTGTTTTGCTAAAAAGTATAATAAAATTGGCCATTTTTGTCGCCTACCTGGCATTAATTCAAATAATTGTTTTGGTAATGTGCCTCATTAACTTGACCATTTTAATGAGTTCTCAAAGAAGGACAACTAAAGAACGGTTCCGGTTTTAGCCACCAATACAGTATATATTTAGTCATTCTTTCCACCGTCTTGCCAGTACAAGTCGAAAGGCGGTAGCGCGATATGATGGGGATCTCCTGGCCCCTTTCCAGGATTCAGGATAGGACCTGTTATTTGTGTTGTCCAGGCTTCAGTAATAATTTTTTAGACTATAGCTAGTCGCTGATTCTGAGGTGTTGAGGGCTTCGTCTGGGAGGTGATGTAGCATAGGGTAGCGGACGTCATCTACCGCCGCTGGGATTTCACTGAAGGTGAAAGGTGTGCAAAGCAAATAATTAGAGTCTTCGATAGTAAGATAATATGGACGACAACTTGGAGAATATGGAGCAATTCTATGGTCAAAATCCTCCACCCACGTGGTATCGTTGAAGAATTCTGTGGACTGAAGATTCTGTTTGTCGTTCATCTTGGTCTCCCTGTTGAAGATGGAACTCTGTTTCTCGAGAACCGCATAGTAACATTAGACACTTGCTGATATCGAAGATACGTGTCTTGTGTTGGATGGTTTCGGAATGCCCATAGAGCCGCGCGTCGGAGAACGACATGCCGAGAACAATCTGTATTCCACCAAACAGTTGGGGTGTTCTTCTTCTGGACAGAGATCTATCTTAAAGGGGTGGAACCAAAAGCTGAGCGTTCCAGAGTTTCTACGAAGTAGTTATAGTTATCCAGAGCTAAACTGCAATGCTTCGTCGAGCACAGTGTTAATATTCCACTTGCTGGACGGGATTGGAAGTGGGCGACTCGTTGCATGATGATCGAATCTTGTAAGCATTTGGAAGTGATTGGAACCATATGGATCTTTTAAACTGCTCCATTGAGATATTATGTATATGGATGGAGAACACATTATGAATCTGACTGCCGATGGACGTTGGTACAGTGACAGAATGAGTATGTGGATAGTTAGGCCGCAGACACCACAGATCTCTAGACATCATGTCCCTGTCTATCGGTGAAGGTGCTTCCCCTTACAGTGCTGCGCGCATTGAGATCAGAAATATAATACATTACAAAAGTTTATGCTTTGCTACTAGAAGAAAAATAAAAGGCAAACACAAATCTACGCATACCAATGTTTGCGCAGGCAAAACAGTGGGGGAAATTACTAAATTTTTCAGCCGGGCTTTTCTACATACAGCAAGGTTTGACCTGATACTAAGTAAACAGTGAGGGTTTGATCACTTTCATAAGGGGGAATGTTATTAAAGTTCTCTGCATCCAACGAACCGCCAGTCTAAAGCGTCGCCATGCCAGAGAGGTCTGGGATCAAACGGCGACCTGACGCACCGATCGTCCAAATGCTGGTACGATCACCTTCAGGGACATGTTCACTATGTAAACGGAAGAGCTGCCCCAGCGAATGTCCGCTCTTAAATATTCCAAGTTTGTCGATGAGATTTATTCAGGAACGTGGGTCGGATATAGTAATCGCACAAAATATATTGCTGGCTATGAAGGTGAAAGAAAGGTCCGTGTATTGACGAGACCTAACGGACAGTTGATTCATTCTGGTTCCAGGATGAATCAAACTTTGGGAAAACTGTTTGGCATGAACATCTCATCAGGTATTGCTCCACTCTTTTTTTGTGTATATTTTGTACAATTACTTTTTGCTGCTTAACCTATACCTTGATTACATGCATCCAAAATCGTCCTTAAAACTTATTCGTAAGTGCGTGTGTGTTTACTATGCACTTAACAACATGTTGAACTCGCAGAACAAGAAACAACAGTGATATGAAGATTTTTCATTGACTGGATAACTGTTCTTTCTCCTTTCCAAGTGTTAGTTTATTCTGACCATTTCCTCGGGTTAGTTGATGTTTGCTGAAAATGACCTCATCTTATCCCAAATACGAGGTGGTCCCCAATCATAAGCCAGAAAACTGTCCATTCTAAATTCTTTTAATTTTTAAAGACTGCAAAGTAAGGGAGAGATGCCATCATAAGAATAAAATTTGTTTTATACACATCACTTTCAACTTGTTTTGAATTACTAGCAGGTATTGACACATTGTGAAATTGTTATCAGCCCAGCATCTCATATTCCAGTGCGCTTGCCATAATAGCTTAAGCGGTGGCCAAGAAGCGAAGCCAATATAGCGCACTAAACTCTCGCACGTTCTCATCTACTGTTGTGCTGGGTCGTTTCGCAACTTAATTGACATTTTTTTCGCGCTTAACTTCCCTTATTCCACGTATGGGGAAATTGATTTAGATTTTATGATAAAATGAAGTATAAGATGTTACAGTGGCTTAGTATGGTTCCTTTGGGAAGATCCAACCAACCTTCGGGTTGTGGACTAAGTTAGTTTAGTAGGTATGACAACGTTTACTCTCGGAATATCCTATAAGCTTCCAAAATACTTTTACCAGATTTTAAACAATGATGAGTCGGTGACACGAAAACAGTTTTTGAGCCATCAGCCGCATACGTCAGTTTCGTAACAAACTATTCTGTCTCTGTTCGCTGTCTCCTGCTCCCTTAAGAGAAACGATGCAATCTCTACCAAATGTCACATGGTTGATGCTTATTGAGAACCCCTTTCGTTGCCTGATGGACCTGTTACCAGTTCCAAACCTCAGAATATATTGTCGCGTTGCAACCGGGGCAGGTGTGAATTCGAAGGTTACTTGTCAATGAACACAGCACTTAAACTGAGAACAGGTTTATTGAGAACTCAAACATACACGCAGCACTGACTGCCTCTTGGGCAGAATGCTCTTCTATTTATACACAGATAGAACGTACTAGAGATTACAAGAGTAGTTAACAAATGAAATGTGTAGAAGTTACAAGTGACCTTAGGAAACATGTAGAATCTTCTGGAAATAATAAACAGAATTAAATAATTTTTGTCAGTGGGCGGGATTGAACCGGCGACCTTCGGTACCGCAATTCGTGACGCTACCCGCTGCGCCATGCTGGCAGACGGTACACTGGCGTTCATGCGGCATTGCTCCCTCTCCTGAGGAAAACAGCGTCCCGCTGTTAGATTTCTTTTGGGGCACGCTGAAGTGTCCTGGATCTTGATCTTGTCGTGGGTCCTCTGTATGGCAGTTCTGGAGGGCCCCTCCCGGTTGTACTATTATCTTCCTGTCCGACTTCCTCAGTATCCAAACCGTCCTCAGAGTCCTTGAACAAGAAGCTGGTTGTGCCTAGCTGCTCGTCAGGATTGTAGTAAGGCTTCATGCGGAGGACGTGAACAATGTCCCTTCGTTTTCGTCGTTTCGAAGACGGCTCATAATCCTCGACTTCGTATGTGACGTCTGACCGGCGGCGTATGACACGATACGGACCAAAGTACCGCTTCAGTAACTTTTCTGATAGCCCAACCTTCCGGACAGGGGTAAAAATCCATACGAGATCTCCTGGGTTGTACGCAACAGGTCGGTGCTTGCCGTCATACCGCTGACGGTCCTTCTCCTGGGTGGCCAGTGTTCGTATGCGAGCCAGCTGTCTTGCTTCTTCGACCCTGGTAATGAGCTGTTTTATATAGTCATCCTGAGTGTCGTCCGGCTGGAATGGGAACAGCGTATCCATTGTGGTCTCAGCTTCACGGCCATGGAGCAGAAAAAACGGAGTGAAGCCTGTCGTATCTTGCCTTGCTGTATTATAAGCAAATGTGACCACTGGCAGTATTGTATCCCAATCCTTCTGCTCAACATCCACATACATCGACAGCATATCGGCTAATGTCTTGTTGAAGCGTTCTGTGAGACCGTTTGTCTGAGGGTGGTATGCAGTTGTCATCCTGTGGACAACGTCGCATCTTGACATGACCTCTGATACTAGTCTTGACTGGAATACCTTTCCACGATCGGATATCATCACACGTGGTGCTCCATGCTTCAAAATAATGTCTTCTACTAGAAATTTTGCAACCTCTGGAGCTTCTGCAGTCGGCACAGGTTTGGTGACAGCGTAGCGCGTGAGGTAGTCGGTGCAGACTATTATCCATCGGTTACCGGCTGTCGACTTCGGGAACCTCCCTAAAAGGTCGATCCCAATTCGGTGGAATGGAACTGCTGCAGGCGGAATTGGTACTAGATGACCTGGAGGTAATTGCGGCACATGTTTCCGTCGCTGGCACTCTTTACAGTGACTCACATAATGCTTGACAGATCGGTAGAGACCCTTCCAGTAATACCTGCGTCGGATTCGGTCCAGGGTCTTCACAAATCCCAGATGACCGGATATTGGAGCGTCGTGGAAATACTTGAGAATAGCTGGCTGGAGATGAGCTGGAACGACCAGAAGCCACTTGGGGCCTAGTGGATCGTAGTTGTTCTTATACAATGTCCCATCTATCAATTGAAACTCTCCTTTGGCCGGTTCTCCTTTCTCCAAGGCGTCTATGGTTCTTAATAACTCTGAATCTTCCCTCTGTTCAGCTGCAACGTCACCTAATTCAGCGAGGGCTGAAATTCCATTCATGCTGTTGTGTTCTATTAAAGGATTCCTTGAAAGGCTGTCGGCATCCTTGTGTTTGCGTCCGTTTTTGAATACCACCGTGACGTCGTACTCTTGAAGTCTAAGTGCCCATCTTGCTAGTCGACCTGATGGATCCTTCAAGCTGGTTAGCCAACATAAAGAATGGTGGTCTGTCACGACGGTGAAAGGTTTGCCGAATAAATACGGACGAAACTTGTTGATAGCCCAGACAACTGCGAGGCATTCTTTCTCGGTTGTAGAGTAGTTTATCTCGGGCTTAGAGAGTACTCTTGATGCATAGGCTATCACCTTCTCAGCACCTTCCTGAATTTGCACAAGCACTGCACCGATCCCATAACCGCTGGCGTCAGTGTGAAGTTCAGTTTCTGCATTCTCGTCGTATAAGGCTAGAACTGGTGCGGAAGTTAGAGCCTCCTTAAGTGCCTGGAAAGATCTTTCTTTAGTTTCATCCCAGTAAAACTTGGCGTCTCCCTGCAAAAGTTCTTGCAGTGGACGTGCCATGTTACAGAATCCTTTTATGAAACGCCGGAAGTATGAGCACAGCCCAAGAAAGCTTCTCACATCACGAATGTGCTGAGGAGTTGGAAATTCCATGACTGCCCTTACTTTTTCTGGATCAGCGCGGACGCCATCTCCGTTGACCAGGTGCCCCAGGATTTTTATCTCTTTGGCGACGAAGAGGCACTTCTTCGGATTGAGGCGGAGTCCTGCAGTCTGAACACACTTCAGCACCGTTGACAGGCGACTCAGATGTTCTTCAAATGTTTTCGAGAAAACAACAATGTCATCTAAATAACAAAGACACGTCGTCCACTTAAGGTGTCGAAGTAAGTTGTCCATCATGCGTTCGAATGTGGCCGGAGCGTTGCATAATCCGAATGGCATTACTTTGAATTCATAGAGGCCATCAGGTGTAATAAAAGCCGTCTTTTCTCTGTCAGCTTCGTCAACCTCGATTTGCCAGTAGCCTGTCTGCATGTCCATGGTTGAGAAGTATGTAGCTCCTTTCAAGCAGTCTAAGGCGTCGTCGATGCGCGGCAGTGGGTAGACATCTTTCTTTGTGATTTTGTTCAGCCGCCGATAGTCGACACAGAATCGCCACGTACCATCCTTCTTCTTTACGAGGACCACCGGAGATGACCAAGGACTCTCCGAAGGTTGAATAATGTCATTATGCAACATCTTCTCCACTTCCTCTCGAATTATTCGCCTTTCGACTGGTGACAATCGGTACGAGCGCTGGCTAGTGGGCGGATGATCCCCAGTATTGATACGATGCTTTATCGTGGGCCGTTTCGTCTGACCTTTTATTTGCTGGGGTGTGAATACACCAGAGAATTGGCGTAGTATAGCTAACACCCGGTGGTGTTGTTCCTTGGTCAGGCCGGACCCTATTGGCAGTTCCATAGTTGTTTCCTCCAGCGTGTTGTCGGTACTAGTAACAGAGCATGGATCTTCGTTAATGACGTTGAGCTCGCCCTCCTGGACTGGTTCAGCTGTCCCTATGCACATTCCCTTGGGGATAATTTGTGACTGCTCGTGACAGTTGGTGATCCAAATGTCTCCTCGACCACCGATAATGCTTATGATAGCCGCTGGTATGTAGATTTCTTTCGTGAGCCTAATAAACTTTCTACTATCGACAAGCACTTCAAGGTTGCGGTCGTCCGTGTTTTTGACTGGGACTCTTCTCATTGCGAACGGCGGGATTGTCACGTTGTCAACGGCGAATAACTTCCCAGAAGATTCTGTGTTACGTGTACCCGTCGCAACGACTTCTTCAATTTGCAGCTCAGATGTTCCACAGTCAATGACAGCTTGGGATGCCTTAAGGAAGTCCCATCCAAGGATGACATTATGACTACATTCTGTTAAAATGACAAATTCAACTGGCTGGGTCCTGTTGTTGATGGTTATTCTCGCGACACAAGCTCCAGCTGGCTGGACGTACTTTCCATTTGCGACCTTTAGCACAGTTGCCCCCGTATCACGGAACATTGTCTTCTTTAGTGTGCGACGATAATTGTCCGACAATACGGAGAAAGAAGCTCCTGAATCAACCAGCGCCCGGACAGGTTGGCCGTCGATTATAACGTTGATGAGATTTCCCGACATCTTAGTGACTGTCATCCATGGAGGATTTTCATCTGCGGCGGCCTCACCTCCGTAGATGGTCGCCTTGCTTAGTTTTCCTGCGTGCGGCGGCTAGGGGAGCGGCTGGTAGCTCTGTCCGGCGACGATGAACGGCAGCGGCGCGTCGGGGATCGACCTCGTCTAGGGTACGGCGATGGGCTTCTTCCCGTAGGTCGACCGAACTCGTCAGCGGGTGGCTGCCTGGGGTAGAACTGTTCTGATGGCGGACGTCTTGCGGCAAAATAATCGTCAAATACTCGTCTTCTCTCTCTGCAGTATCGTACGACATGTCCAGGGCGCCCACAGTGGAAACATACTGGCGCGTTGTCTTCTGTCCTCCAGACGTCCGTTCGTCTGCGGGACGTCATAGGTGCCGGAGGATTTGGTTGTGGCCGTGTCGGCCGGTTCCTAGGCTGCCGTTTGGCAGCTGCAGCATACGTCATATCAGGGCGAGGCCATTCTTCACGTCGAGTGCGATTGGCTCGGCAGACAGGAGCTATTGTCTGAAATACCTCTTTTTCCGCCGCGTCGGCTCCTTCATGACCCACTGGGCTTACATTCATGGCCATGATCTGATGCTCACTCGGTTCAAGAGTCCCAGCTGCCATGAACTGTTGTAATTCTTCCCTCACAATTTGTCGTATGAGAGACGCAAAGTCGTGCTGGTCTTCCACAACTGCCATAGGGACTACGTTGGGAAGTCTGTCATACTTCTTTCGCCCAACCCTCCTTTGTTGCATCTCCTCAATCCGCTGGCACCACTTGATGAACTCTTCCGTCGTAGCGACGTCTTTTATCAGAAGAGCTTGGTACATGTCTTCTGCAATACCTTTCATTAGGTGCGTGATTTTGTCGGCTTCAGTCATATTCGGGTTGACTACGTTGCATAGGGCCAAAACATCCTGTATGTAAGATTGCGTCGGCTCCCCATGTTGTTGGGCCCGGTTCTTCAGTTGTTCTTCCGCCGAGCGGATTTGTCGCTGGTGGTCCCCAAACGTTTTCTTAAGTTCCGTCTGGAACATTTCCCAGTTATTCAGTTTATCTTCGTTGTTCTCGAACCACTGCTGGGCGGTTCCGTCCAGATAGAAATAAACATTTGCCAAGCACATGGTATGATCCCACCTGTTGTACTTGGCGACTCGGTCGAACCCTTTTAGCCATTTGTTAGGGTCCTGTCCAGCGTCTCCAGAGAACACCGATGGGTGTCGAATGTGCAGCTGGCTTGCCGCCATGGGTTTCCTAATGACGCGGACTTTCGGAAGGACGTACTGAGTATATCCTTTGTAGTCCGGTTCCAGTCCGTGTAGGCGGCGACTTTTACGTTGCCTAATCGGAGCCACGATGATGCAGCTGTTGCACAGGGTACCCGGCGTCTCCACCAAACTATGTCGCGTTGCAACCGGGGCAGGTGTGAATTCGAAGGTTACTTGTCAATGAACACAGCACTTAAACTGAGAACAGGTTTATTGAGAACTCAAACATACACGCAGCACTGACTGCCTCTTGGGCAGAATGCTCTTCTATTTATACACAGATAGAACGTACTAGAGATTACAAGAGTAGTTAACAAATGAAATGTGTAGAAGTTACAAGTGACCTTAGGAAACATGTAGAATCTTCTGGAAATAATAAACAGAATTAAATAATTTTTGTCAGTGGGCGGGATTGAACCGGCGACCTTCGGTACCGCAATTCGTGACGCTACCCGCTGCGCCATGCTGGCAGACGGTACACTGGCGTTCATGCGGCAATATTATCAACTGATCTATTATTGAGACAAGATCCTCATGCGTTTGTTCGGGTGCACAGTACTTAATTCAGTGATACTGATTCGCCTGATGACGTAGAACTGTTGTGTTTTGAAGAAACTATTCCTTTTGAAGTTCAGTGAACAATCGCAGACTGCTATTAACGTTTTGTCCGGGATCGTTTATAAAAATTAACAAAAGTAGTTGCTCTAATGCATTTTCTCGAGGAATGCTCGATTCAGAATCTAGATTAGAGGAGGATTCTTCATTAAAAAACGCCACACTACGACCAAACAGTTAGAAAATCTCGTATCCATTCACAAATCTGATCCGATATATCGTACACACGAATCTTGCGAAAAAGCGGTTATGTGGTATAGAGTCGAAAGCTTTCTGAAAATCCAAGAAAAATTGCATCACCTTGTGAACTTGCATCAATATGTTTCACAACGGCATGCGAAAACAGGGACAACTGTGGTTTACATGACCAGTTCTTTTGCAATCAGTGTTAGTTCGTTATAAGAATTCGTTTTCCTCTTGACACTTCATAATCACAGAGCTTATACCATTCCACCGAACTCTACTGCAAAAAGATATTACTGATATGGTTCGATCATTTCTAGGACCCCTCCTTTCTTGAAAAAATGGCAAGTTTCCAATTGGAAGGTACTTTCTCCTTTAAAAAGTACTTCCAGTATATTTCAAACAAGAAATGATTTATTTCCGTCTCGTTCTCTGAATATATTCTTACTGGGACCTGCTACTTTCCTCAATCTCAGGGGCTTTAATAGATTTACCTGCACTCTCTATTCATAACGAATCCAACTCTAATTCAACACGATGTTGACATGTTTTCCGTATCTTAGTGAATAATATTTTAATTATGTACACTATGTGGATGGGAGAAAGGACTATGACCATGAAGTAGTACTGATTTTAGGCATAAGGGAGTGCGAAGTTATCACTTGTAGTCAGTGAAGTCAAGGTCTGGAATAAGATATCGAGGAATAACCTGAAACAGTGAAACTTTACATGAAAAAAATGTTTTAGGTACAGTTTTCTTCTATGCTAGTGATGAAAAACGGAACATTAACATATATATTGCTAGATCTATTCGAGTTGTGTGGAATATTATAATTCTACGCTACGATGTATAGTCAATTTTAAAGGGAATAAGGTATATGCAGTATTGATGTACTACATTGCAAGGGATTAAATGATTAATAATAGTATGTCCACTATAATAATTCACCACAAAACAGCATCTAAAAGATATCCTCCTCGATGTTCTACCATTTCAAATTCCCGAGTTACACACGTTTTCCCACTTAGATTCTTAATGTATTTTAAACGAAACATTTATGGTTTCAGCCCACTGTCTCCTAGTTTTTATTCAATCAGAATGTCTCAATCTGGTTTTATACTCTCTTGGCATGGAATTTTTTTTCATGCTGAAAATATATAATACAGCACGTAACAGACGAAGCATGTGGCTAGATTTAAAATGCTAGTTCTTGGTCCCGCCTACAAAAATTGATATATAATAACTATTTTCATACTATGCTTGGTTCGGGGCTGAAATATTTCTGTGCACCTGCGGTGATAGTAATGCTCAGCGTTGTGCAAACGCGTTAGGCGGACGTTTAATGGAGTTATATCGCAACCCGCTTGGCACGTAATACATTCATTGTCTGTGGATAACAAAGGCTAATGAATCCCTGTCCGTTCCCTGGTCACTTTGGATGTTTTCGTGTTCTTACTTGCTCACTCCCGTCTTCCGTGTTTGTTGACAGCGATCACTAATGGCTGCTTGCTGGTCACCTGATCAACTACCTTCCGCCACACGAAATGGCGGGTGTGGAAACAGCCAGCCTCGGGATCTGACCAAAATTCCACTCGGAAATAGCTGACTGCTACTCCACGCGCGCTGTGTTGGACAGCCTCACATTCCAATCTAGAAAGAGAGCGATCCATAGGGCTGTGGCTGTTACGTTAACGGGAATTTCCACTGATTGTTGGCCACCATTGGCTACGCCCCTCAACGTCACGCTCCTACCAGTGACATAATACGACATTGAAATCCGATACGCTGAACTCAAAATTCCGCCTTGGGCTACCCCCACCACCGGCCAGTGACGTCATATGACCTAGGCCTCTGATTGGCTGAGCCCTAGGTTTTCCCATAAAACTCCGTGAATTCTCCTCAGATATCCAATCTCCTTGGGAAATATTTTAGATCTGTCTTGAGGGTTGTGTCTGTGGGGTTTTACTTGGAATTGTCTACATCTAAATAAAAGGAGGTACTTTCCGAGTTGTTAGCTAAAATTGTACGAGTTATGATGCAGTTAGGGCTCTTTTTCTAGGTGGCAAGATAAAAATAAGTGACCAAAGGGATACTGACTGCAGATGCACCATGGGAATAATCAAATTCTAAAGAAATAGTTGAAGCTGATGAAACAAAAAGGAAAATGAAGAGTAATGCTGACAATATCTCAAAACCAGTAACCAGACACGCTAGTGAACTGAAGGAGTTACACTAAACACAGTGAAATATTCATTAAAGGAAGAAGTGCAAGACGAGTTTTTCCTTCATGGATATAAAGGTTACTGCAGAGATAGAGGAGCAATTCATGGAATAGTTTTGATATTGGTTAACAAAGACTACTACAATACACTGATGTTAATATATCATAGGAATGATTTACTTGGGGTAGATTTCTGGGATGATGAAAAAAAAACATCGGGGGTTTTGTCTGCTTATCACATTCAAAGAACAAAGTTCGAAGATAAGGCTCTTGGAGGAGAAACTAAGTTCATATTCAAAGTTCAGAGGTGAGCGTAGACTAGTAATTATTGGCGGGGTCTTAAATTTACCAGGTGTCGACTGGGAACGAAATAAGATTAATGACACAAGGGAACGGAGATTTTCAAATACCTTAGTAAGGTAAGGAGTCTAAACGTACGTGGTAGAGCAGAGCACAAGCGGATCAAACATGTTGGATATCTTCATAATAAAGCATGATAACCTTGCGGTGTCTCAAGTAACTGGAATAAAAATTATAATAAAGTAGGAAGAGGTTTCAAAATTTACTTTTATTGAAAAAGAGGTAAGGGGATATACAAGAGAGGTACTTTGGTCATACTAACGCTTGAATAAAGGGGTACAGTACGTGACAGACAAAATTTTCCACCAAATCAGGATTGGAAAGGTGTGCAAAGAAGGACATCTTGATTTGCTTGTGGAAATAACCGTAGAACAAAATTAGTAAATTATATGATACAGGAGCTGGACTGTATGTGATTGGAAGACAGGAGGAATGTAAAGAGAGTGCTGTGAGTATTCGAAGTGTACATTTTTTATGACGCCTAGAAAGATATTGTTGAAAGAATCAGTGCATGGAAGGTAAAAACGATCATGACCTCAATCTGGAAGGTGATTTCAGACATAAGGGATTCGGAACATTTTATTTTGTAGGTCAGAGAGTCAGGGATTGGTATAAATTACCAATAGAAGTGCTGAACAATTTACCAAAAACACTAAAACTTAACTTAGTCCACAACCCGAAGGTTGGTTGGATCCTCCCGAAGGAGGCATACTAAGCCATTGTGTCAGAGGTAGGATGGCCAGTTCCTTTCCTCTGGGACCTACAGTTTAACGTGGAATCCGAACCACGGAGCCAAAAACACTAAAAGAATTTAAAATTAAAATTCATAGAGGGCAAAAGTAGGAGAGATAGGAAACTGGATTTAAAGAATCTATACATATAATAAAACTGTAACCAGCAAAAATTCCGTACATTTGTATTTTATATATATATATATATATATTATATATATATATATATATATATATATATATATATATATATATATATAAATAAATAAAATGAGTAGTGGCTACCATTAATGAGCTGTAAAGAAGGAATCAAATTTTATAAAAAATTGTTTGTCTGCGTTACGATGATCGAGATTTAGCAGACACTACTGGTCGAAATTTGACGGGGTTTCGTTTAATGTACAGCCAATGGTCTCGCGTGTAAAATATGGTATGTTCCATTTTAATGTGACGTCGAAAAAAAAAAGAAATTTAAAAAAGGGTCAGTTTTTGGTTTAACACGATTCCTGCAAAAGTACTTGTCTGATTTTGTTGAGGCTTCAGTAAATGTACAGCCCAGGGTACCGCGGGTAAAACATTATGATGTCATGTAGAAGGGCCAAAGCCCACGGTTAAAACAGTATTTGAAAAATGATAACTTGATCATTTTTCGTTGAGCGAGATTCATGTAAGTAGTACTGGTTGTACATTGATGGGATTTCGATTAATTTATAGCATTTGGTCCAACGGGCAAAATATGGTATGTTGAATTTGATGAGTCAATGAAAATGAGAAATTTAAGACAATTCTTAGCTGAACGCGATTAACGCTAAAACTACTGGCTGGATTTTGTTAGGGTTTTGATTAACATAAAGTCATTCGGCCCACGGGTAAAATAGGTATATTTTAATTCAATGTGACATCGTAAGATAATTCCTTGTTGATCTCGGGTCATGCAAAAACGAGCAACTTTCCAAGGAGTTTCGATTAATTTACAGCTCGTGGTGGTGACGCCGATAAAATAGGGTATGTTTCATATTGATGTCATTTGGAAAAACTGAGAAATTTACCAAATTAGTTATGTTAAATACATCAAACCACTAAGGAAATGTATATTAATGTAGACTAATATCGAAAACTGATAAATTTACAAAATTAGTAACGTTAAATGCCTATTCTTGTGATGTCGAAAAACTAAGATCTTATGTAGAAAAACAAATTTACCTACTTAATATTATAAAATGCATGTAGATGTTATGTGGAAAAACTGAGAAATTTACAAAATTAGTATTTTTCAATGAGATTCACAAAAAAAATCTGTTTGTCGGATTCTTACTGGGATTTCGATTAGTGTATAGTCCGTGTTCCCACAGGTAAAACAGGATATATTTCATTGGGATTTGAAGTCGGAAATGAAAAAATGTAGTAAAAATGTTTAGTTGAATGCAATTCATGCAAAATTACTGGTTGGATGTTGATGGAGTGTCTATTAATTTATAGCCCGCAATCCTGCGGGGGAAACATTATATGTTTTATTGTGATGTAGCAAAGGTGATAAATATATGACAATTTTTCCGTGTATGCGATTTAAGAAACAACTATTGCTTGGATTTTAATTTGGTTTTGATTAATGCAATGTCATTGGTGCTAAGGGAAAAATAGAGTATGTTTGACTTGTTGAAGAGAGGAATTAAAATTAAAGGCCTCAAAAATTAGTATCCGCTTTAAGGTGAAAATAATTGCGTGGCGTAAAGTCAGGCAGTTGGAGTTAAACGCTAAAAAGTGCCAAATCATAAGTATAAGTAAAAAGTGGACACCGTTTAGCTCTGAATATACAATAAATGGCATTGTCCTTAGAATGGTAGATTCCGCTAAATACGTAGGGGTAACAATTCGTAATAACTTGTGGAATGAGCTTATCGAGAAGATAATTGTGAAAGCAATTCGTATGCTACGATTTTTAGGTCGTAATTTTAAAAAAAAAGTGCACACCGGAAGTTAAATCTATTGCACACAAGTCACTAGTGCGTCCGCGTTTAGAATATTGTTGTTCTGTATGGGGTCCCTATGAGAACGGGTTAATGGAGGCTTTGGAGAAGGTCCAAAGAAGAGCCGCCCGATTCGTGACAGGTATATATAGTTGGAGAGAAAGCGTAATTGCGATGTTGAAGGAGTTTAGGTTGGGAAGACTTGGAACTCCGAAGGCGTTGCTCTCGACAGAAGCTAATTGAAAGATTCACGACGGACTTGTTTCGGAATAACAGCAAACAAATACTACCAGCAACATTGAAATCTAGGAATGACCGCGAAAATAAAATAAGAGATAACAGGGGCAGAACAGATTTCAGTATTTATTTTTTCCACGAGCGATTAGGGAATTGAATAGGAATGATTTACCCTGCGAGTAAACTTAAAATCTGACAGGTGTAGCTCTCGATAAATCATTTCGGCCATCCTGATCTGGGTTTTTCATGGTTTTCTCAGATCTCTCCAGGCAAATGTCGGGATGGTTCCTAAAAAAGACCATGGGCGCCTCCTGCCTTATCCCGTATATCCCTTCCTATGAACAAGTGGTTACACATTAGGATTGGTGCAATTCACCCTCCGCCACCCACTTTTAGTGAATCGCCGAGTAATAATAATAAAAAGGTCAAATATTTTGATTTGAGCGTACGACCAGTATCTTGCTGGATTAAGTGAGCCACGGGGGCTAATATGCAATATTAGTCCACGCGAATGAAGTCGCGGTCAAATGTTAGTTTAAAATTAAAATAACAAATAGGAAGGTAGGTGTATTGAGAAATTGCCACCGGAGCAAATCATCCTTGGCAATTAAATTAATTTAAAAATAAATATGTGCGTTGTTCGCGGCTCCAGGCGCAACCCACGGCATCTGCGACCGAATAGAAACGAATGCGCAGTTAATATTAACCCATAAGCAATCCACACGGTTGGTTTGCTGTAAGGACGTGTGTATTCTGAAGCTGGAGTTATAGAACGTGTTGTTGAGAGATGTGGAGCAGGCTTGCAGAATGTCTTTCAGCTTTAAATAGTCTAATTTGGTAAATTTCGTGGGCTCTGCTGGCGATAAAATTGATTTCGCTTCACTATCTTGTATCTTCTGTCCCAGAGCCGTGCCGCGGGACAGCGTTAACCTAACTAGTTTTGAAACACACTATAAGCAAAATTCAGCAACATTGATTTCTAGTTGAGTGGAAAAACTCCAAATACAAAACAAATTTACTGGGAAGTAAGATAAATAACTCTTTCTTATTCGATAGAAGTCAAAAGTTCAAGAGGCCCTCAACAAGGTGCAAAAAACTTCAACTGAACGGTAAGTGCCAAATGATGTGTTAACGAAAAGACAGAGCCAGTCATCTTGAAATAGGTAAGCGGGAACATCAAACAACATTAAATATAATGCTATATGCAACAGGAAAAATTAGGTTTTAGCTCATGCGTAATTATATTGAAGGTGAGTAGAACAGAGTATTGGTTATGCAATACGATGGCCTATACCTAATGAAACGTAAATATACTGCAGCACTACCGGTATACAGCTTCAATATAGCCACCAAAAAGTGGTATTCTCAACTTCCAGTTTGTCTCTAGCACTGTTTTTTCGTCGCTACAAGGATTATTAAAAACGGAATTACGCCGGTAATTGTCGTGTTAACTGATATTTACCTGATGTTGAACAATTCGTAATGTGAACAGCGTTCAGGAAGGTAAAAAAACCAGCACTTAAATCCTCAAGCGGTTCCAAGTCTTTATTTGCCGTCAATGGACCCATCTTTTGCGTAAAACAAGCAACATGGACCAATCATTTAGACTCAACAAAATGAATAGAAGGAAAAGGATTCAAAAACTAATGGCTAATATTATCTTCGTGAAAGACAGAAATTTTACTTTTAAGGTCGACCCACAACTCGCTAAATCAGTCTTTGGGAAATTAGCATACAGAAGAACAAGCTCAACTTCAAACAATGTTTGATTGATGTTCAGGAGTTCTTCTTTCCAACAGAACCTGTAAAAACAACCAAAAAATTCTTCTGAAATCGGTAATAAAAACACTATGGCATTTATAGGTTTTAAAATTATTTCAATCGGTTCAGAAACAAGAAGCGAATCGGCGGCAAAAAGGTTCCAATTAAACGGTACTTTCAAGGCTTAATTAATTTTGATATTGTGAATACTTCTCTTGCTTAGGGCACTTCGACAGATTACATGTTCTGTATTTAAAAAGTAGCTCAGTAAAATCTTGTACACAGACTGGATCGCTAACGAAAACAAGCGCACAGCGGTCAACCGGAAGTTAACAATACCACACATTGCATGGTGGCGCTGCAAGTGACGAAAAGATAAACTAACAACTTACAAAGCTCTATACCCTCTGTTAACAACAGTGTTAACGGTGGTTGAGTGATACCTACGGGACCTCTTTTTTTAGTGAATAATTGTACATCTATTTTACTGTACGTCGAGGGAAGAAATCTGCTCCTAGTAATACATCGTAGGCTAAGCGCTTTTCGTCGACCCCTTCGGTTTTCGAGGGCAAGAGGAAATGGCTGAGGCCAGTGATGGGTCCAACCCGAGGAAGGAAGAGGATAATACTCCAATATTAGTGTATCAATGTGACCAAGATATGTCAGAGACAGTCAAGAAGAAATTAGTAACAAGCCACAACGACAGAGGAAGAAGAAAAGTAAAACCTGAGAAAAAAACGCAAAGCAGTTGACAAGAGAATTATCGTGAGAGAAAAAGGAGAAGAACCAATAACTGATTTGACTCCTTGTAAAAACAAGGAACTAGCCTGCAACCAGGTACCCAGCGCACAAATAATGCCCAGTATACAAACAGAAGATGCAGGCCAGCAGAGCAGCGCCATGGGGAATCTTATGACAACATGTCAGGCAAGTCTTGAGAAAGATTTAGAAACCAAGCTAAAGCATGTCACGGCGGTGCAGCGAAATAGGCTATATAATGATCAGGCGGATGGTCCCTATGTGGTAATAACTGAAAGCGCATCTGATGGATCTACTTTACACCCCATTCAGTTGGGCAAAGATTTCTAAAACAAAGTTGGTGGTCTTAAACGCTTAACCAGTTAGGGAAAAACCGTATGTAGATGGAAATTATAAACGCCAGCTCCGCCAACGGTTTCGTGGATAATAAGATGTTTCTCCAATCCCTGGAGTTGAGATCTTATATTCCAGCCGGCCGTGTTGAATGAAAGGACGTTATCAAATTTGTTCCTACGGATCTTACAGAAGAGATAAAAATAAATGCCATATCGTCCGCACCGATCATCGATATTCGACGATTTAGTAAGAAAATATCCAAGGATTAAAGGACAGAAATCCAGCCTCTGCAGACTGTTCTTATAACTTTTGATAGTCAATACCTGCCTGACGAGATATAAATATTCTACCTGAGATTCAAAGTATCTCCTTATATTTGCCCCGTGACGCAGTGTTTTAAATGTTACAGATACGGTCACGTATCAAAAGTTTGCAGAGGAAAGGAAAGATGCCTCAAGTGCGGAGAAGAGCACAATGTTTCCAGTTGTACAAATAATCTTAGAAAATGCTCAAACTGTGGTGGAGAACACAAAGCTAACGACAGGAGCTGCCCGGAGCGCAAACGGCAGGAAGAGATCAAGACCAAAATGGCGAGCGGGAACAGGACAACCCTCCCCCAAGTTACGAGTACAGATCAGCTGACTTCCCTCTTATCAAGGCAAGAGTTTCAGTACAGTGACGATGCAGCAAAGGATGAACCTAATCAGAGAGATCCAACAAAGTACTACAAGTCTACCTAAAGAATCCATTGCCACCCAAACTGAGGAACCTACCAACAAAGAGATAATCAGCAGAGAGTCAGGAGGAGACATTGTGAATTTAATAGTAAAAATAGTAGTTAAGGTTTTATCTCAACAGATGAAAGGCCAGATAAGAGCCGGTGCTGTGAAGAAAATCCAAGAGGAAGCAGTTCGATGTTACGCCCAAGAGATAAAGGAAATGGGACCAAGTGGAGCCACCTCGGAGGCAGTAAATCTATTAATCATGGATGGCTAGGACAACTCAACTTACGGTTTTGCAATAGAACGCTCGAAGCTTGCGACCAAAGTGGATGGATTTTCAAACAATAATCAAAGAGAATATGGCCGATATAGTCCTCATCTCAGAAACATGGTTGCGCAACTCTTACAATATAATACATAAGGACTTCAATATCTTCAGGAAATACATAGAGGATGGGTATGGCGGCGTTGCCATCATGATAAGAAAGAATATAAGGGCTTCTTCTCAACAAATTACACCACCCAATGATAACATGGAGATCCTTGCAATCAATCTCGGAAAAGGGAGATCATGCAAGTCAGTTGTGTTACATAAGCCGCCTCATGTCAATGTGATGCAGGAGGAATGGACCGAACTCTTCAACAAGTTGCCGCAGGGCTGTTTGGTCGGAGGTGACTTTAACGCCCACCATCCCCTATGGCAGGGAATCAAGGCAAACCACCAAGGAGAAGAGCTGGCCCTAGCCATTTCAGAATCCTCCTCCGTCGTACTCAGCAACGAAGGTGGGACGAGACTCGGTTACCCACTTCAAAACAATACCTCGCCTGACGTTTGGTTAGTAAGTGAGGATCTTGTCCACAGAACCAAATGAGAAATTCTTCGTGACACAGTTGGAAGCGATCACTTCGTCATCAAAATAAGCTTTGATACCCATATAGAGCAGCTAAGCGCTTGCGTATTCAGACAATGGAATTGCAAGAAGGCGAATTGGTCACGATATCAAAAAGAGATTAGGGAGAAACTGCCTCAATATGATGGACAATCAACAGAAATACAAGGAAGATACAACAAAACAGAGGAAATAATACTCTCAGCTGCCCAAAAATCAATTCCCGCTCGCAACATAAGACAGAAAAGGCAGCATACCAGGAAAATTTGGTGGAACAGTGAGTGCTCAAGAGCTGTTGCCTTTCGAAGACTAGATACAAAACTGTACATGCGCGAAGCAACCTTGGAAAACTTCCTTCAACTTAAAAAAAGGACTGTGGAAGCGAGAAGAGCTATAAGGAGAGCTATAAGGAGAGCTATAAGGAGAGCTAAGCGAGAGGGATGAGAAAATCTAGGCTCCAGTCTCAAATATGGTATTCCAACCCAAGTGGTTTGGAGGAAATTACGATGGTTCAAAGGCGAATTCCCATTGGATCACGCCCGACAGAAACACTGCAGAACAATTCTTGACTGCCTTCTCTCCCGCTTTTGTACCAACAGAGGACATAACTAATCTTTACAACGACTCAGTAGGAGCCCACTTCGGTAATGATGAAGAGATATTTCAGCTGTCTGAACTAGAATGGGCCCTGAAAAGCGATGACACCTCCCCAGGCATAGATGCAATCACATATTGATCATGCATGGCCAAGGCGATGTGCATAATGATGAATAGAATAGAATGGTATCTCGAACGGAACAATATTTTAGATAGGCATACTACGGGTTTCCGAAAGGGATAAAGCACCATTGACAATGTAAGTACCCTAGTAACGGACATTCAAGTGACCAATGTTAGGAAAAATTATCTCAATGCAGCATTTCTGGACATTAAAGACGCCTACAACAATGTCCAAATCAATCTACTACGGGACATCATGATCAACTACGGCTTCTCCAGTAATCTGAGTCAATGGTGCCACAACTATCTGCAATGCAGGGTGAATCATATCTTCACCAGTGCAGGGGAAAAGATCTGCAGACAAGTCTGCCAGGACTCCTGCAAGGAGACCCCATGAGCTCAGCTCTATTCAATATGTACACAGAAAGAACATGCAAGAATTTAAGAGCCCTGGTCTCCTTTCTACAGTATGCAGATGATTTCGTCGTGTACATATCCCACCCTAATAAGGAAAGAGCAAGGAAACTAATTGAAGAAGAACTCAAGGATATTAAGAAACAGCTATTAGAAAGACGTCTCGAAATCTGCACGGAAAAAACCAAAATATGTGTCTTTCCTCAAAGACATTACCAGGAAGATGACTTCACAATAACTTTAAATCGAAAGCAGATAAATGTGATTAAGGAAGTGAAATTTTTGTGCATGTGGTTTGACACCAAACTATCATGTTAGAAACATATCGAAGAACTTAAGCACGCGTCTTCGAAACGCCTAAACTGCCTAAAGGCACTGGCTGCACCAACAGGGGGTGCGGACCCTAGAATACTTGGAACCGTCTATCGAAATGTACTAAAAACAGAATAGAGTACGGGAGTTTCCTGTACCAATCGGCATCGAAGTCAAGTTTGGTCAAACTGGACCGTATTCAAGCTGCAGCCCTACGAGTAGTTCGTGGTTTTCTTAAAACCACCCCCACCCAAGTGATGGAGGTGGAAACAGCATCACCGCCACTTCAACTCAGAAGAAAGAAGCTGGGACTCCAATTCTGGACAAAAGCATGCTCCACTAAACATCCCTTGGTAAGGAATGTGCAGACCCTGGGCCACGAGATCGTACCAAGAAGACAGTCTCAGCATAAAACACCTAGCTTGGTACAGTATCTGCAAATGACAAACATGGAATATACACAAATCGGAGATCAATATTATGTACCAAGAAAATGAAGTCTGGCAGAGATCCAATCTCTCCAAATACATATATACTGCCCTCACGAACGAAGCCTTAGGAAAGAAAACTCAGTCAGGAAGAACTCAAACAAAATACGCTGATAACTCAAAGATATTTGGGGAGGATGGAGAAAAGTGTTCACAGACGGATCAAGAATAAGGGAGCAATACAGCTCAGTGGCATATGTAGATCCAGAGCACAATGTATATCGGTCATTCAAGGTACACACTTTGACAATAAATTTGGCCGCCGCTGAAAACTTCTATCACTCTTATTTTGTAAAATATGACATCAATGTCATCCCAGGAAACAGTAATGCAATACTGGCAAGCCAGTATTGCGTTACTGTTCTGCACACTTCACTACTTTCTCCACGGTGACTTATGCAATATTGATGGCGCTGGAATATATACAAAAATCTGGACTAAACAACACTGTCATATGTACAAATTCGAAAACAGCCCTCCAATCAGTACTAGGAATACCAAAAGTGAAATGCAAGAACTATTTAACGTACGAAGTAGCTAAGGAATTGAGAAACAGTGCAGGGAAAGGATTAAAAATCAAGCTACAATGGGTACCTAGCCACGTTGGTATAGCGGGCAATGAGGCTGCGGATACAACGGCACGGAACCAGCTTAATTTCCAGGATAAGAATCACATTCCCGTACCACTAACTGATTATAAAGACACAATTTCGTCCAGCGTTAAAGCAGAATGGTAGAAAATGTGACAGGAGAATAGACAGGACATTGGCAGGTGGTATAGGGCAATAATGAATACAATAATAGAAACCATGGTACGACCACGCGGACCTTAGCAGAAATGAGATCAGCTGCATGATGAGACTGAGAGCAGGACACGTGTTGTTAAATGACAAAAAGTTTATGACGAAACTAAGTGACTCCCCCATGTGTGGGACTTGTCCAGAGACGGAAGATATATACCACTCCACGTTGAGGTGCAGAAACTACAAGGTCGAAAGACATGAATTCTTAGGAGGAGGACTACAAATCGCAGACATTCAATCCCTCATCCAGGTCCTCGCATTTCCCAACAAAAAATCCGCTAAATTATTGTAAAAGTATGTTTCGAAAACAAAAACTCGTGTATAAAAGCATATAAATAAATAAAAGACAAACAATACTGTTACAATACCCTTATGCAAATGGCTAAATTAGCCTTTGGCTAAAGTAAAAAAAAAAAAACTCTGGAAAAATCGCTTCCGTGGTCAAACGCAAGAGTTAAATACCATCGTATGTTATAGTTTTACACTATTTATCCGTGAGCTCCAGTTTCAAACATTATAATGCAACAAAAATTCATTGACTGTCCGATTAGCGCGACTTAAGCAGCCCTTGATCCTCTGAGCACAAGCATGACTTTGCCTCACATTAGGAACACTTGTCGACAGGTTGCTTTATAGCAACGGTTCCCAATCAGTGGTGCACGTACCTCCAGGAGTACGTGAGGCTGCTTCAAGGTGTATGTGCGGTAATCTCTTGGCTAAGGTAGTTAATATGATGATAAAAAAAGAAAACAGTTATCCAGACATTACTATCACCAAAATATATTTTAAGAGAAACTGTGTTTGTGTCAATTATATTGCTGTAATGCTGTGATTGAGAGAAGTACTCGACTGTTATTTATTTATCGTTTCAGCTATAAGGGGTACGCGAGGTTGAGCTCTTTCCTGAAGTGACACTCGGGAAAAAATAATTGGGAACCACTGTTTTATAGTGACATGGCAATTCGGATAATATTCCATCCTTCAGGGTCCAATCGTTGATTTTATGGGATTTTGATTACGTAGTTCTGACTATCGGCGTTTTGTTTTTAATTTTTTCGGAGTGTGATGTCAGTCAAAAGAAGAAATGCACAAACAGAATTGAGTGAAAAACCGCATTCACAATTAGTATTTACGTGTGCTCCCACTGTCGTAGAACCTGTTTATTTTATATGTTGTTAGCTGGTTTAGTAAAAAAAAATTCAAGAGGTTTCATTGATACATTATCCGATTTTTTCAAGGTATCTTACGTCTTTCCCATCAGAAAGCGTTGAAGTAGACATTACATTATTTTTCGATTTAATCCAAGGAAAAACGCATAAATGATTATCCTAGTTTCAATTAGAATGATAAAAGTTGAAAGAATTTATACGTTTTGATTTATCACAACTTACTAGCTTGACATCCTCTAAATTAGTACTAGCTGCTTATTTTAACACAACTGAAATATCTGAACCACTAACAAGAAAAACCGCTCTTTTTATAATTATTATTACTGAACTTAAATGGTGACTTGCGAAATGGTCACGGAAACTGGCGATACAACACAGAGCGAACGGTCCAGCAGACGTTATGATAAACATTTTTATCTGTGTTATCAGTGACTTAACTAGTTTTTGTGAACTGTGGATAATTGAGCAGAAAAAAATAACTAACCTGAAACGGAATAGTAATTGTTAATTTCTTTTGGATGGATACAATCTCTATTTATAAAATTTAGAACAGTGAAATGAAACACTGAGTGGGTATGCGTACCCGATTAAAAAAATAAAGATCTCTTATATTTCACGAAGTGCTTCTCTTCCATCTTGTATTCCGAATACACGTACACTCCTCAAGCCAATGACCCGACACTTAGTACCTGAACTACAGATCTGTTTTATGACATACACCGTTGACAACACATTCTATACACGAATGTACTTTGATTTAGTTATACCAGACACGACAATGCTGGCATATGACCTTGTGGGTGGGATTCGGTTCCTGCCTGGCCACAGGCTTAAGTTCCACAGGTGTTCGGCTTTCCAGGCCACAAGGGTGTACAAAATGCTGCATTTCTTATTGACAACGACCTCGAAAAGAATCACTCCATTTTTCTATGTAAGATCGTCATAAATAGTTATCTATAGGGTACGGATCATTGCGACAAGTCATATTTTTTTCCACCTTCATTTTGAGCTGTAACTCTGAATTAAACACTGATTAAAAGTTTCAGATTGTATTTTATATAGCATATAAATGTATATTCAGGTCATTTTCCTAGTTTAGGACATATTACAATAATATTTATGGTCATATGGTCATACTTTGAGGAAAAATCTGGTAATTTTTTAGTAGTACCTGGAATTCTCTAGAAGAGATACATGAGAAGAAAATGGATATTTATTCACAGAACTATACTCCTATTATAGTTTAGAGGAAAAAACAAAACTAATTGTCACTGAATCGGGCGCAAGTCACCAGTCAAGACTAAAGTTACATATTATTCTGAATCTCTGATCGTTAATGTTTCGCCCGCCTTTTAATCTCGATAATCCAGCAAGCAGCAAGCGTGTGGGGAGCCGCGTCAATCAACGTCTCACTGTCGCCAATACTTTTGAAAATAACCCTTAGTCATCGTTAAATCTGCAGTAGATCAGTGAGTACGCCATGACGAAAGCAAAATTTTCTGAAAGTTAGAAGTTACGGAGTTACGTAAAGGAATTCGGAGAGGAGCATGTTAGTACAAACGAAAGAGTTCTTTTATGTAAATTACGTGAAATTAAAGTGACTTCAACAAAACGATTTAAAATTTAATTTCCTAATGGTGCAGTGAATGCACGGAAGTAAATTGCGCTGTCTGCATGAAAGCGACACTACTAGATAAAAGAAATGTATGTTTTGATGTATAGTAAACTTAAATATTGGTCATATTTTGTTATTTTTAGGTCATATTTACCCGTTGTTAAAGTCATATTTCCTGCATATTTCAATATTTTTTTGGTCATAAAGATCCGAACCCTGGTTATCTACCTTAAAATTACTACATTCGATCTATTGATGTATTATTTGCCAACTATGGGTATTCTGAAAGTCTGCTTAGTGTATGAAAACAAACTCTTCTGAGCAAAACAATTGTTTTTTCACCCTGTTTCTTCTTTGCCACAACACATTACACTGAACACTCAATAACACCAAAACATCATACACACTTATCTTACGGTAAATTCTCTTACTGATCAGTTTGTCGAGAGCAATGTGCGGGCTGTCGTTACTGATACATCTCAGCTTCAAACACTCGATGTCTGAACTATTTGACAGTAATGTAATGATAGTTACTCATAAATGGCTACATAGATAGTTACTTTCCGAATTAACGCCAGCACAGTTTAAAAATCGACTTTACCATTCGCTGGGATGTTAATAACCAATGACATAAGTTACCTGATAAAAATAATTACAGGAGTTATATTCTATATTTGACAAGAAGGTTCACTAAGATGTACGAACAACACTCGGCAGGTAATACAAAAACAACTTTATTTTTTCCAAACCAGTTGTTAATATTGTTCAGTGTAGATTCCACAACTGTTTATGCACTTGTTCATGAGAGGAACCTTTTTGAATCTTACAAGTAGAACACAAATCGGGAGTAGTATGTGAAAAAGTTATGGCTACAGGATTCTCAAACGAATATAAGTCTACCAGGATTACAGACGATTATCGCTTATATGAAAAGGAATCAAACCTGCAAGATTAAATGAAATGTTAACTACGAAGACATGATACTAAAACATAGTTTGTATCACAAGCAATTGTAGTATGAGATTAATACACAGTTTTTGATAAGATGATCACTGAAGTGATATACGATTTTTGGAAACTAAGAACCATAGTAACTATTAACAAGAGTATCCGGAGATTATTTTAAAATTTAATATTTAACATGCGACAGGTTGTGTGTTTGTAGTTTGACAGAAATTAACGTTTAGTTTTTGGGACGCTGAATAATTTATAATCAATATAATTGGTTTTAAATGTAATCTACTTTTACACGTGCCAGAGAATGTCGTATTAGCATCAAGTCGCTTGGTTTGGATAGGACGAATTTTCTCCTCTGTCATGAGACGTCCATATCAAACCTTCAACATGTTGGCGGTAGGATCGAATTATCATCTTACTCCTAGTAAGTCGTCCTATCTTGAATCTTTACGAAGGTATCTTTGGCACTGAACACAGATTTTTGAAAGCTGTCTTATAAAACACAATTTCGTTGACGACCTTAAAAGACGAGAAAACTGCGTTGAAAGTGAAGTAATGAATTGTTGGTTCTTTCCTGGTATGATCTCTAAACAAAGCTGATATGGGAGTAGACGGTAGACATCAGTGCTGCATTTGGCCAACAACTACTCGCTGATCTTTGAAGAAGGCTAGATGCTAACGAAGACGCGCGGATTTTCTGTTTCCTTGGACAGAGTAATCGCGAACAACGATGAAGTTATTTCAATGTATAATCTTTCAGTTAAGTAATTGAAATCAATCGTACGAAAATAGTAAACAGGGTGTTTATGCAAATTTGTTTCGTCTTATTATAAGTGAAATATCAAAACTTGGAAAACATCATTTATTTTCTTTGAATACTTCACACTATCAAGAATTACATTCATACGTACAAATAAGCGTCTAATATATAAATATATGTCCGGTTGTCTTCACGTGATGCATGCTTTAGCTGGAAACCTGGATAATCAAAGTACACTCACTTACCCTTGTCTGTGCTGTGCTTTTATATCGGTAGCCAGCGAGAGATGAATGTATATGCGGAATTGGAAATACCGAAGAATCGAGTGGTGGTATATTCCTCAGTAAATTCTGTGATGAAAAGAAAAAAGAAAATTGAAAAAAAAATTCCACACAATGATAGTGCCCGGATGAAAGAGGAAAAGGGAGTTTCTTTTAGTTAAATGGACCAGCAATACTTACAGGCTAAATAGATTTTTTTTGTCCTTGTTAAGCTATAAAACTATTCAGAGTGCATGATTTGAGGATAATTCATTTGGATTCCTCTGTATATTATAATGGGAATGGAACATATAGTAACATTTAGAAGACGAATGACCCATTTAAAATAGATATAAGGAGGTGCTAATCTAGACTTTTAAGCTTTACAATTAGTAGGCAGTTCAAATCTTCTTTTTCCCCATAAGGACTTACGAAGTACAGATATAATTCAGATTTCAATGATATAAACAAAAAATAAGTAAACATAGCTCTTGATATTTTCTGCTTCGTCTGCTGGATGCATTTTTTTCCCTTCAGATTCTTGGGATTTGCTAGGCACTGGAGTGTAAAAATTTTGGCCTCACATTGCGATGCGTTTAACTTGATGCACCAGTTCCTCGACCTGTAGGAAAGTTGACTGATTGCTGCAACGTCGATGTCAGGTGAAGAGGAAACCACAGTATCGTCAGCGTACATAGCAGTACCGCTCTCTCTTCCATTCCAGTGCCAGACTGCACATGTTTGAGGCGACTCCGAGCGAGTCGTTCGTAGAATTAATGCTCGCAAATTGAAGGCGAGTGTTTTGTCTGCTCGGTTTGTGGCTGAAAATTACTGCATGTTTCCATACAGATGGAAAACAATAAAGTTTGAGTATTGAATTAAAGTTTGTTGTTAGGAAATGGAAGCATTTATGTAGAAGATGTTTACATAAATTACGCACGACATGAAAACCATCCAGGTTTATTCTGGTAGTATGCAAAGACTACTGAAAAGTGAACGTTGGACATGGTTCGGCCATCCTGGCTGAGGTTTTCCGTGGTTTTCCTCAGCCACTCTAGGCGAATGCCGGGATGGTTCCCTACAAGGCCACGGCCGACCTTCCATCCCCCTTCCCTCCCCGTAGAGTAGATTGGCTGAAAAGAGTCTCGGTGACTCTCCAGCAGCCCGCCTCCAAGCCTTCAGCTGGGAGGAATCGAATGTAAAAAAAAAGTTGGACATGGTGTATTAGGCGGCATCTCTCCCCGCACGACGTGTTCGGGTGGCCAAATCGCTTTACAGACCGTAATTGTCGAGTGAATTAAACCTGTAACGAACGCGTCCTGTGACCGTTAGTTACATTAATAAACTATATGTTTATTCATTTTTAATGGAGAATGTTTTAGTTAGCTTGTGGGTGCTAAGCGGCTGGTCAGGAATGTCAGCTGGCCATGTTCCTAGAACTGGCGGGCGAGTTTTGCTGGGGTGATGCGACGCTGGGAGAGGGGAGTATTGTATTGTGCTAGCCAGGTAGATTTAGAGAGTGACGGACGGGAATTTCTGTTTTCATGTGGCACGGAGGGACATTCGGTGCTGGCCGGCAAGCACGTGCGGACGATGTAACTTCTGCACTGTCTATTCGTTAATGGGACTGTTGCTGCTGCTTGGATCCGGACACCCGCTATTTTGTTTGAGCAAATGAACTCAGGCAAAGGACGACATATGAGGAACTGTGCTACGCTGGTCCATAGCAGAGCAGACCGTCATCCAATGTGGCGGCAGACATGTAAATTCGGTAATTATACATCGCCAATGAAGGACACATTTTCAAGTTCATAGCATTGCCCAGCTACAACCCTGCAGATAAGAACTCTCATAGCCCGGAGCAAACATTTCTTTCAGAAGTGAACAGTCAAAATGTTGAATTTGTTTACTGTTTAATTTTGTGTATTTTATATAAAATACCCTGGCGCCCGCAAAAAGGACAACTGATTAATTTTAACTAATTTTGTTATATATGTCATGTCAGTAATTGAAATAAAACCATTTGTGATTTCTTATATAAAGTATTCACGCAAGTTCTACCTTTCATGATAATAAAATAAAATAATAAAATTAATTATAATTTTAAATCAGGTAATGAGGTTAGAACGTTACAAACCAAAATAACATTCGGTACGAGCACACCATGGCGGACACTTCAAGATTCTTTCAAGACCGATAAAAGTAAATTTCGAAAAATTTTGCCACTAAAAGTGAGAATGTCAAAGTAGGAAAGTGGAAGCAGATGTAGCGGAACGCAGGCAGGATTGCAGAGTCAGCGCTCACGTCCGTTGCGGTGCCGCTGCGTGCACGCAACACGTAGCGTGCGGCAGACAACTATGTTTACACCAGGATAACAGTCACTTTTCTATAAAAATTACTTAGAAGTAATTGATGGCAAGCATGTATGAATTAAAAAATCAAGGATGGGTGGATTTCTTTTCTATAAGAATTATTTTTCAGTTGTGTTGCTAGCTATTGTGGACTCGCATTGCAATTTACATAGACGTTGGAGCTTTCCGGAAACGAATCGGACAATGCTATATTCCACAAAACTTCTGTTTATAAGTTTTAAAACAAGAGGTCAACCTCTCCCGGCAAAATTGCCCTTCTATTTTGTTTGTGATGAAAAAATTCCCTTTCAACAAATATAATAAACACTTACAGTTGTAAAAAAATTTCAGACAAAAAAAATTAATAAAATTAATTTAAAACAAAAATCAACTATAGATTGTCACGCGCCCGGTAGTGCATTTGACATATTCGCGAATAAATGGAAAATCAGTCACGAAGCAATTAATGTACAAATTTGGATTTATCCGTCCTATTGATAAAGACTTATTGTTCTCTACACAGTTTTGTAAGATCTAGAGATGTATACAACATTCAATGAGTACAGAAGCTTTCGTCGACATCGGAAAGGACACCACGAGACCGACAAGAACTACGAGTATTAAGCAGAAACATGCTAGCAGATTAATTTGTTCGCAATATTGGTAGCGTACATTTGCATAGGGATTTAAGACCTTTTGTATATTCGACAGGAATTTAACATACCTTTTATATTGATGTTATATAAAATTTAGATACTTTATTTAAAACTGAATTTATAATAAATACCAAATATTTTACTCACACATTTCATTTTTGGCTTTGTCAACCTTTTCCCCGAATTCCTAATTGAATACGCGACATACTCTTACATTGGTCCAAGCTCCTCTCTTCTTGAGTAGTGACAGCTGTCTCATATGATTTCCTAAATTTCAGGGCAATTCTTAATTTCACCAATAAAATGCTCAATGTCAATGCTTTCTAAGTGTAGTAAGGGACCCACATTTTGGGTATCAGATACAGTAGTTTGAAGGGGTGCAAAGAAGGACTGCTAGATTTGTCTCTGGAAATTAACGCAGAACACAATCAGTAACCGATAAAAGAGCTGGAACAGGATTCATTGGAAGACAGGAGGAGGGTAAAGAGGGTCATGGAAGTGTACAAGCCGTGGTGATGAGGCGTGGGAAAATATTGGTGTAAGAATTAAAAGTAATACATGCAAATGAAAATATGACCACGACTACAAATTGGCACTCGATTTCAGGCACAAGTGTGTGGGAAGATTTTCTTTCGTAGGTAAGGGGGTCACGGATTGGAAGAGAAATGATGAATAATTTACCAAAAACGTTGAAAGAATTTAAAGTTGAAATTTGTAGAGGGAAAAAGCAGGTGGGTGCAGGAAAGGGGAGGGGGGAAAATGGGTGTGTAGGGAAATTGCCACCTGAGCGTGCGCTCCATTACAATTTAATTAAAGTAAAACGAACACAATGCTTGCCACACCGAGGCAACGCTGCAGGGCGGTGGGCAAGAGCTTGGAAAAACGACCGCAGGTCGCGTAGCCGTATCTGCGGAGGCGCTGCGTCAACGTTTGCGTTGCTGTAATGTATGAACAGTGTTTGTTATTTCAGTGGCTATTTGGCTAAACAAAGTGTTCCGACTACCACCACCCCACAATTTTTTGTAAACCATATAATTAATTCCTGTTGGCCTCTTGTTTGGAAGACATTTGGCTAGTGTGCTAGTGTGGATAGCTCCCTTGCTTGCGTGTAGCTAAAAAGTCATTGATTAGAGGGAATATTTACCTCAAGATTGGTAAGAACTGTATGGTTATCTTGGTTTGCTGTTAATCTCGGCTGGAAAATTTTTCCGAGATGTTCAGCCATTACGTTGCTCTTTTCTTAGTCAGCCTCGTTCGAACGGCGGCATAGCAATATACACACGATAAAACATTTGGTTACAAGTCGCATCACCGCTATGCAAACTCAATATGTACGTGTATAGCATAAGTGATAAAGTCGATCCTTGACAACGCGTTTCCAGCCAAAAATAAATTCAAACTATAAAATGATATCTGTAAAATCTGACGCAGTAAATGAGCAGTTCTGTAAATGTAAGGCAGCAGCAACTTACATCTGGAGGTGTTCAAATTCGACTAAAACAATGCACTAATAACTCCAATAAGTGAAGAACATAGGGAATACAGCAACAAAATAGAGAGACTGCAACGCTGAAATTATTAGCAATGATCAAGTAGTCCAAAGAAGTGTCAGAACTGAAGTCTGTTCTCCAACAGTCTTGTAGTGGTATACAAAATGTGGGAGTCGCCGAAGACAAAACCGAGACTGGTTCAGGAGAATGAGTATATGGCGAGAGTACATGAATTAGTGATTGCGCCACAAGTTAAAAGTAATTGTCGCGAAAAACTGAATCGGTAGATGAAATTTTTCAGACATTTAAGTTTGTTGACCACCGGCAGTCAACATAAGACCGAAGCGATAGGCAAACGTGAGCTGAAATTAACAGCCCAGAGACCATGACTAATTCGACACTGAGCGCTCGGGCCTCGCGTTCGGGAGGAAGTGGGTTCGAATCTCCGTCCGACCATCCAGATTTGATTTTCGATGGCTTCTCCAGATCACTCCAGGCAAATGCCGGAATGGTTCCTCCAAAAGGACATGGACGAATTCCTTCCCGTTCCTTGCCACCAGTTCTTTCCCGCCTCTAATCACCTCGTCGTCGACGAGGCGTAAAGCCGGAAGGAGAAAAAAAAATTGCCACACAAGTCGGGACATATTACTTCGGTAAATTTGAAGTCATTTGTAACCCCACGACAAATTAAGATCGTAAGAAGTGTATGCATAGATACGGAGTACAAGCATTTCCTGAACCGCTGCCGCGTTCTTGAACTTTTCTCAGACTGGAGAAATAAGATGCTGTACTGATGCTTTTATGTATTCTTTCTTGGAATTGGATTGGAATGGAATGCACAGAATCAGGATTGGTGCCTAGCACCCTCTGCCACTCACAATATTTGTGTAGATGTAGACTCAGTTGGCCACACCAACAGAACTCGTTCCTCAGGGAGATGCTTTGTGGAACGCCGAGTGGAAAGATTTGTGTAAATGCACTATGACTGCATAGCTTCGATAGGCAAAAATCGATGCTAGCTGACGCTGAAAAAAGTAACTGTCACAAATTAAGAGTGAAGAGATTATGCAGCCAAAATAGGAAAGGCATTCATGGTTGTTGCGAGTGGGAAATACTGTATTAATTAAGGAATCACCACGGAGCTACTTTATCAACACCAGACTGGTCATAAGGCTAAAATGGAAAGCTGAAGAACCTAGTAGTTTCGAAGATTGGCGAATAAAGATGCTTTGTTAGTTATATAACAAATTTTAATATGTTGCATAGACAGTTTTAAGTTGAATTTCTGCATCTAAATGTACACTCTGCAATTAAAAAAATAGTAGGTGGCGGATGGCGCTTTCCATCAAAACTAACATATACTCTGTGCATTCGAATGAAGTATGCCACGAGGGAAGGAGGAATACGCGTAAACATCAGTACGACACCTTATTTCTTTAATCTCAACTCTCGTGTCATTGCTACACAAATAATTTGGTGGACGAAGTATATCATTGCACTCGTAAATGTAAGTGGACGTCCGCATGTTTCTCAATAAATTCAATTCTGGTGACGCTTTTGTAAGGATTGTGGAAGCAGTCACAAATCGAGAGGCTCTTCTCTCCACTTTTTCTATACTGTCAATCAATCCCTTGTGATACGGGTTCCAAACGGCACGACAGTAGACCGAATGTCTCCTTTGTATATTCAATGCAACCTATGAATTTCAGAATTTCTAGAATCATCTCCACCTACGATCGAACTGATGAGTAGGCCCCATTTCATGTTGCTTTGTACTGTTACGCCCAATACTTCAGAAAATCAACCATGTTAATACTCTACTCCTGTACAAACGGGTTCTTTTTGTTAGTTATAAACATTGTTTTGCACTTTTTGCAATCTGATACAAGATTTTATCTATCGCATCATGCCAAAATAGCATCAATATCACGCTGTATTTCTTAGCAACTGTTAGAATTCCTTACTTCTCTGCAGATGACTGCGTCATCAGGAATCAATTTCAAACTGCTATTAATGTTTTAAAAAAGATTGCAACAAATTGTTAACCTGCTGCAGTAACTTGTGCGATAATAGGGCTAACTGTTTTTCGATTATGTAAGATCTCTGTTGGAAACAGATGTTAGAGATATGGACCAGTAGTACCCGCGATGCCTTCGACTGCCTTACTTGAAAATGGCAATTACCTGCATCATTTTCGAATGGTAAAATGGGTATTTTATCCATGTTTTCATCAGTCAGCCTTGTCCTGAACCTCACAGTCACCGTGTATTAGTTGTCATAGGACAAACATTTCTTTGTGTTTTCAGTGGAGCTCTTAGATGAATTGTTATACGTAAAAATAGATGACATCTGTTCAACGGTGACTTTTTTTTTTTGCTTATGACTTTACGACTGGTCGATGTGTTGAGGTCATTAAAGGTGCGAATGCACTGGTGGCTGTTGGACAATTGGGACAAGGAACGGAAAGGAACTCGGCGATGACCTTTTGAACGAACTATCCTGGCATTAGCCTAGAGTGATTTGGGGAAACCATGGAAATCACAAATATGGATGGCTGGACGGGGATTCGAACCCGCGTCCTCCCGAATACGAGGCCAGACGGTTACTGCTGACCTACCACGCTCGGTTGGTGCCTCTTGTTACTGTGATGGTATGGTAATTATCCCTCAAATAGTTCTAAAACATTCATTTGAGGCCTTTACGAATCCTTTCTGTTTTTCTTTTTGGTTATTGATTTTACTGTTGACAACACCGCTTTGTGATTCCTATTTCTCTGGTAGAGGAAACATGTATTAGGACAAGGAGGTAGCATGATTGCCGTCGCGATTGCTTCAATCAAGATGGCTTTCCGTGTTTTGCGCTTTGAATGTGTTACTGCAGACACCAACCTTGCTACGTGTTTTTGTGCCTCCACTTCAGTCGAGCACGAACTGTCCTCTATGGACATGATGAATACAAAGGGGGAAACATTGAACACTTATCAGCATTTTTAAGCGAAAAATTATGTTTAGCTGTTGTATAAGGTGGCGCTGTAATAGACGTGACAGTTGAAGTGAAGACTATACGCGAGACGTGCCACAGCTGGAGCAGGTACTCAGTCAAGAATCTAAAACAACTCCGTTTGTTCTACGAAAAGCAGTAGAACAAATTAAACAAAACTCGGTGATTATACTCACACGTTCGTTGTTTGGGGTTATGCTTACAAGGGAGCGTCCATAAACCACGTAGCTCCAATTTGGCCTCCTGTGAACCTCCCCTCCCCCCACGTAGCCCGACCTGGCTTTTGTCTCTACCCGCCCCCCCCCCCCTCCCCGCGTAGCACGTAGCTTTTTTTCCCCTATTGATTCCAGAAGACATTTTGTACAGTTCTCTCTTGTCAGACTATCGTAAATTACATACAGGGATAATTAAATGACAGAAATAAATATTTATATATATATATATATATATATATATATATATATATATATATATATGTATGTAAATATTTTATTATTTTATTTTTTACAGCCACGCAGTTAATGGACGCTCCCCAAGTGGTTTCAAGTTGTTGGTCCGTCAAAAAAAGGAAATTACAAAATGTCTTGTTATTTTAGGAGCACAATTTGTGTCGAATAGATTAAGTCAGTTTTTAAGAGCACAATTTAATGCATTTCCTAATAACTGTTTTGTGGAGAGGCTGTGTGTAACATTAACTCCAACTGGATTTGAAGCTAGTTTTCAAACTGGTAGTACATTAAGTGCTAGTGCTAGTATAAGTCATATAACTATGTTAATTTATAATAAAGATGCAAATATAGTAATTGCACATGAACCAGTTACTGTAACAAGTGAATCTGCTAACCCGATGGTAATTAGCTAGGTAAGTGTAAGTAGTAGTTTAGATAAAGTTATGTGGGGTTACACAGCTATGAATGACTTCCCTACGTTTAACAGTACCTCGTCATTGGCCAATATATGATTCATTTGTCAAACCTACTGGTAAATCTGAGGACAATGGCAATTTGTTTGCTAGCAATGAAACCTATGGAGTTTTACATTTACATAAACCTTATGAATAAGGTGTTATTGCAAAAGCTGTAGATTGAACTGTAAGTTTTAAACATGATAATGAACCACGGATTGGAGTCATTAAAAGTAGAAAATGTGCACATGGATGGGCTTGTATTGGAACAGACTAACTATTATAAATGTAATTCTCTTCCCGGTCATAATAGATCATCAGAAAATAAGAAACTTAATGCAGTAACAGACAATGGTACCAGACAGATCCCTCTTCATTTAAATTATTAGAGTTACCAACAAATCTCATACTATTGGTGAACTTAATAAACAGAAACAAGTAAAATTAATTACTTCATTTACTCTAGGAATTAATCCTATACCAAATAATGCATCCACTGATGTAAATAGTTAATGCTAAAATGATTTTAAAGATGGAAACTGCAATTGAATTTGCATTTTCTGTTGACCACTATAATTCAAAGATTAAATCATAGTAATGAATTGTATTCAAAGGAGGATGTCGACAGTGTTACATATTATTATGACGGGATTTCTTTCGATTCTACTGCTGCTGTGGCAACAACAGTAAATGAAAGTAGTGATCACGCTGCACTATCGGCAATGGGAAAAAAGAAAGACATTGAGGAAAGTATTAATCTCGAAGTAGAGGAATTAAATAAAAATGCACTCGGATAATAATTTTCAAAAAAAAAAAATATGTTAAATTTGTGAATTTAGTTACAAGCCTAGTCCAATTTTGATAAAATTACAATTTCAAAAAACTAAAAAAACACGCTTTATTAGCAGTGCTAACTGAAAAGTTAAAAATAAAATGGTTTAAAAAAACTAAGATACGCTCTTTTGTAGCAATGTGAACTAAAAGTTTTAAAATAATATTTACATATAATTTTTATTTTTTCAACAATGCTAGTATGTTCCACAATTCTGTATAATTTTTTGAATAAGTTTAAATTAAGTATAAAGTTTCTGATTAAAAAATTAACTTTAGTATAAAAAAACGTAAGATGCTAGATATCGCCAGCTGTTTGTGAATGTAGATTTAGAGTCATCATGAATATGTAGAGCGTACCACGAAGGTCGTTTTTCTGTTATTGCTGTCAAAGCTATGGGAAAGTCGGAATATACATATAAAATTATTGTATTGCCATCTGTTCCAAATACATGTGCAAAATACCAAAGGATTCTGAGGTCAGGAAGTGGGTGAACAATGGAATGAAAGATTCCATTGAATTCAAACATTTTTTATTGTTACTGTCAAAGTAATGAGCATATCAGGACACCGCTAAGAAATTATTGTATTGTCACTGGTTCTTAACATGTGTGCAGAATTTCAAAGAATTCGAACGTCAGGAACTGGGTGAAAATTGAAATTAAAGATTCCATTGCATTAAGCAGTTTTTCTATTGTCTGTCAAAGTAATGAGAATATCAGGATATAACCATAACATTGTATTGTCACTGGTTCTTAATATGTGTGCAAAACTACAAACAACTCGGACTTCTGGAAGTGGATGAAAATTGAATTGAAAGATTCCGTTACATTCATTCATTTATACATAAATACAGGTCAAGCTAATACAAAGCAAAGCATTGCCTCAGATGAATGTCACCTCTAAGGTGCGCAAAAATAGCAACCGATACCGGGTACAGTGCGGTCGGCGGTTCACGCACCTTAACCATATGAGCCACCAAATTACTACTGAAAGTCATTGACATCTGTCATACTACGGTTACACTACTTTTCTGTTGTTACTGTCAAAGTGATGAGAATACAAGGACATAGATGTGATATTATTGTATTGTCATCGTTTCTTAATACGTGTGCAAAATTTTAATAATTGAAAGTTTCCATTACATTCATCCGAGCTATTAAAAGCGTGTTAAAAAGCAATGTTACCATAAAACACATTTAACGTAGAGTTTATCCTTTAACCATTGAAAATATTTTGTTTACAATTATATAAAAAAAATTAGGGCACAACCCGTAAGCAATTGTATCAGAGGTAAGACGACCAGTGGCTTTCCTCTGGGAACTACAGTTTTAACGTGGCATTCGAGCCACATAGCTCAGCTGATCAAACAAAACTCTTAAAAATTCCTTCTTTCGTTGGGAATTGTTCTCGGAACTAGATCATAGAGTTTAGAAACCAGACCGATCGTCTGCACATTATGTATTTAATACAAAACGAAAGTTCAGTTTTGGCATAGACATAATGGCGAAAATTGGTTTAGCTATTTCGGCGTCACTAAGTAAGAAACAGACTTAGAAGTATTCAACAAATATGAGCAGAAGGATATAGCTGCTAGTGAAGTCTTGCAGCAATTTTTTTCCGGATTCAAAACTCTAGTCGAATAAAAGAGGGTGAACCGCAGAGTGAGAGGCTTAGCAAAAGGCGGGACCTACGCTCACCATATATGAGTAGAAGGTGGTGCTTCTGACAATACCTCCTCTCGCCGAGATATAGTTTTGGATAAACCAATGGCGCCACGCTTAAGTAGAAGGTGTAGCAACTGGTGGAACTTTAGCTCACCGCGAATTAGTGGAAAGGTGCGCTCGCCGCACAAAAGTGGAGGGTAAACAATTTTTCTGTTATTACTGTCAAAGTAATGAGAAAATCAGGAAATAACTATACAATTATTGCATTATCATCGGTTCTTAATACGTCTGCAAAATTTCAAACAATTCGGACGTCTAGAAGTTAGTGAAAAGTGAATTCAAAGATTCCATTACATGAATACCTACATATATACAGACACAAATAAGCATATAATGAATACGAACTGTAGAATTTAATTGCTATTGAATTCTTGCAGCAGTAGTCGAAGGCCTAACAAAAGGAGGGACTTAAGCTCACCTCGAATTAGTGGAAGGAAGCGTTTCTGACAGGCTCAATTGTCGCCGCACAAAAGTGGAAGGTCAATCATTTTATTGTTATTACTGTCAAAGCAACAGGTATTTCAGTAAATGTATTGTCATCAGTCCTGAATACGTGTGCAAAATTTCACACACACACACACACACACACACACATACATACATACATACATACATACATACATACATACATACAAACAAACAAACAATACATGTCAAGCTAATTTAAAGAGTGTAAAAATGTACATCTATTCCAATAAATTGTACACAATGAAGATATTGTACAAAGAAAACGAGTTTAATTCTTTAACCAGTCTACAATTCGTTTTTTTTTTCAATAAAACTTTTCAATTCTTTCGTCCCAACCATGTCGTTTACAGTAAGCCACATTATTGCATACAATAACTGGAGTTTTTGGTAAAATGTAATCATTTTCAAGTTTTACGGATATGTTAGTTGAATTGTTTTCAGTAGTTCTAAACTGCCAGGATCAAAGTTATGGACGATCCAGTTAGCCTTCTCCTTGCACATTCTTTTAATCGAAAAGATACATACTTGATATTTTTGTTACAATCAGCCTGTATTGATCATGGCAGCAGATATCATAAACACAAATGTATTCTTGAAACTGTTAGGTTCACTAATTGAATTAATACAGTTTAGCTTTCCGTTAGTTCTATTCAAAACATTATATATACAAGTTAGAAAATTCCTAATAGCATCATAGTCATCATTAAATTGATATTCTAACAGGTAAAATATAATTTGTTGAAACATTTGTTCAGAATAATAGTAACTATCGAAATATGAACAGTAACTTCGAAAATAAAATTTTTCAGCATTGTGAATATATTTATATAAAGATTTTAAACACATTTTAGAATCATCAATTCCATAGTCTCATTTCAATTTTTTTAAACGTTTGGATTTAAAGTTACAAGTTTAACCATTCATCAGTACGAGTTATTGAACAGTAATTATGTGAGATACTAATTGTAGTATCTCCTCGGTTGAATACTTGATTTTTTATGCCCTTCCTAGATAATTTTGAGAATTCAAGATCACTTTCAGAATCGATTGATTCATTCATTACAGTTTTCGGCTTGTCTGGATCGCAAAACATATTGATTTCACTCTTTTTGTTTTTCCACCAGTCTTGTCTGTCTATTGAGCGGATCGTTTTTGTCGGATAGAAAAAAGGTTGCTCATAGTTTGTCCACGAAAACGTAGTTTTCTGATTGTGTTTTATTAAAGAAATACTGCAAGATATTTTTTCTTCCCGTCATTTGGTCTTGAAATAACTTAGATTTTCCCAGTCTTTTTCGGAATACATTTACACCATCCGTTGAACCTGTTGGAAGTGGGATGGCATGGCAGTGTTTGCTCATGATGAAGATGAATCTGTGCTACTTTTGATATACTGTCTAAGAAGGTTTATAAACATTTCAAGATTACTTTTGGACTGTGCTTGTGAGAAGACAGAATGTGTCCAATCAAAGTCTGCGAATTCAGTACACAAGTATTCAGGGATTTGTTATGTTCCCATGTGTTCTTTATATGTGACAATATTTTGAATACAATCATCTTTGGATTTATAAATACAAAAATCTCCAAGCAGTGAAACTAGACATTCCTCAGGTTTTTTAAGATGAGATACAGCCTTAAAAATTAAATTAATAACACCGACTAAATCACCAATAGAAGATACAATTTTTCTTTTCTTACTTGGTTTAATTTCTACTTCTGACTCACTAATTTCGTCTTTGTGTCTGTTGTCTTGTTTCAATATAGCACTCACCCTCTGGCAGTATAGTAACCCCAGGTTAGAAGCAAGAGGGTTACCATAGACCAAAGGTCCGCGAGCAGTTGCAGGATGAGGGGTGGATGGATCTGATTGGCTTACTGGAATCAGGTTATTCGAGAGAGGTATACTTTCGTCGAAATCTGGTTCCACACTTTTCAGACATCTTTCTTTCAAAGAAATTGTCTGTCTTCTTGCGATGGTGTATAGTATGAAACCACTTTAAAACCATTAATGATATTTAAAACAGTCCTGAAAAATTATAATTCCAAACGATAATGTATAGTTCCATTTTTCTCAGAGACACAAAGGTACTCTCTACGCAAATACCAAAAGCCAATAAATCGCTGCTCATAAATAACGTTTGATAAAAATTTGTTTTAGTTTCACTAGCACAAATATCGAGACTATTTAAGTCATAAGGATCTTGTGATGGTGACATTACATTAGGTAAGAAATTGGAATTGTTGGATTTATAACTTGTTGTCACTAGTTCAACTGAATTGTTATCAAATTTTTCAATAATATTTGTGTGCCAACAACTTACGCACACTACTTTATACAAAACTGGTTGTTTAGTAAATTTACTGTGCCTTGTACACTACGAGTGGGGCTGATTATTTGAACCAATCTATAATTAGTCAAAACTGTTAAATAATTCAATTTTTCTCATGAAATGGTCATAACGTTTAAAGGGATCAATCCAATCAAATATACTTCAATTTTTGACAATTTGGATACAGATTAAAAGTGTTTAAAGAATTTAACTTCGCATTTAAAATTGCTAGACATGATGACCAGAGCAGAGTACTGACAAGATTTGAAAAGTTTTTATACGTTGTCGTACTATGCCCACAAATAAAGCATCGAATCGTTTCTTAATGGAAAACAGCTCAAAGACAATGCGTAATACTATTCTAGGCATTACGTGAGAAAATCACAATGTGTATTATACATTTTTTAAAACTATATAGTGAAATAGCACTGTAGATTGGATTAAGGTAGCCAGAGACAGAATATATATTTTGCAACGTGATTGTATGAGAACAATGCAAGCAACTGTCCAGTATCAGGTCTCAGAACATTAAAATTCCTTAAGTGTTAATCAGTCGCTTGCGTTCCTCTAGAAATATTACGATTATTTTCTACGTTACCGCAATAAGTTCAGAAATAATTTAATTAATACCATATAGTTAAAATTCCCTTCTTAACTGCGTAATTATGTGGAAAGAAAGACACACTTGGCGAATATCCCCATTACCGAATGACCCTAGAAATACTCCTCCATCACTACTTTCTTGGTTTTGCTTGCTACCCTACTGATGGAAGTACTTGTTACTGTTTTAAGGGAGAGGCACATCTAGGCCAAGGAGCCGCAAGCTTAATGTCCCCATCCATTCGACTTAAACCCCCATCAAGGGCTTCGTATTCCTTGGGGTGAGTCCATAAACCATGTGGCACGGTCTAGGGAGGGAGGGGTTAGCTGGAAGGCTACGCTGCGCTACGTGGGTGGGGGTTCCGAGCCAGGCCTCGTAGCTTTCAATTCATATCATTTTTCATAGTTAAAATGAGTTACAGAACACACAACAGCATGTGAATATTTATTTCCTACATTTAATTGTCTCTGTATGTAATTTACAATAGTCTGACAAGAGAAAACAGTACAAAATGTCTTCTGGAATCAAAAGGGGAAAAAGCCACGTGATACGTAGGGAGGGGGAGAGGGGGTTGTAGAGACAAAAGCCACGTCATGGAGCTACGTGGTTTATGGACGCTCCCGTGGAACTGTAAAGGGGTTGAAGGATTTAACCTAGGACTTTGGTGATAGGGATTGCGATCCACAAAGCCGGCCAAGTTTTCTTCCAGTACCAGGACTGGAAACAGCTGACCCCGTTTGAGGTGCCGCAACCATTTGAACTACCACATCATCATCATTCATCAGCCTGTTCAATCATTAATCGGGTAGAACTTGAGCAGTTTTCTCCTGGTCGAACGATCTTGGGCAATCCTGCATAGATCCTTGTCCCATCAATCTAGTGGTCTTCCACTTACGTAACCATAAATACTGCGACTTGTGTCCGAATAAAAATAGACATTCAAGAGGATTATGTGAAACCGCCGATACCATCATACCATTTTTTCCCATTTTCTTGCTTGTTAAACTTTCCAGTGCTTGTTACCATAGTTAAAAGTTTGTTGTGTGTTTTAATGGCAACAATTTATTTCCTCCGTATCGCAAACATACGTTAGACATAAATCTTGTCGTTGGTCTTAATTTTCAGATTTCCCTACACCCGCTTGGTTAGAGGACGCTGCAGGATGAATCATCTCTTTAGCCACAAGAGAGGACTGGCAACAAAGTTCCAAAACAAAGGGAACAACGGCACCAAACACGAAAACTTGTGGCAGAATTCTGAAACAACTGCAATTGTCACGTATCCAACATTGCGAGAGCGAGACACAGATAATAATACTTTGGCTGCCTACCAGCTAATGTCTGACAAATACTAGCAATCGAAAATACTCAAGTTTATTGCCTTCTAGGAAGATTTTTGGAAGATAACCAGAATGAAACTTGAGAGCTCAGGCACAAGCCTACCTTCATTCCCTTGCAGTGCCAACATTCTGTAGGGCCACAAAAAATCTGACCAATTTCTACAGTTTCTTAAATAATGTTACTACGTAAGGTAGATCTAAAACTATTTACATGGGTGTAAACATACGCGATCAAGCATGAAGTTCCACCTGCCATATCGCAGTCAATGTTGAACTGCATCACTTGGAAGATGGATACCGCTAAAATAAAAGTTAAAAAAAAATCTTTTCAGCAACAACAGTATTTTATTTAGTGTCTGGTGTTAAAAATTTCTAAGATTTTTTTATAATCCAGATTTCTGTCAAAACAGTCAAACGAACGGTGCTATCAGATACTCCAAACACACAAGTTAGATACAACACATTCAAACAAAAAGAAATACATACGAGATTCACACTGTGTCTTTCGAAGTATCATTCAGCATATCACATCGACTCTACGAGGTCCTGCAACCAGTTGCTCCTCCTCTGGGACCCGACACCAAACACGAAATATATGGGAACTAGTCACGCTGTATAGCGAAGGAAGTAACGCTGTATGTTAGGATACTGTAATTATTAAATTTTATTTAAATAGCCCATATTCCCCGATGAAACTCCCATACTCACCAACATATGAATTCCACAACTTATTTCAAATTCTTTCAGTGCACTTGTTCTACACACGAAGTTTTATTTTAATTTCGTTTCCCAAATCACTCCAGGCAAATGCCGGGATGCTTCCTTCAAAAGGCCATGGCCGAATTCCTTCCCATTCCTTGCCCCCCTCCATCCTTTCCCGTCTCTAAAGACCTCGCTGTTATGAGACGTCAAGCACTTAAAAAAAAAAATTATTTTAATTTCATTCAGTCTTTGAGATAAATTGCTCAGTAATTCCCAGAGGTCATTTATTCTAATCATCGAATTCCTTACAGACACAAGAAATTACCTCATTCCTGAAATCAAATGCTACTTTATGGTGATGTCTTCAATTTCATGTACTACACTATTTTTTTTGGTTATATCTATTGTGCTGATCCGAATCAGGCACAAGATTTGATCTCAGCTATCACTGAATTGATTATTAAAATAATTATGATATGCAAATGAAGGGACATCTAAGCTTGTGAATAATAGGATAACTATGTCGACAACACCGATAATCAACTATATTGTTAAAACTGATAAATTGAGATATTTGCGCGCTCACGAATTTTGCTACGGGGAAACCAGGAAACGAGGAAATATCTGCATTTCTGGAAGATTAAAGAAATTTCTGTCCGCCAGAATGTTTTTGAAGTCAGGTAGCAAGCACACCCTGCGGCACGGACCAATAATTTGAAGAGCTTTTAAAGGAATCCACAGCGGAAACGGCACACCTAGTCCAGCAAACAACCTGCTTTCGAAAGCATTGGCAGAGATTTGCTTTAGCAACAGTGTTCCGAAATTTATCAAAGAGGCTCTGTAAATTAACACATGGTCAAGTGATCACCATGTGGTTACGAATGTGAAGTGCATGTGTGGAGCACATTTTGGCTAAAACAAAGCGAAACACACACTCAAATTCAATTACAAAATTCAAACTCTCCGCTCACAACACTTCCGACAGAGCACCACCGGAAAAAAAAAAAAAAACTGTTGAACAACAGCAACGCGCACACTAAAACTGAAGTTTAACATTGACGTGCATCAAAAACTGATTTAAAAGTGACTACCATAGAAATCATAAGACCTCAGCAATATCCAAAGTGTGTAATTAAGTGCAATATTGCTGGTTGAGGAGACAGGTGACCAACAACAACACCACAAAACGGAAAAGTAAATTGAATCCTATCTTATTATACCAATAATACATATGACGAAACTATTCACATTATGCTTCGTATATATAAGAATAGTTTCGTTGTACATAAGCAAACACCATTATATTAGAGCGAAGTTTCTCTTGGCGTTGAGAATTTATAAAATGCTCCCGGCGTGCATTTTTATAAAAAACATTATGTTCAAAAGTTAAAACTAATCAGATATTACAGAAAACCAGTGTATGCTGAAGATACCGCAACGTGTCCGTGAAATAAATAGTATGCAACAACAGTTGTATTGGCGTATTTATTAAATAATAATAAATTATTAGTTTAACAAGCAACTGTGGAAGAAACGGTCTACAATAATCATATTTTGGTTGTTAGTGGTCGTATTTTTCAGTTGGTGATGTCCATATTTGGATGCTTGTGGCTTTGGCAGCGTCTAGGGGTGACGGGCTGGCTGCTGTCTGTTGGTCCAGGGAAGCCAAGCAGTTGCGGCTTGAAAAGCAAACTCAGAAATCCACGAACATTGTCGAAGCAGGAGACGAGGATGACCACGCGTACGTCAAGGGATAGAGACTTATACCTGTATGGTGGAGCCCACGTTTATGATATTTTTATCGTGGTGGGATTGTTCTGATGAACCACAGTAATATAAGTGGCTGTTTTGACTCGGGAAGACTATTAACCAGTGCTGCGTCAGAGAATCAACCAGCCTCGAATGAAACATCGCTGACAGCAGTCTCCACCACTAGTTCCTACAAGAACGGATAAGTGACATTTCGCTTAGAGCTTAGTTACCAGTCTGATGGACAAATAGAATCTCGTGTTCATGCTATTGGTATGTTTAAATATATACATAATTTTTTTGTTCTGTTTTGTGGATGTTCCTTTTTTGCAATATTGAGAGAGATTTTCTTCTTAAATTTTTCTGAACGTATTAATAATTTATTTTTCTTAAATGTTTTATAAAGTCAATTATATTCAATTCCATTATATTATTGACTCCCGTTATTCATTTTTGTGGTTGGAATGCGTAAAAATTGAATTTCAACTATCCCATTTGATTTATAAAATTTAATAATCCAATAATAAAGTACTTCTTCCAATTTGAATTAAGAACCGTAATATAGGAATCTTGCATCTGATGGAGGAATGTAAGGAAAACTGTCTTATATTTTGGGCTATTAATTCACTTAGCCTAGACATTTCGTTGGGGCACGATATGGCGACTTTTTCAGACATTGTTATCCTACATTTTTGTGATAAAAGATGTATTAACATTTACATTTCTATCTCTCGCCAAGTCGGTCTCAAATGTACAATACTAAAACTGCAGATCGTTTAAAGTAAAATGTGTCGCTTTCCATTGGTATATAAAATTATTTGTATTTTTCTAATTGTTATGTTAACAATAAAATGTGCAGATTCTGATGTGACGTTCGTAATTGTGTGTGTTTCGTTGATTTCCCTTTGGGGCATGTTTTAATTTCAGATCCTAATGTCGACTGATTTATCCATTCTGTTGCTAGTATTACTGTGGGGTGTAGTGTGGCTTAGTATTTTTTACTTTGTCCAATGTTGTTCATGTGCATTGGTTTTGAATCTTTTGTTTCACGCCGTTGTTTTGTGAGTAAAATATTAAAATTCGGTTCGGTCCTGACAAAAATTTCCAAACCACATATAACGTGAAAAGGAGATTTTTTAAGTGTTAATTTTTTTGTGAAGCTTCGTTTTGGTAAAACAAGTGTAATGAATCCTACATCTGTGAATTTTAGTTACCGAGTCGAAATCAGACGCGATGATGAATAATGCGTATGGCATTATTGGCCGGATGAGCCCGAATAGCATCTCGACCGCCGGTTTTGCCGAGTTTCGATGTGAAGATAGGGTTAAAGATATTTCAAAAACCCCACCGAGACAGGGACTAGATCCTGCAGGACTCCTTAACCTCTGCCACCAGACCGCTCTGCAAAACGCGGTGAAATTTTCAAAGGTAAACAACACTTTGGCAGGGACAGCTGTTTGAGGTAGCAGGGGCAGACAGTCGGAACGGAAAGCATGAAAGTTTAATTCTTTTCCTACAACAGACCCAGGGCCGTATAGCTAACCTACAAAGTCAGACTGAAGAAATTGTATCTAATTCAAAAAGCCGGATTGAAGAGCCATTTGCGGATATAAAACTAGAATTTCTGGAGAAAATTGTCCTAGTTACTGAAGGAGTTTCTGAATTGGAATCAAGAGTAATCGAGTTAGAAGTGTTTCGCGAGGAATCAGCTAAAAGAATCCAGGTGTGTAGGAGTTTGTCCACGAATTAAATACTTTCACCGATAGAAAACTATGTAGAGCGATGAAATGATCCAGGTGTTAGATGTAAAACTGAAAACACAATTAGAAGTGGTGGGATCTGTGATAAAAAGGTTACATGCAATCGAGAAACACAGAGACAGAGCTCCAAGAGAAGGCGAAAGAAATTTTAAAGACTATGAATACTGACACTTAACATTATCAAAAATACGACCAATACGTAAAACATGGGCGACACGGGTACGAAATATCCGTCGGGTCAGTTGAAATTCAGGTGCATTTTTTTTTTCAAATTATAATGAGCTGCATCCCATATAGTATTTAAAAGAATTGGATAGCTATTTGGAAATAAAGAATATTCCAGACAGATTTCGAATGCGTGTTGTACAACAGGCGTTGTTAAGTCGTGCTTTTATTTGGATGCAGGTTTTATCACCAGAATGTGAATTCGACTAATTCAAATCTGAAGTTTTAATAACATTGTGGAACTGATGCGAGTTTCCTTGAGCCACCGATGAGTGAGTAGGATATTTGTGGAATCATCGCTAGTTTCAAACCTCACTACTGAAGGGTTTTGACATTTAACAATACCTCGCGGGGACGGGAGACTGTGGAGGCTATCCGGTTATCCACACAGCTGAGAGGCCAGATTAACCAGTAATGAAACCAGCGACACTGGCGGAACCTTTCATCAATAATAATAAAAATGTATGTAATAGGGCCTAATTTAGTATCTAGATATTAGGCTGTATAAATGTGAGATAAATAAATAAAAATAACAATAATTTAACAAAATGAGGAAATTTTGATGAATTCATTCAACCTCTGCGCATGTTGGACAGCCCACAAGAATACAGTTGAAGCTGGGGTGGCGGATACGAGACATCAGGTAGAAAGACGGAGACAAACGGTGGAAATTATAGGTATTCCTTCCAGAGAGGACTTGGCCGAGGATTTCAATCCAGAAGGAGTGGTCAAAGAATGAAAGAAATGAAATATGACGAGGCAGAGGTATATATAAACCATTCATAGACAATGCGAGATGCAATTCTCTGGTGCACCAAAATGACGAACAAAGAAAATGAATGCGCATTTATGAGACTGGAATGGGGCCTTTCCCAATACAGATGTTTGCCTGATAGAACAGGAAGATATATACTTTTGGAAAGATGGCTTGAATTCTTTTGAAGAGCTAAAGAAATTGATAGATGCCCCATAATTAAGTGTACGGTCAATGGACAAAGTTCTTTACCACGTTTCGATAGCAGAAGTGCAAGTAGTGAAATATCCGAGGATTTTGCAGAACTAATTATTAGCAGCGGTGTCTAATTTAAGACAATCCCAATAAAATAACTGCTTTGTGGTATTCATTGTTATATTAGGTTGATACAGTGAGTGAACAAACAAATTCGCACAGAAATTTGTGCGGTGATAGTGTAAATAGTAACAACTGAACTTACTTGACTTTATTTGATCATTGAGTAAGATGTGCTAGAAGAGAAGAATGCATGTATTAGTTGGGAGTTCGGCAAAAAGGAGAATTAATATAAATGAAAATGTTAGAGGATGTAGCCTTAAGCGAACTGAAGTGAGGGACGTGTAAATAACATCGCTACTGGATCACGTCTTAATGCAAATTTGGGCAATTAATGATAAAAGAAATGAGATCCGAAGTAAAATACGAAAATACATAACCATGAGTAACACTCTAGACGACGCATTAGAATGAAAAATGGATAAAATGATGCATAAAAATATGTTCCCAGTTCTGTATCATGCGGAAAACATAACTGTTAGAGAAAGTAAGACCCAGATCACAAATAAACAGTAACTTCTCGGTAATCCGATACCAGCGAGGCACCGTGAACTCGAAATCAAAATATTGGAAAGAATAGAACAGAAAGAAGTAATCGAAATGGATCCATCCATTTTAGCTAACAAAAGATTGTATCAACTCATATCCATGTCTGGAAGAGGATACATGGAGGAAAAGAATGTTGGGAATTATGTAAGAATTCATATCGCCAGAAGAGGAGAGCAATAAAGCCAACGGCGAAGTCGAAACGTAGACCAAACTCAGGAGTTTACCGACTTCGTTAATGCATTTGATTTCCTATTCGGGAAAGTAACAGATGGAAATGGGGAGTGGAGGAACAAATCGTTTCCACTCGCTAATTAGGTGATTGAAAATTGCGATTTATCGCCTCGCTTATAAATGCTACCGTTTCTTTTTTTGGGGGGGGGGGATTTAAGTTTAGCTTTAGGATATGATTACAGACTTTTCCACTTTTAATCCACAGAAGCTTTATTTGTATCTAACCCTCTACTGTTAAGTTATGACCAGTTTTCCGTCAGCTGTTAGTTCTGTCTAGCACAACATCAATTTAGACAGGAGTGGTAAAGGCAACATTCCTGTTGTATGTAAGTATGTTGTGTGTTTTCAAGACTACTTTTGAACGATTGTTTGTCAAATGTTATAGTCTTTAATTCGATGAACACCTGTTCACCTTCAATGTTCGTGAAAATATTTTTTTTAATGTTATATGTTTATTTCGGGCTGCCGCGTAGCTGAGGCGGTAGAGCGCCTGACTGCTGCTCTGACGACCGCGGTTCGATTCCCGACGAAGTCGACGATTTTCCCTCGAAGCTGAACGTCAGGCCCACTCAGCCTGCTATCAGGTGAGTACCGTGGGGGAAGAAAAGAAACAGGGCTAGACCGTGTCGCTGACCACGGCACGTCCACTCCAGGAAACAGAAATGCGGGAATACGGCTTGAAAGCTGTGACATGTGAAAACCCACTGCCTTTACCTCTATATGTTTATTTAGAGCAGTTAAAAATGTATTGCTTTTGAAGTTGGAATTGTGTCATTCAGCTAAAATTTGCTGTAGATAGCTTTTCTGTAGAATCGTCACTACATATACAGGGTGTTACAAAAAGGAACGGCCAAACTTTCAGGAAACATTCCTCACACACAAACAAAGAAAATATGTTATGTGGACATATGTCCGGAAACGCTTACTTTCCATGTTAGAGCTCATTTTATTACTTCTCTTCAAATCACATTATACATGGAATGGAAACACACAGCAACAGAACGTACCAGCGTGACTTCAAACACTTTGTTACAGGAAATGCTCAAAATGTCCTCCGTTAGCGAGGATACATGCATCCACCCTCCGTCGCATGGAATCCCTGATGCGCTGATGCAGCCCTGGAGAATAACGTATTGTATGACAGCCGTCCACAATATGAGCTCTAACATGGAAAGTAAGCGTTTCCGGACACATGTCCACATAACATATTTTCTTTGTTTGTGTGTGAGGAATGTTTCCTGAAAGTTTGGCCGTACCTTTTTGTAACACCCTGTATATATATATATATATATATGTTGTTTTTGCCAAGCATGATTTTTCTGTCATGAAGTTTTTATATACTAGTTCGAAGTTGCTAACGAATTGGTATTGCACATTTAGAAGGTTAGGCGAGAATGTTGTGTAAAATTTAAAAACTAAGTTGCAATAGTTAGAAAGTATTACTGGACTCAGCCAAATCTTGATTTAAAGGAATTTAACTAAGTAGAGGTGAAAAAAGGTTTAGGAGCCACTATATCTGTGAATAACTATTCATGGCGAAACACGGTCTGACAGTATTTTCGCGGGTGACAAATACAGCTACGTGGTTGTGCAAATCATTTGACGAAGATAAGTGAGATATGGGAAGTAAACGGACTTTCACTATTCTGTTAATGAAGCAAGTCTTCAGCCAGTAGTTTGGGGCTACATTTTTTGTTTTGTTTTGTTTTTTTAAATGGCATTCGGCCGTGTTAGCCATTCAGCCAGCTCAATGTGTTTGTCTTACAATGTACAGATTTCTTATAAGTATGATTATTTTCTCTAATGTGTAAGGACGACACAAGACGAACACAACACTTAATTAAAACCACCCATGCCCTAGGCCGGACTCGAACCGGCGACCCCTGCAACGAGAAGCAAGCACGCTACCCCTACGCTGCTTGGGTCGGCATTGGGGCTACATAGTGTCATGCCTCTGCTGTTTATTTGTATGTTGTCTGTGGGTCCAGTGAAGCCAAGTAGATACGGCTTGAAAAGGAAACTCGGAAATTCATAAACGTTGTGGAGGCAGGAGACGAGGATGACCATTGAATAGTTTCTGGGTTGATACCCAGACATATACCTGTATGGTGGAGCCCACGTTTACGACATTTTTATCGTCGTGGGATTGTTCTGATCAACCACAGCAATAGAAGTGGCTGTTTAGCCGCGGAACGGCAGATTTTGTGCACTATTAATCAGTGCTCCGTCAGAGAATCAACCAACCTCGAATGAAACATTGCTGATCTCGCGAGGAACTATAATTTACAATCGTCTCCACCACAAGTTCCTATATTTTGCTTAGAGCTTTGTTTCACCTAGTTCCGTTCTGACGACGTAATGGACAAATAGAGGCTTATAATCACGTTAGTCGGGATTGTTTTAAATATAAATAGAATTTTGTTTTATTGCCGAGTTCATTTAATTGTAATGTTGATCAAGAGTTTCATGTTCGACTTTTCTAAACAGTTTAATAATGCAATTTTCAGGAAAAATATTTTTATTTGGTAAATTCGACTTTATACAGTATTGTCTCGACTTATTGATTTTTACTGACCGTGGTGGGATAAGCGGTAACCATATCCGGCCAAACAGATTTCCGTTTTACATGGTTTCTCGAAATCAATCAGGGATGGTTCCTTCAAAAAGCCATGGCCGAATATATTCTTGTTCCTTTCCCCTGCCCCACTAATGAACTCTACGTCGACAAGGCGTAAAGCCATAAGCCACACATTAATTTCTGTGATGTGTAAAGCGTGACTCAACAATCCCACCAGACTTTATAAATTTAAAAATCCTATTAGCAACGTGAATAAAGAAGTTTAATACTTAAATCTTGCATCTCGTGCAGGGATGAAGAGAAAAATATCCGTGGCAATTTGCGCTCTTAATTGGCATTGACTCTAGACGTTGATGCAGATACCACTCACAGTCTTGGTGTCTGCTGAGTCAGGTTTGCTCTTTAGCGTCCCTATCTGACACAAAGCAAAGGGGCTGTGCTTATATATCGAGTAATGTATTCAGATCTTCACTTGACTGTAGTGTGCTACATCAGTGAAGATGAGGAAGAGCGAAATTCGATTAGTATTACATCATACTGACTAGGGAGGATTATGGTGTAACTACCGGCAAATCCTGTCAATAATAAATATAGTGACATACAATGATATTTTACTAATATTAAAAAACTGCTGTCGATACTTCCTTTTGAACGCGTAACTTTGGAACCGACATTGATATGTATCAAAGTTAAAAAGCCGGGTTGATATATGTCAGAACTTCAAAATAAAAAAATCTGTACATTATAGTCTTTCAATAACTATACAAACAATTACAATCTCTTCCTTTCGGTTTTTTACTGACCTATACAAAAAACTATAATTTGGTTGTTTTTTTTAATCTGCCTAGCTCTATTAGTGTATTTGAAAGATGTCCTTGTTGTCGCCACATGCTTCCTGCAAGTCATATTACTGAAACACCTCAGTGGATTATTTACTTTGCGAAGACCATTACCACTATAACATTTAGTTAACAAGACACTTTACCGACACTGTTTTACTAAATATTCAATCCTGTTGTTCATGTTGCGATAGTATCTTGGTTGCCCGGGTTGAACCGCGTCAATTTATCGAAACCTAACGTTTTGGCCATAATTTCGTGGCTATCTTCAGGGGACTGTCACGGCTGGAACTGCTGCCGCTTATACAGGGTGTCCACAAATGAATATCGGGGTTTTAATGCTTTATAAGATTTATTACATTATCCTTACAGTTATAAATGATATGTCAAATGAAAGAGCAACTCAAACAGTTTTGTTCGTTGGCACTAGTGCGCATGTGCGTGAAATGTTTCCGCGGCGATCCGCTAGAATGCGGTAGTAGCAAAGATGGCGACTAGTGAAGAGAAAGCGTTTTGTGTTTTACAGTTTGCAAAGACTGAATCTGTAGTTACTGTGCAGCGTGCGTTCCGCATTAAGTTCGGGCGTGATCCTCCAAGTGACAATAACATCCGTAGATGGTATCATCAGTTTGAAGATACAGGCTGCCTTTGTAAAGGGAAGAGCGCGGGATGACCAAGAGTTAGCGAAGAGACTGTTGAGCGAGTGAGAGTCGTTCACTCGTAGCCCAAAGAAATCTGTTCGGAAGGCTAGTCGCGAATTAGAAATTTCTAAGTCGACTGTTTGGAAAGTCTTAAGGAAACGCTTGCAACTACGTCCTTACCGTTTACAGTTGTTACAGGCTCTAAAGCCTGCAGACCATGGTTTACGTGCCAAATTCGCTAACGAAATGTTACATGACGATGAAGATTTTCTACATTATGTTGTCTTCAGTGATGAATCGACCTTTCACCTCAGTGGACATGTTAACACTCATAATGTGCGGATCTGGGGCTCAGAAAATCCTCAAGAGATCGTACAAGTGCAACGAGACTCCCCTAAAATCAATGTTTTTTGTGCCGTATCCCGGCGGAAAGTTTACGGACCTTTCTTTTTTGATGAACCGACTGTAACTGGTACTTCTTACCTTGATACACTAGAGCAATGGCTCTTCCCTCAGTTGGAACAATATGAACCAGAGAACTTCATTTTCCAGCAAGATGGTGCGCCACCTCACTGGCATAACGAAGTACGCGGTTGGTTGAACGTAACTGTACCCGACCGCTGGATTGGCCGCAAGGGGCCCAATGACAGAGCTTGCTATACGTGGCCTCCACGTTCACCTGACCTAACACCATGCGATTTCTACCTTTGGGGTTTCATCAAGGATCGTGTGTATGTGCCTCCGTTACCAGCCGACCTCCTTGAATTACGACAGAGGATTGAAGCAGCTGTTGCAACAGTTACTGAAGACACACTGCTCAACGTTTGGGAAGAACTCGGCTACAGACTTGATGTGTGCCGTGTGACAAATGGTGCCCACATAGAACACTTGTAAGCTTGTATATAAAACTGTTTGAGTTGCTCTTTCATTTGACATATCATTTATAACTGTAAGGATAATGTAATAAATCTTATAAAGCATTAAAACCCCGATATTCATTTGTGGACACCCTGTATATAGCTCCCGTTGAGCGCGCCAGCCGTTCAGAGTGACGTCACTCATGCTACCGTTTTCCTAGCATTCTGCTGACAGTGGGCACGCAATTTTATTTAGTGACACTAGTGTACTGGTTTACGAAATCAGATGGTGGCTCAGGCGTGTCAGAGAAGCGTTTGAAATTAAAAAAAAAGAACGGATAATATGAACGCGGACGGCGGACTACAACTTTACCAAATGTGGTGATGCTTGATTAGGAAAACGCGAGACGCAAGCCCCCATCCGACCGGCCACGCTGGCGGCGGTAGCTTGAGTGACGTCACTCCGAACGGTTAGCGCGCTCTTCGGGAACTATATATAAGCTGCAGCAGTTCCAGCCGTGACATCGTCTGAAGAAGGCCACAAAATGATGGCCGAAACGTTAGCTTTCGATAAATTCACGCGGTTCAACCCGGACAACCAACACAACACCGACAACGACCGCGGAAGTCTGCGCACCCACTTGCGATACTACCCTTCTACAGATTGCGTGTTGATTTGAGTATGGTGTGGTTAAGAAGGGCATGTGAGTTAGTATCTGCGTATGTTGTTTGACTACATGTGCGAGTTGGTGAGATTAACGTAGCTGTGTGTGTGTGTGTGTGTGTGTGTGTGTGTGTGTGTGTTTGTGTGTTTGTGTGTTTGTGTTTTTTTCTTTATGGCTTTACGCCTCGTCGACATCGACGTCATTAGAGGCAGGATGGGATTAGGGACAAGGAACGGGTAGGAATTCGGCCATGTCCTTTTGAGGGAAGCATCCCGGCGTCTGATGGTGATGTTTGTGGAAGTATTATTTTTGTACAAAGATGTCAATGAGTTTTGAGATGTTAGATGAATGCCTGTGTGTTGTGTACAGCATTGACGTACTGTGTGTGTATGTGAGTGAGATAGCCTGTGACTGGTGAGGATCAGTGGGTCACATAGTATCTGCTTGTGCGATGTTTCAATGTGTGTGATTGCGTGTGCATTAATGATTGATTCGGAGGGATTTAATGACTGCTGACGTATGTTAGTGGATGTCTATATGTGAGCCATTGTTGATGGATGTCAGACTGAGTGTGTTACCTATGCGTGATGTGTGGTTCAGTGTGATGCAGATTGCCGAGTGAGTTTGTTGGTACGTGTGAATGATGGAGGTGTCTTTTTCTGTGTGTAGGTTTATTGATGTGAGGATGTTTATACGAGGTATTATGAGTTTCGTTTTTGCTTAGGGCTCAACGCCTCGTCGAATTTGAGATCATTAGAGGTGGGAAAGGAGGCGGCAACGAACTGGAAGAAATACGGCCACGGTAATTTGAAGGAACCATCTCGTTATTCGCCTGGAGTAATTTAGGTAAACCAAGGAATTCCCGATGGGTCGAAGGAGGAAAGCTCTGCTTCCAGGAGTAAGTGGGAAAAAGTGTCGTAAGTGTGTAAAGTGAGGTATAGTGAGACAAAATTGCTGAATATTTTTCCCTTTTCGGTCAATTTACACAGTGGTGTGTTTTCGTTTATTTTTAATATTTTATTATTTTCAATTGTCATATTAAAGAAAGATATGTTTACTTTGAATCCGTGTAGAACAGTCTCAGATATGTGGAACAGTACATACATTACTTATTCCATATCATTTTGCAGCTGTTCACAGTCTTCTACTGTTATGATCCTATTATACAGCATTACGTCGTAATCAAACAAACTAACTTCTAATAGTATACCATCAGCACAGACATTAGAATAAATACCAAATGATAGGGAAAATGTAGTAAGAACCGAATAATACTAACCAACTTCTTATATCCGGTTACTTGTTTAAAAACCGATTAGTATAATCAATTTTCATTGTTAACTGCAAATATATGGGGCCTGTTGTCACGTGTTAATAGACTTTTTTTTTTGCTATCATCAGTCTTTGAACTGGTTTGAGGCAATCCTCCATCTCTTCCTATCTTGAGCTAACCTCTTCATCTCTACATACCCCTTACAATCCACGTCCTCAATTATCTGCTTCATATATTCTGATCTCTTACTTCCTCTACAGTTCTTACCTTCGACTATTCCTTCCACTAACAAATTAACCAATCCAGCATGTCTCAAAATATGACCTACCAGCCTGTCTCTTCTTTCTGTAAGCTTCTTCCACAAACTTCTTTCCTCAACCATCATTTCCAAAACTCTTTCATTTCTTACTTTGTCTGTCCCCTTAATTTTCAGCATTCTTCTGTAGCACCACATTTCAAATGCTTCAATTTTCTTTCTTTCTGGTATTCCTAAAGTCCATGTTTCACTACCATAGAGTGCTGTGCTCCACACTTAGAGTTTTAAAAGTTCTTTCTAATTCCTAGATCAATGTTTGAAACTAAAAGATTTCTGATGTGAGATCGAAGACTACATTTAAAAGATTTCTCTTTCTCATGATGGCTCTTTTTCCTAGTGCTACCCTGCTTTTAACATAAATCCTGCTTGGGCTTTCGGTTGTAATTTAGCTTCCCAAGTGAGAATTCACTTACTTCTATTGCATCCGATTCTATTTTTATATTTAATCTACTAGTATTGGTATCACTTCTGCTTAACAGATATGAATGCAATTTGCATATAAAGTTGCTGCTGCATTTGTAAACTGTTTTAATACAAAGAGAAACCATACACAATGTTAATGATTGTGAATAACTTTGTCACGAACACCTTCCATACACCAATCATATAGTATTTCCTCAGTCATTTTTAGATACCAAATTCCAAGAAGAAAATTCTTTCACGGTGTAAAATGGATTCTGAAGCAAAATTCTTTCAGTTTGGATTTAAAGTTGTTAGGTTTTCATAGATATCATTTTATTTCCTGTGGTAGGACATTCAATAATGAATGCTCCAGTGGATAATTACCCTTTCTGTAAAACTGAAAATATTTGAAATTGTTACATTTATGCCGAGTTTAGTTTACTTGACACTAAAAAGAAAACTACGAAACTTAAATGGAAATGATTAAGTTGTAAGTATACCGAAAATCACCTATATTTGTTTGATAAGAGTTAAAAAATATTTTTAATAAATAAAAATACGAAAACGTCTGGAGACGCGAAGCACCAATCAGAGCACGTGACGACACGTCAACACGTTTCGTGTGTCGGCAATATGTGCGTCGTATATTTAAGGTTTTAAGTCAATCGATTACTTAGTTCTGGTTATCAATCCGTAAAACAAATACAATTTGCAATGAAAACTGGGAAAATCAAAGCAAACAACTCTAATTTGCCCAAAATTGATGTGACAATGCTGGGAAAGTTTTCACATAATACAGTGATTTTTACAAAACAAAATTCCGTAACTTCAAAACTATCCTCAAATTACAGGTACTTAAAAACTGAAAGTGTAATTTTGTGCTGAGAAGTGCACATATTGTCACATAATTAAGAAACGTTATATATCAATTAAGTTTTTGTCGGCGTTGTATTTTAATGTTAGGCTTTAGAGGATAGAATTCAGAAATTTATACAGCCTAAAAGAATTGTTATAAGCTAAATATTGTTTTATAGGAACAATATTAGCAGAGACAGTAGTTAAGTTGAATATATAGGTTAATTGCTGTGCACATAACTAGACAATTAACTAACAGCATGCATTCATCGCGTCAATACACCAACATTCAGATGAGATTGTGATGATAAAGTATAGTTAAACCTATCAAATTGATAAATAAATAAATAAATCATAGACATTGTTAATGATGAGCACTCTAACCAGTAGCGACGTTATGAAAATTACTGACGAAATTTTTGAAAGAATTACTAAATGTATTATTTACTTTATCGCATAAAAAATATTAAGGTACACAGTTTATTAAACATGATACAATATTAAATAAAAACTTACACCCAAGTGGTCCTCACAAAAATACATTGAAGATTTTATAACGAATAATCTGGCTCCCGTAGTCGAAGTTTTAGGCACTTTTTCCGAATATTTTACTTATTCGGTGCTTTAATTCACGTGTTTAAACACTAAAGCAACACAAACCACATGTAAACTGTGGAACTCATTTTATCAACAAAAGAAGCAAACAAATGCTTTGTTTACAGCGTCATGAACTGAGACGTGACGCCAAGAGAGACGAAATGGCAGCTGCGAATACTTTGGTGCCAACATTAAAATCAGCATATAAAAATACAATATTTTGAATTCTCAGCTTTTTTTTAAAAAAAGAAATATTTGTTTTGTTTTAGTAGAAGCACAGGCAACAATAATGGAGATTTTCCCAAAATATTCAAGTAACCTATTATAGCTGTGTGTTTCAGCATTAAAATTGAAGGACTTTCCACTATAAAAGACAGTAAGGAGTATACATACTGTGCTGGAATGGAAAATACACCTAGATTTCTAAACAAATTTCTGCACGATGTCTGTGGGCTTGCTCCGCATATAATTCCGTTTTATTTTATTTTATTTATTTAAAAACTTTCTATGCTTTCGAAGAGTTTCCCCAGTATAAGATGCCATTAGTGAGCAAGGAGTGGATATACCAACTTCCTTATTTCTGTGTCAGCTGTTCTAGTTATTATCCTCAATGAAAATGTTAGTGGTTTTTTTTTTTTTTTTTTTTTTTTTTTTTACAAATTTAAGTAACTGTCTTTTCTATACTATGGATTAGTGTATTTGCACTGAACAAGCTTAATTTATTTAAAGCGTCATTTGCTCTGTTTATAAGTTTTGTACTGATGTGTGTTTGAATGATAATACTAGTATTATCTGTAGAAAGCGTCATATATTCATTATGACTTAATACTCCAGAGAGATTAATTACGTAAATTAAGAACTGCAGAGGGCGAAGCATTACTGGATCCCGACGTAGATTTTGCCTTTCGTGATATTCTGTCAAACAGTCCACAAATTTGCTTCGACAGCCTCCAATAGATCCACTTCCCAGTACTGTGTACCCGTCATTAACCCGGGATCGCTTGCGCGTGAGAAAAAATCTAACATTGATGATTTTACTGAAATATTGCAATAAATTTCAAAGATATTGAAGTGTTGATCTAGAAATGCTTTCTTTGATATCTCTACCTTCATTCCACGTGTCTTTCGTGGCTCCAAGTACAAGTAAAGCCTGCTGGTAGCGGCTTTGTTTGAAGCTGTGTGCATTGTTAGATTATTTCTCACAAGGGAGTTCTCGCGTAACAATACCTTGTGCATTCGTGAAACACCACCTCGCTTCTCTTTTAGTCTGTTTCTCTGTTCTAGTGACGTGCGATTAGGTTAATTTCTTCTCCTGAATGTTTTCTGCACGTATTAGGTGGTTTATAAAGAAGGTATACTTATTGGGTTTTATATATTGAATGAAGCAGTTGTGTACAAACTGTCAGATGTGAAAATATATAAAATTTTACAGGAAAACGTCATGTCAAACTAAAAGATATTGATGTGACTAGAAGAACCACTGGACGAATATATCCACATAGAAGGCTTGTCTTCAGATACCGATGCACTCTGGACTTGAAGAGATAGACACAGCAACAGATCAGTCTGGCAGCGATTCGAAAACTGCGTCTGCTGTAGCCCTGACTTCTGCAAATCGCGATATGTATCTAGGTAGGGACAGGAAAACAAAATGGTTCAAGCACAAATCCCCTCCATCAAAAACAGCTCGTCAGAATATTGTGACAGCTTCCAGATGTAAAAGAGGAACCAAAAAATTCGAATTTAAAACTAAAGCAAGATTTATGTTTCATTTAATGTTAATATGTAGTTATAATGTGTTGGTAACAATAAAGAAGTAATTTACTTGCTAATTGTATCTCTGTATGGAACCTACAACCAGAAATGTAAAAAAATATCATTGTTAGAAAAAATCTAACACGGGAGCTAGCGCGCGAAAATAGGCGCGAGTGATCCCGGGTTAATATCATCTGCTTGGTACAATCCCTGCAGTGTGGAAAAGAAAAGTTTCTGTAGAAAACATAAATTAAGATCTAAGAACAAATGAACTTCTCTGCCGAATCTAGTTTGACTATCAGCATTCTCGTTGTGTCGCCGGCACTAATGAGCGAGGCAGGGCGCATGCGCGAGCCGCGACAAGGGCTCTTCAGAGGAGAGCTGGCAACAGCGCCGCGACAAGAATATTGTGAACGGCCTTTTGAAGACTAGACAGTTTTTTAAGAAAAAAATATCCATCTTCTTGCTGTAAAAGAAATTTGTGAACTCGAATACAATAAACTCGTTGGTATAAATTCCACACAAATGTTGGCTGCTATAGTTCTCAAACTGTTCTACCCTAGTTTTAAAGACATCGAATTTTGCGCTTTTGCTCTGAAACCAATCATTCATAACTCGACAGATCTCAGATTAATAAGAAACTTTGGTTTATAACACAGCTAAGTTAGAACATGAGTTACTCTTTTTTCATTGACAGTTCATTAGTGAGGTTTATTGATTTCAAACATTTGTGAAATTTGTTTATTTTAAAAATTGATACCTTCTATTTTACTTTATAGTGTAATTTACAATATAAAAGAGTTGTCTAATAGTTTGTGATATAAATCTCTGCATTTGTTATGTTCTAATAATATTTAATAAAATTGCAACGGAGCGTACGCTCCGGTGGCAATTTCCCTACACACTCATCTTCTCCCCTTTCCTGCATCCACTTACATTTGCCCTCTACAAATTTTAACTTTAAATTCTTTCAACGATTTTGGTAAGTTATTCATAATTTCTCTTTGTAACTTATTCCAATAACTGAAACCTTTACCTAAAAATAGAATCTTCCTTAATCCTTGTGCCTGAAATCGAGTGCAAGATTGTGGTCATGGTCATCTTTTCCTTTCCAAGCATTACTTTTAATTCTTACACCATGATCCTCTTCAACCTCTTCCTGTCTTCCAATGAATCCCATTCCAGCTCTTTTATCATATCTGTTACCGATTGCGTTCTGCGATAATTTCCAGAAACAAATCTAGCAGCTCTTTTTTGCAGTTACAGAATTCCATAAACAAAGAACAAGTTACAATGACTTCATTCCTTTTGCCTGGTGTTAGTTATTGTATTATTACCGCAGGATCCATGTGATCAATCATCAGTGCGGTTCTGGCTTTGATGTTGAATGTTGTAACCGCGACCCAACAACAATTAATCTAATCGCATGTTTGTCCTGAACCTTTGTTATTGATTTAAAAGTTTTTAATATTGATAGTTTTAAATTAAACAATTAACACGGGAGTCAATAGTATTTTGCCTGTAGGCCCGATTTTAACAAACCTATCACAAAAAGATAAAGAATTTACAAAAATAAATGAAAACCGTAAAGGAAGACAGTGGTGAAACCTCCTATTTAAAAACGAAATACTTTGATAAGATTATAATATTTGTTAAATACATGTCCCATTATCACATCAGGCTTCTATGCAGGGTTTTGAGCAGGCTACTTTAAAAAATAACCGTCATTAGTTATTGCCACTAGATATGTCACTGTCAGGTGAAAGGCCAGGTCTTTTTTTGTGTACAAACAGGTGTTTGTTTTGAAATTAGCTTATTCTTTCGTATATAACATTCATTACAGCAAATCAAGTGTACATTCAGAGGTTTTCCGTGGGATACATGTGCTAATTACTTGACTAAGTTTTATCCAAATGTACAACTTACCTAAACTTATTTTATTACTTTACGAAGTACGAAGTCGTCCCGGATGCGATGCGATGCAATGCATCATGCTAGTGTTTGATTGTACCGAAAGTAACGTGTAACGAAACGATTCGATAGTAACGAAGTTATCCCGTACGCGGCGCGACCCGATACAATGCTTCATGATACTGTTCGATTGTACCGAAAGTAACGAGTAACGATTCTAAAGTAAGGGGTATTGATTGGTTTAGTAACGTATACGGCTACAGAATATCTCGTTACTTTTACAGCTCTAGACTGCTAACCAATCAGCAGCGGTCCTCACATTCTTTTTTAGAGATGTTTCATACTACCCATTTTATGTTTTTTTGCTTACACCTCGTCGAAATAGAGATCATTACGGGCGGAAAAACACTGAGTAAGAAAAGTGAAGGAATTCTTCCGTGGCCTTTTGAAGGAACCATAGCGGCGTCCGCCTGGAATGTTTTCGTGATAGCATCGAAAACCCAAATCTTGATCGCCGATCAAAAAAAAAGTGATTAGACTTTGTTGCTACTGGATGTCTTGTCGCCGTTAAATTCAGTACAGCGTTAACTTTAAATGAGGAAACCAAGAAACAGACTGAAGCTGATATCGGTTAATAGTTTAAATACTGTGAATAAGTTCACAAGCTTGAAGTCGTTACTTTGGCTTTTAATTAGTACTCACTACCTTGGAATTGTAGCGAGTCTGGGAACATGATCAGTGCACAAACAGACTTCTCGTCTTGTCTGTCAGTTACTTGAAAAGGTCTGAACCCCGGAAAAAAAACCGCAACTGGAAATGTTGAGACTATTGGACAGTGTCTTGACCTCTAGAACAAGTACGGTGCAAAATTGATGACCCGTATTCAGGCTAAGTATGCCTCTTCGAGAGGACCCAACCAAACTTCGCATTGTGGACTAATTTTTTTTAAGGAGGTAATTATCCAACCTGAAAATTGCGTAAGTGGTAATAATGTATTACACTGATTTTTGTAATTACTCTCAACTGCATATGTCGGACACTGTTGAGCAAGGAACAATGCCGTGAGACAGTATTAGTATGAAAAGGAAATGAAGTAGATCCGAAACTTACCAAACCTGAAGGAAGGAGGGCAAAAAACATTTTAAAAAAATTCAGTTGCAGCCCCTACTCATTATACGAGACGAAGCACATTGCTGGAATTGGTTCATAAACATAACTGACACCACCACCCACAACCAAAACCAATCGTAATCCTGTCTTCCCTTCTTGCTTGGAAAACCTCAATGAAATCCTTTGCCACAGTTTTAACTTTCTCAGATCATTTCCTGGAACGTGTAGCATTACTCCCATCATGCTGAGTAGACCACACAAACTGAATAATTTACTTGTCCACAAGCATGAAACCCCATCCCACGGCTCCTCCCCTTGTTGCATTCTCGGCACAGACAAACAGTTAACTCCGACAACATAAACCACCCGGTTTCTACCCAGGGCCGCTTCCACAACTCACCTTACCTAAAAGTCACCCCCATCTGAAATCGGTAGGTGGAATGGGCTACCAACATATTCTGGATACCAGAACCACCCCGGTCCCCAGTCTCATACAGTACTTACCTTCCTTTTTCAATCTTATAATAGTAAAACAATCACTTTCAAAAATAGTTTATTAATTCACCTTTTTTTTATAGTGTACTGTAATGATAAGTCTTACGCCTATCATACAATTGTGTAACAGTGTGTTAGTATCGGTCTCTGCGTGTTCGCCTTGAAGCAAAACGGTACAATTCTTGGTCTTTGCTCCTCAGAGATATAGTTCCAAGAATCGGTGGTGTATACCTGCCTCCTGCTTCACAATTAGAAGAGAGACCTGTCTCTCTTCGTCAACACACAAAGAGGATGAATGTCTCCCAAGCTGGATGGGCAGCATCTCCAACCGTTTTAGCTGAAAAGCACACTTGGCTTAACACGACAATCTGTGGAAGAAACCAGGCCGCAGTATTTACGAACGGCGACGAGTTTCGACGGAATAACGCGATATTTTAGCGACAATCACGATAAAGGTGGCCTGAAAATCCTGTGAGCGTCTGGGAGAGAGAAAATGTTTCCTCCAATGAGCAATTAGTTAACAATTTGTTATTAGTTTGTTCTGTCCACATGTGGAGTGTATCTGGATCGTGATTGGACGACAGAAAAGAAGACTGGAAGGGGAATAATCGCCATTGGAGCTGTCGGACTTGGTTCTCGAGCGTTGTCTCGGCCAGTCGAGTTACCATGCTGGCAGCTTTCACTTTAAACTCTGAACCAATGGTTTTTCACATGGTACTGTGTGGGCGAGGACGATTGATGAGGCAGTCACTTCGAGGTCTGCACACTATTTTACGGTAAGAACATTTCCTCAAACTTTAACGAGTGTTTGCCCATGAGTATTTTTCTCGAAGAGACCGCCCAAATAACGCCCCGAGTGGCTAGTTCAATAACGGACAGTAAATAACAAGCTGAGCAAAACTAGTCGAGTATATATGTTATGCTTAAGATAGGATTGCATAGATTATACCTCACATTGAATTGAAGATTGAATTGAGGACCTTAAGAGAGAACATTAGGCCCATATAATATTGCGTGTCCCTTTTGCAAAGATTTCATGTTTTTGTTATGTGGTATCTTGTTATAGAGGAGTAAGGGTTTGGAGGAGACTTTCCAACCAAATGTCAACCTCTCCTTCACGTGGTGCACCCTGTATGCACGGACGAGGCTCTGGCGACTGAAATATTCCCGGTATAAGGAGTCACCCACTGCTTGCCAACGGCCTCCGAAAGGAGGGCGGAAGAGCGGGGAGCGGTCCAGGGTACCCTGTTGCCCTTGGGATTGGAAACGGCCCCAAAAGGCGGATGAATCAGAAATGATCAACGGCATGGGGATGCAAAAGGCAACGGGGAAACCACAGCATTAAAGACCCAAAGGGTATCCCGCGAACATGTGATACTCTCCAATTAAATAGATCATGATGGCTTCTTCCTGGGTAAAATATTCTGGAGGTAAAATAGTCCCCCAATACGATCTCCTGGTGGAGACTACTCAGGGAGGAGTCATTCAAAATGGATAGAAACATTTCTACGAGTCGGAGCGTGGAATGTTAGAAGTCTGAATAGGGCAGGTAGGTTAGAAAACTTAAAAAGGGAGAGGGAACGACTTAAGTTAGATGTGTTGGGATTAGTGAGATTCAATGGAAGGACTCACAGGATTTCTGGTCTGGGGAACACAGGATAATTTGCACACAAGCTGTCAATGAAATCACTGGAGTAAGGATTTGTAATGAATAAGAGAGTAGTGAAACGGGTGATTTATTATGAACAGTTTAGTGACAGGATTATTTTGATGAGGTTAGAAACTAAGCCCGCGCCTACCACGTAAGTACAAGTGTTTATGCCAACGTCACAGGAAGATGACGAACAAACAGAGAAAATATACAGCGAAATTGAAGAATTAATCCAATATGTGAAGGGGGACGAAAATCTAATAATCAGCGGTGATTGAAATGCGATAGTGGGAGAAGGAAAAAAGGGGAATACTGTAGGAAGTTTTGATTTAGGAGAAAGAAATGAGCGAGGAAGCAGGTTGTTAGAATTTTGTGAAAAATATAAGCTAGTTGTGGCAAACACACTGTTTAAGAACCATGCAAGAAGGATATACACCTGAAAAAGTCCTGGGGATACAGGCAAATATCAGCTAGATTATATCATGATCAAACACAGATTCAGAAATCAAGTTCTAGACTGTAAATCGTACCCAGGAGCAGAATTAGACTCTGGCCATAATTGGATAGTAATGACATGCAGGCTGAAATAAGGAAGAAATATAAGCCGAACAGACCGGAAGTGAATAAACTGAAACAATCTAGCACGAAACAAAAATTGCAGAAATGGTTGACTTAGGTCTAAGAAGTAATTCGGAAAGGAGCTCAACCGGATAACGAGTGGAAAGCATTAAAGACCGAAATAATGAAAGCTGGTAAAGAAACAGGCTTTAGGGAACAAGCTGCCAGAAAACCTTGGATCGCAGAAGAAATTTTGGAGCTGATGGATCAGAGGGGAAGGTACAAAAATGTTCAGGATGAAGCAGGAAGAGAGCAACACATGCAATTTAGAATTCATATAAACAGGAAATACAAACAAACAAAAAAGCAAAAGAAAAACGGCTAGAAGAAAAATGTGAAGTAGAGAAGTAAAGGGTCAAAGGTAAAGGTAGATGTTGCGTATAGGAAGATCAAACAGAATTTTGGAGAAATGAAGAAAAGAGGTGTAAACATTAAAGTTGCCGATAGGAAATCCTCTTTTAAGCTCAGACGACAGAGCTAACCGAAGGAAGGAATACATTGATGAAACTGTATAATGGGGAAGATTTGAACAATAGCGTAATGGAAAAGAAACGCGATGTCGACATCGATGACTTAGGAGATCCTGTTTTGAAGGACAAAATTTAATAGAGCTCTGAATGACTTGAAAAAAAATAAGGCAGTTGGAATTGATGAGATCCCTGCAGAACTTCTTAAATCCATAGGAGAGGAAGGAATAGAAAGATTATTCAAGCTGATGTTAATAAGTAATAAAATAGGAGAAATTCCAACTGATTTTAATAAAATATCATCCTCACACTTCCAAGGAAAGCACAAGACGACAAATGTGAGAATTATCGCACCATTAGTCTAATATCACATGCTTCAAAATTACTGACCAGAATAACATACAGAAGAATGGAAAGGGTAGTAGAAGAGATAGTAGGTGAAGATCAGTTTGGGTTTAGGAAACATCGTGGTACAAGAGAAACAATTCTAGGTTTAAGATTAATACTTGAAAGGCGAGACAAGAAAAACAAAGATACTTCTATGGCGTTTGTTGATTTGGAAAAATCGTTTGATAATGTTAGATGGGACAAGATGTTAAAAATTTCATAGAAATCAGGTGTAAAATATCGAGATAGAAGAATACTTTATAAACTGTATAAGAATCAAGTAGCTATAATAAAAGTAGAGAACCATGAGAGACACGCTTAAGTTAAAAAGGGTGTGAGACAAGGTTGCTATCTATCCCCGTTAATATTAAAGTTGTATGTAGAATGAAGCAAAAAAGGAAATAAAAGAAAAATATTCATATGGCATAACTGTTCAGAGAGAAAAAATCAGTATGCTACGATTTGCTGATGACACTGTCTTGTTAGCAGAACAGGCTGAGGATATTGAGTACATGGCATGAATAAAATACTGAAGGAAGATTTTGGACTAAATATAAATCAAAGGCAAGACAGAAGTGATGAATCGTAGCAGAAATGATACCAATACTAGCAAATAAAACATAAAAATACGTTCGGAGGCACCAGGAGAAGTAAGTGAATTCTGCTACTTGGGAAGTAATGTTACAACCGATGGAAGAAGCAGGAATGATGTTAAAAGCAGAGTAGTACTAGAGAATGAAAGAGCCTTCATAAAAAAGATAAATCTTTTCGTTTCAAACATTGATCTAGGACGTGACAGAACTGTTTAAAACTCTTCGTGTGGAGCACAGCACTTTATGATAGCGAAACATGGACTTTAGGAATACCAAAAAGAAAGAAAATTGATCCATTTGAAATGTGGTGCTACAGAAGAATGCTAAAAATTAAGTGGACAGACAAAGTACGAAATGAACTAGTTTTGGAAATGATGGGTGAGGAAAGAAGCTTACGGAAGGAAGAGACAGGCTGGTAGGTCATATTTTGAGACATGCTGGATTGGTTAATTTGTTAGTGGAGGGAACAGTCGAAGGTAAGAACTGTAGAGGAAGTCAGAGATTAGAATATATGAAGCAGATAATTGAGGACGTGAGTTGTAAGAGATATGTAGAGATGAAGAGTTGAAGAGGTTAGCACAAGATAGGAAGGGATGTAGGATTGCATCAAACCAGCAAAAAGAATGATGACAGCAAAAAAAAAAAAAAATTTATTAAGTCAATTGGTCAATTCTACTGTATTGTAATGTTCGTTTTAAAATATGATCGTTTCAATATTATCGGAGTAAAATCAATTTTAGAGCAAAACGGTCATTTTTTGTAGGACGGGGTGTTGTTTTCACTAAGAATTTTTGAATGTTTATTTCATTTTAAAGGTAAATACACCTTCCGTCCGTTTGGTCATTCTAATGTTAAAATAAATTGTCTAAATGTGTCATTTAAATGGTCAAGTGTTTATAAACTCATTTGGCACCTTTTTTTGCAATTATTCAATAATCAATAAATATTCAATCAAATAATAGTAATGAAAAATAGGACCCCACAAAACCCCCCTAGATTACAGAGCTTACGTTTGTGACAGTATGCCATATGTTCACAAGTCCAGGAGAGAAGCTGTAGCGGATGGAGTCTCTGTACTGTCGGTCGTCAGTCCCTGTGTTGTCCATGGAGGGAGATAATGTCGGAAATTACAAATTGACTGCGCATTCTTGAAACTGTGATCGAGAAATGTTGAATTCACTAACAATTTCGAAATGGAATACTCTATACGTCTGGCACCAGCTATCATTTCGTGTTCAAAGTTTGTCAATTCAAATCGTGCGTCCATAATCACATTAGAAACCCTTTCTCAAGACTCACGAGAGAACAAATGAAAGCCCCGACACTCCACGACACATTTATTCGTCTGGGGACATCCATAAATTACGTGAGGTGTTTTTCCGGGTTTCCGGAACCCCCCCCCCCCGTCTGGTGAGATCTGGTCCGTGAGAACCCCCCCCCCCTAGTAAACGCCCTCGAAACTACCTTTTTCTTTGAGATTTCCGTAGACCCTCCCCCCCTTCTTGGTGAGATTTCGCCGGACCCCCCCCCTATTTCACCTCACGTAATTTATGGATGCCCCCTTTCTTCATCTGGATATTTGCAGCGTCCTATCCCATGACTGTATGCATGTTGTTCATGTATAGTAGCGCGAAACTTATTTTAAACCAGAAAAGCTCTTTTTGTTTCCATCGCTTCATCAGTAGAGAACATCAAACAGGATTCATGAGATTCTATCGTCTACACACGGAAGGGTATAATAGTTATGAATAAGGTCTTTAGCTTATCTTCTAGTGAGACTCTCTGTGGAGGATGCTGGAACGTTTACGAGGCGTCGCCGTGTGTCTTAGCAAGAAGAAATAGCATTGTTTTGGGTTTGCTGAATTTCGTAGAAGGTAATACCATGCTACTTAAAGCTTACAAAAAACAAATATCCTTGTCCCATCTTCCCCAAGCTCTAAAGAGACCTATGTTGAAGAGCGGTAGAATCTGTAGAAATTACCGAGCGTCGTGGGTGAGTGATAACGTTCTGGAGGTCGTGGGTTCGAATCTCCATTCGACCATCTAGATGACGGTTTCTCGGGAACGAAATCACTCCTAGCTAGTGTCAGGATGGTTCCTTGAAAAAGCCATGGCTGAATTCTTTCCAGTTCCTTGCCCCCAGTTCTTTCCCGCCTCTAAGGATCTAGACATTGACAATGCGTAAATCCCGAAAAAAAAGAAAACCTGAAAAAATTGTGTGTTTCATCATTCAGTGTTTTTATTTCATGCTTTACATTTCCACTGATTTTTTTTTCGAAATATCTTAATGGAACCATATTTCAAATGCTTGTCACAAGCAGACCAGATGCATTAGTTCTTAGGTGGACTGGTGGATGTCTGTGTGAGGTTTGATGCGTGTGTGCAGAGGTATGATGGCGCATGTCTCTTCGTGTGTGAGTTAGTTGGTGGATGTGACAGTGTATGTGTGTTTAGGCGAGAGTATCTTGCTCGGTACGTATATTAGTGTCCTTATAACTGTTAGCTGTTAGATATCTTTGTGTGTTGGCGAGTGTTACCGAATGTATAAGTGTGTGTTTGGGGGGAGGGGTTGTTTCAGTTGGTTGATGACGGTTTACGGTAGTGTGTTTGTGTGAGGAGTTCGGTGATTTTTGAAGTATGTTACTGGGAGTGTATGTGTGATGTGATTGAGTGTGAGTGGGTTCGCTTGTGATGAGTGTGTCTCTGTGAGTTTCTGTATGTGGTTTGCGTTTGTTTTTGCATCCACTAACACAAATTTACGTTTTCGTTAATTTAATATTCGGTGGGCTCACAATAACACAGAAAACTATTATACTTCTGATCAATAAACTAAGGTTTCTATTAATGTGACAGAAAATATTCTTCAACTTGGTAATGCACTCAATAACTTTCTGGTGCTTATAGGAAAATACACTCCTGGAAATTGAAATAAGAACACCGTGAATTCATTGTCCCAGGAATGGGAAACTGTATATACACATTCCTAGGGTCAGATACAACACATGATCACACAGACAGTACCATAGGCACATAGACACAGGCAACAGAGCATGCACAATGTCGGCACTAGTACCGTGTATATCCTCCTTTCGCAGCAATGCAGGCTGCAATTCTCCCATGAAGACGATCGTAGAGGTGCTGGATGTAGTCCTGTGGAACGGCATGCCAATCCATTTCCACCTGGCGCCTCAGCTGGACCAGCGTTCGTGCTGGACGTGCAGACCGCGTGAGACGACGTTTCATCCAGTCCCAAACATGCTCAATGGGGTACAGATCCGGAGATCTCGCTGGCCAGGGTAGTTGACTTACACCTTCTAGAGCACGTTGGGTGGCACGGGATACATGTGGACGTGCATTGTCCTGTTGGAACAGCATGTTCCCTTGCCGGTCTAGGAATGGTAGAACGATGGGTTCGATGACGGTTTGAATGATCCGTGCACTGTTCAGTGTCCCCTCGACGATCACCAGAGGTGTACGGCCAGTGTAGGAGATCGCTCCCCACACCATGATGCCGGGTGTTTGCCCTGTGTGCCTCGGTCGTACGCAGTCCTGATTGTGGCGCTCACCTGCACGGCGCCAAACACGCATACGACCATCATTGGCACCAAGGCAGAAACGACTCTCATCACTGAAGACGACACGTCTCCATTCGTCCCTCCATACACGCCTGTCGCGACACCACTGGAGGCGGGCTGCACGATGTTGGGGCGTGAGCGGAAGACGACCTAACGGTGCGCGGGACCGTAGCCCAGCTTCATGGAGACGGTTGCGAATGGTCCTCTCTGATACCCCAGGAGCAACAGTGTCCCTAATTTGCCGGGAAGTGGCGGTGCGGTCTCCTACGGCACTGCGTAGGATGCCACGGTCTTGGCGTGCGTTCGTGCGTCGCTGCTGTCCGGACCCAGGTCGACGGGCACGTGCACCTTCCGCCGACCACTGGCGACAACATCGATGTACTGTGGAGACCTCGCGCCCCACATGTTGAGCAATTCGGCGGTATGTCCACCCGGCCTCCCGCATGCCCACTATACGCCCTCGCTCAAAGTCCGTCAACTGCACATACGGTTCACGTACACGCTGTCGCGGCATGCTACCAGTGTTAAAGACTGAGATGGAGCTCCGTATGCCACGGCAAACTGGCTGACACTGACTGCGGCGGTGCCCAACCACTGCGCAGCTAGCGCCCTTCGACGGCCAACACTGCTGTTCCTGGTGTGTCCGCTGTGCCGTGCGTTTGATCATTGCTTGTACAGCCTTCTCGTAGTGTCCGGAGCAAGTATGGTGGGTCTTACACACCGGCGTCAATGTGTTCTTATTTCAATTTCCAGGAGTGTATGTGACTATCGTTTCTGGAGTATGGCATGCACATAAAAAAAACTAGTTTTACACTAGTCGACGATGAGGAAAAAATTTCATCGATTTGTGAATTCATTGTTGTTAGTTGGGTTTTCTGTTTCGAATCGCCCTCCAGCTTCATACTGTCACATGCTCTGTATACTCGCTTACAGACACTTTCACTCGCCTCCCCACGTTTTCGGCTTATTGGATTCCACTTAATGCGGGCTTTTCTGTAAATGGAGTTTTATGTAACTTGGAGCATATTTTCGAGTCATTTGATACCAAGTGGTGATTTATTGTGTGTTGAAATACATTAAAAATGTTCACTTGTATTCCGACTATTATTTTTGCTTCTTTACATTATGTTCTGATAGTGATCTACAAACTCTTCACAAAGAAACTAAACTCAACGTCCCCCTAGCTACACTGCATTAAACTTTTGCAACAAGTTAATTTAGATTATCACGTGGACACGCCTGCACACATGTGATGAAGCCACATACAGCGCAACAAACACATAAGACATGAACTCAATCGTTGCTCGGAGTTATAAGTGATTGAAATCTGACTGTTTTGTCTGACTCTTCCTCAATGTGACGAGCGAATGGAATTTTCGCGTGGAAAAAAAAAAAAAAAAAAAATGTTACAAGAACCATAACTACAACTAATTGTTGTGCCAAAGAACTTTTTCTTTATCAATTAAATGATTAAGTCCAATTACTGACCAAAATGTGTATTTGGGCAGGTGTGTTAGGCACAAATTTCGGATCTGAACAGCAGGGTAGAAAACTTGATCAACAGGTTGTGTTACAAAGCTCCAGCTTGAATCACACACTGAAAATGGTGATTTACAGCAATAATTTTTGAAATGCTACAGCGCGGCCATTGGTGTCGGTCTTCGGTACAAACGATGCCACATTCAGTAGCCTGAAGTTACGTGTATAAAGTAATGTAGGCAGAGAGTGTAACTTCATGTTAAAAGTAAAAAGTGTAAAAAGGTATAAAATTTTCTGAAATTTTTTTGCTTTGCTTTTGCTCTTCTTTACGAAGGAACTTCGTTTAGAGTAGATTCTCTTCCCTCATGGACTCACGACTTGTGAGACCTGTCCATCTTCCTTCCGGTCTACCTTCATCAACTCTTTTTTTTTAACTGCTTAACGTCTCTTAACAGCGAGGTCTTTAGAGACGGGAAAGGATGGGGGGGGGGGAAGGAATGGGAAGGAATTCGGCCATGGCCTTTTGAAGGAAGCATCCCGGCATTTGCCTGGAGTGATTTGGGGAAACCATGGAAAACCCAAATCTGGATGCCCGGACGGGTATTCAAACCGCCGTTTCATCAACTCTTGGTGTTGTCTGACCATGATGGTATTTTGGTTATGGAAAGGTTGTCTGTAACTGCTGTGCACAACGAGATAGCCTACCTCTACACTGTTACACAAAACTGTAGCTGGCGCGTAACAGGATAAAGAAACATGGACTCCCTGAGTTAATCTACCCAGTAATTCTAACTAAAATATTTCAACACAGTCAAGAAATTAAAGTAAATGAGCGATTATTAGATAAATTTGGTTGGAAAAAAATGCGTCATTATGTCAACATACACCAGACCGAAAATATCATCGTGTCCATACATCCTCGATTCTTGGCCTACACGATGGCGAATTAAAGTCAACGCGAGGGCAAATACTGTCGTCCGCTATCACTACTCCTTCAACGTAAACATTTCTGGAACTAAGTTAAACTTGAAGCTCCATATAGACCACATGATTAATAAAGCAAACTCTAGACTCTGACAACTATACCCCATGCTAAACAGACAAAGCACACTACACCAAGGTAATGCCCGAACAATAGGACTCATTCGGCCATTTATGACGTATGCATCTCCTGTTTGCGGGTTCGCCACTAATTTTCACATTCATAGACTGCAATTAATTCAAAAAAACAAAGCTCTCAGGATCATAGAAAATCCTCCTTTGGAAACACGAACAACAGATTTACACCTAGATTTTCGACTCGAGCCAATACAGCAAGCAATTAAGAAGTTTGCCATAAACATGTACGGGAAATCTTAAATGTCGCACACACACTATGGGTAATTACGATCACAGACAGATTTAGACACCCACGGCCGAAAATATTACTCAATAGATAGGTATAAAGTAATACATAAACAAGTAAGAAATCTATCGACTGCATCACGGGCCACTAGGGTTAAGGTCCCATTCCCTAATCAACCTGAAAAATAATCACTGGTCACGGTGCGATCGCAGGTGCAAAAGGCACACACTAGTTCAGTATTCGGCATGGTGGGCACCACGGGGTTAATGCATCCCGCCTCCTCGTCTCACAGCACCTGTTTCAGGACTATCTCAACGGCACTAAGCGGTAACGCTCTGACCCAGCATTTAGGACGACGCAGGTTCCAATCCCCGTCCGGGCATCTAGATTTGGGTTTCCCCAAATCACTCCAAGCGAATGCCGCGATGCTTCCTTTAAAAGACCAAGCCGAATTCCTCCCCGTTCCTTGCCCCCATCGTTTCCCGCCTCTAATGATATCTACATCCATGAGGCGTAAAGCCATAAAAAAGAAATATCTCAATGGCAGCGACCAGCTGCATGATACCATTTCCTAACAAATCCTTCGCACATTCCAGCCTCGTGTATAATATCTGTCGTGGTACTGGCAGTATCTTAAGCAGCCGCCCTTATTTCCTCACCCAACTACAACAGAGATTTTTCCCCAAGGGTATAAAACCTTGGCATTTTTTTCCCTCTGCCCTGTCTCTTCTTTCAATAGTTTCGTCTATCTTATCCGATGGACTTATGTTAGCGGGTAGACGCCTGGACGCATGGAATACATCACATCCTACTCCAGTGATCTCTTATAGTAATTAATAACTCTAATACATGCGCAGAGGCAAGCAGTAGTAATGGATGGCTACCATGCTAGAGGGGGGGAAAGTATTCTTAAAAAAATAAAAAAGGTCGGGGATTTCATTTGTACTCTCGTGAGTAGTGTGAAAGATTTTCTGTCATGATTATCGCTGCACGACATGAAGTAACAGACTTTGAACACGGAATGGTAGTTGCCACTAGGCGTTTGGAGCATTCCATTTCGAAAATTGCTAGTGAATTCAATATTTCGCGATCCACCGTGTCAACAGTGACATTTGATCCCGTCATTTGAGGGCGTCCATTAATTACGTGAGGTGAAATGGGGGAGGGGGCGACGGAAATCTCACGTGAGGGTTTAAAACTCTTGAAGGATAGTAGAGTTAAATAAAAAAAAGAAAGGTCGGCAAACGACGGGGATGTCGACTTGAAGGGGGGTGGGTATAAGGTCTAGAAACGACGGCTCCAAATACTTCATCCGTTTCCCGTCAGAATGCGAATATGAAAAATGCTAATTTAGACTCCACAAATAATACGAAGCAGCTAAGGATAATGGTCTTAAATTGTCGGAGTATTAGAGTGAAAGTGGCACATTTTTACGCCGCAGTTGCGACTAATGATGTCGATATAATACTAGGAACCGAGAGCTGGTTGACGCCAGAGGTTGAATGCAGCGAAGTATTTGGCCCTCATTTCAATGTTTTTCGGAAGGACAGAACTGTCTCAATGGGCGGAGGTGTGTTCGTGGCTGTAAACAAAACCGTTAATTGCTCTGTCGTAACTGAAACGCAAAATATTTGCGAGTTAATATCTGCGGATTCTGATTTGGTTAACGCGGAATACTTCAGAGTGTCTCTTAATAATATTTACACAAAATTTGAAGGACATATATTGATCGTGGGTGGTGACCTTAACCTTCCGGCGGCTAAGTGGGACACATACACGTTCAGGCTGGGCGGAAGAGATAGGTTAGTAACCGAAACGTTCCTAGAATCATTTGCAGAATGATCTCTTGAACAGATGGTCGAAGAGCCAACGCGATGCGACAAAGATTCCTCGTCCATTCTGGATCATTTGCTTATTAGCAATCCTGATATTGTAGATACAGTTTGTACAGAAGATGGTATAAGTGATCACAAGGCGGTTGTGGTTTCTTTAAAATCTAGTCTGAATTTGAAGCATGACAAAGACAAACTCGTAAATTGCTTTGATAAGGCAAACAATGTGGAAATGGTTGATCACTTTGCGAAAAATTTTGAAACGTACACGCTAAGTACAAATGTTGAGGAACTTTGGCTTAATTTAAAAGAACTAATATGGACCGGTTTAAATCAGTTTGTTCCTAAGAAGTGTATTAAGGTCAGTAAGAACTTCCCTTGGTTCAATAAGGAAGTGAAACGTTTGCTCAGGAGGCAAAGGCGCTTACATGCCACGGTAAAGAAATCAGGGGACTCATCTAATCACACTAAATTAGTCCAGTTGCGAGCGGAAGTGCGTAAGGCAATGCGCGATGCGTTTAAAGAATTCCAAGCCAGGAATTTATCTGTAGATCTGATTACTAATCCAAAAAAGTTCTGGTCGTATATCAAAGTAATAAGAGGCTTTCGTAAGGTTATGCCGTCACTGATTATCAGGAACAAGCGTAGAGAAAGCAGAAATTTTGAATAATATATTTTAAAAAGCTTTCACGATAGAAAACTCAGAGGAGGTTCCGATATTTAACAATCGTACAGACAAAATTATGAATGATCTCGTTCCTGAAGTCGAGGGAATAACTGCTTATGGAGTAAAAACCAATAAGGCTCCCGGACCAGACGGTATTCCTACAAGATTCTACTCTTGGTACGCAAAGGAAATTGCGCCGTATTTGATGAAATTATATACCGTCTCCTTGGATCAAGGAAAAATACCAGCCGAATGGAAGACAGCTATCGCAAGTCCAGTGTTTAAAAATGGGAATGTTAATGACCTTAAAAATTATAGGACGATCTCGTTAACCTCAATATTTTGCAGGCTTTTAGAACAAATCATCTATTCAAATGTCATGCGGTTCTTGGATGAAGGTGAGCTTTTAAACCCAAATCAACATGGATTCAGAAAAGGCCGATGCTGCGAAACACAACTTGCACTTCTAATTCACGACTTGTGCCGGATTATAGATGAGCAATCCCAGGTTGATTTAGTTCTATTAGATTTTAAAAAAGTTTTCGATACTGTGCCTCACACTAGGTTACTTAGGAAACTTCGTGGTTACGGCATATCTAGACAAATATGCGACTGGGTTGCAGACTTTCTGAAGGGCAGATCACAGTGAGTAGTTCTCGAGTGTGAGCGTTCATCACTTACCGAAGTGAGTCCGGGGTACCCCAGGGAAGCGTGAAAGGGCCTCTGCTGTTTCTCATATACATTAATGATTTGTGCGACATAATAAGGGGGATGAAAAGATTATTTGCCGATGATGCTATTATTAATCGTGAAATCAAAACCCAGGAAGACTGCGCTTTGTTACAAGACAATACTATGAAAATAATTGCGTGGTGTAAAGATTGGCAGTTGGAGTTAAACGCTAAAAAGTGCCAAGTCATGAGTATAAGTAAAAAGGTGACACCATTTAGCTCTGAATATACAATTAATGGTACCGACCTTAGAACGGTAGATTCTGCTAAATACCTAGGGGTAACAATTCGTAATAATTTGTGGTGGAATGAGCCTATCGAGAATGTAAGGGGAAAAGCAAATCGTATGCTCCGATTTCTAGGTCGGAATTTAAATCAATGCACTCCGGAAGTTAAATCGATTGTATACAAGTCACAAGTGCGTCCTCGCTTAGAATATTGTTGTTCTGTATGGGGATTAATGTAGGCATTATAGAAGGTCCAAAGAAGAGCCGCCTGATTCGTGACAGGTATATTATAGTAGGAGGGAAAGCGAAAGTGGGATGTTTGGAAGACCTGGAACATCTAAGGCGTTGCTCTAGTCAGAAGCTAATTGAAAAATTCAAGACTGATGTATTTCGGAATGACAGCAAACAAATATTGGTACCAGCAACATTCATATCTCTGAATGACCGCGAAAATAAGAGAAATCAGGTCCAGAACCGATTCATTTCTGTACTCATTTTTAGCACGAGGGATTAGGGATTAGAGAGCGACGAGGGATTAGAGTAGCTTTCGATAAAGCACTCCGGCCATCCTGATCTGGGTTTTCCATGGTTTTCCCGGATCACTCCGGGCGAGTGCTGGGATGGTTCCTCACATTAGTCTATGGGCGCCTCCTGCCATATCCTGTATATCCCTTCCAATCTATTACCCTTTCGGATAGGTGCAATGCACTCTCCGCCACACACGTTTAGTGAATCGTGGAGTAATAGTAATAATATCACCTTTGCGGAGGATATATCCGCCCTCGGAAGCAGGAGAGCTAAAAAAAAGAAAAAAAGCTACGTGGTCGATCAGCAGGGGAAGGGGCTTCAAAATCATACGTCATCTTGTGTGTGTGTGGGGGGGGGGGGGGGGGGGTTCCGAACAAATCTCACCAGAGAAATAGGGGTCCAGAAAATTTAAGTAATTAATGGACGTCCCATTACCTCCCGCGATAGACCACCTCTACCCGCGACATGGTAACAGTGTTGACAGGAAGGCAACACCACGTAAAAGAAAGCCCAAAGTGGGACATGCCAGCAGAAAACCGACGCGAGTGCCTCGTGAAAAGTGGAGTCACGATTCTAGCTGTGTGTGGAAGGCCCCGTGCAGCTGGTGAGGGCTGTGTTTACATGGCATTGACCATTGACTGGAAATGGTTATGTTCAACTACTTGGAGATCATTTGCAGCCATTCATTACCTTTATGTTCCAAAACAAGGGTGGTCTTTTCCTGGACGAATCGTTCAGGCTTGGCTCGAGTTACTTTCTAGACAATTCCAGCGAATGATATGGCCACCTAAATCGCCAGGCATGAATCCAGGGTATCACACGGTATTAGAAAGTATCCCAAGATTTTTGGCAATTTACTGTTTTTTTCTCTGTACTATCACTAAGCAGTCAGTCTGTGAGCTACGGTTTATATTTAACGTCATATTGGCAGTCGATCTTGTTCAAACATTTAGTGACTCATTCGTTTGTTCATCATGCACACTAACACTATGCCACGTCGCAATAACGCCAAAATTTTGTAACTATATTAATTAATTTTTTATTTTTTCTAGGTAACAGAATCGCCAGCGAATAATCTTGTATTAGTAGCAGCATCAGCTCCATGATTGTTCATAAAAATGAGCAAGAAGACAAATGATACGAGTATACAACACAGTGTGACCAATCGGGAAAGGAATTACGCAGACATTCACAAATCTGTTGCGAAGAGCATATTGTAGACCAGACTATTATATAATATTACCCATTATTTGAAGGATCGTTAGTATTTCACTTTTTTTCTGGAGTACGTGGAGAACCTTATGAGTCTCCCTGTGGGTACTAGTCTACACAGAATTTTCTTTAATTGAAATAGGCAATTTCCCTGCTCATCTATTTACACCTTTTCTTCTTCTTATTATTATTTTTATTATATCATAACCTTTGAGAGTAAATTCCCCCACCCTTTTAGTTCTGATCATTAAGAATTGGGTTTGAGGTAACGAACTTGTGACCAGTCGTCTCATTATCTCTTTTTTTTTTCGTGATTGCAACACCTGGAATTTTAAAGGCGAAGAATAGGTGGTTTTTCTTAAACGAATTCTTAAGTCGTGTGTCAAGTATTTCAGTATTAATAGCTTTTTCAGCCGTTGTGCATTAACGTCGGAATAGTGTTCTCACCATATAATTTTTTTCAACATATTACTATTTTTTTCTCCTTCTGGGAGCCTATTAGAAAACGAATTGAAGCGAAATCGCTAAATGTTTGAAGAATCGATATTCACTCTGGAAAGTAAATCTTTGGAAATCCTTAACATCCCCCGTTCTTTTAGAACGTTCGTGTACCCCTTCTCGTTTTAAATTAAGATTTTCACTTTTACGGAGGTATATAGATGTCAACATCTTCCGGAGATACACATGCAAACAGTGTTTGGTGTTACTTTAAATAACAGTTTAACCAATAGGTAAGATCTAACATTTTCTTCGTTGCTAACACCAATTATTTTCGTTTAGTATTAGACGACATGGTTAAGCAAGTGGTTATTGAAACATGTTCGAGTATGTCAGCATGATATCTAGTATGTTTTAGTTGGTATTAAGACCTATATAAATTCTATAATAAACTATTAGAGTTGATAATTATAAAATACAACGTTTCCATATCCAGTATTGTTTTATTACTACGGGAAGGCAGGTTAAAACCACTATCCAACAGTTTTGCGATCTTAAATTGTCGGACTATATTAGATACATTAATTTTTAGTGTTGGGTGATATTTAATTCGGTATAAAGTCGTTAATAGAACAAGCCTAACACGAATTATGTTTTCCCTTGTTTGAGTGAAACTACTATGATCCCTCAAATAGACATTTTTTCACTGTGTACTCTGTTTCTAATAGTTCTCTTTCCGGGAAATATTAAGCGACTGTTCAAAATTTCTATGAAATTCATATCCAGTTTTATCGAGCACGAAATCTGATGGTGAGGAAAATTCTTCTAGAGTTAGTAAGGTATGCTAATACTGATAACTGCAGAAATCTTACAGCGCCGTCGAGGCAATTTTTATCGTGCATCCCGACATACAGCACGCCTGTGGATACTGTCCTTTATAAGAGAATACTTCACGTACTCGCCACTGTTCCTTAGTTATCTATATATCGCTAACTTATTATTATTATTTATAGTATCTTATATCCTTTGAGCATAAATTCACCCACCCATCTACTTTTATCCTTTAAGAATTTTAATTTTAAATCCTTTTAGCATTTTTGGTAAATTATTCATTTCCCTTGGTAATTATCCCAGTTTCCGACTCTCGCCAGCTTGTCCTTGTGGTAATATTTTCCGTTCGATGCGTTACTGCTAATTCTTACACCAATATCTTTACAGGCCTCACTACACCATCATATCCAAGCAACGGTCTGGTTCACTTCTCTCGTCCTACCCTTGCCCAGTTGAGTTAACTATCAAATATTATGCCAAAATATTTACACTTCAAGGAACATCCCACAATCATAAAGAACCTTTAGTTTTTGTTTTTTTTATCAGTGTACCTATTTGGCTGGTTCGAATTCCGTAAGCTGTTTTCAGATGGTGTTAGTAGACTGAGGGTGATGCTGACGTTACATTTGAAAGCCCTTTGGCGTCTTGAAGACTGGTGGGCATGACTGAAGACATGAGCTGCCTTAGAGCAGAAGGAAATGGTCACATCCTAAGCTAAGTAGCTACTCATTATCCTGTTCACGTGGTCAACTCGAACGTCAAACAAATTGTAGAGGCGAATAACAGAAATAAGTTACAAATATTTGTAAGGTAAGTGTACCTTTTGTCTACAGTGCGCCTATAGTCGACATTTAATTGTACCGAATTCGAATTTAAGGAAATACTATGACCCAGAAAACTATGCATAAAACCAGTAACGCTGCCAGGTATACGTCCAAGTGTTCGGTAATGGTGTAGATCGCGTACTTACTAGTCTGAAGCGCATGTCTTGTTAACTAAATCGTAACTTCGGGAAGGAAGAACTTAAGCTCTTAGTTACTGCAAGTTTTCTTTACTTTCTAGTGAACATGAATATGCAAATGCGATCACGATGAAATAAATAAGCGCATGCTTTCGTAGTTCATACGAGAAGAATATCTCTAATATGGATAGCCTCTGTGTCGAATATACGTGGGGGTACACAAAAATAACCGGAATAGCATTGCCGAGGGCGGAGCTTGTGTAGTACGCGTTTCAGCCGCTAGGCGTTTATAGTGCAACTCATTGTCAGTTCAGTGCCACCTGTGTTGTCAACCTGTCCTTTTCTGTTAATCTGAAGCGATTAGAATTGCTAGCGCTGTTTTGTTATTGTTTCGTTTTTGCTGATGGTAAGTTTAAGTGGACAACGTGCAGTTGTGAAATTTTGTTTACTACTCAGTAAAAATACTGCTGTTTTAATGTTGAAAACAGCTTACAAAGATGACGCTATGGAAAAAACTCAAGTGCAATAGTGGTTCGCTAGGTTTAAAAATGGCGACATGTCGATTAATCACAAACCTCGTTCCGGACGTCCATCAATTACCCGAATCGATGAAAATGTTGAAAAAATTCGATAACTTCTACTCTCAGGCCGTCGACAGACAACTGATCAACTGTCGGAGATTAGTCGGTTATCTTGGAGCTCGGGTTCAGAGAATTTTAACAGGAGATTTGGGAATGAAAAGGGTTGCTGCCAAGTTTGTTCCTCGGGCTCTGACTGCCTATAAAAAATAACGTCGAGTTGAAACAACAGCTTGAAATTGATCCAGATTTTCTGTCAAAGGTCATTATTGGTGATGAGTCGTGGTGATATCGTTACGACTCAGAAACAAAGCAACAATCAAGCCAATGGAAGACGTCATTGTCACCCCGTCCAAAAAAAAAAAAAAAATTCGTCAAATCAGACATCAAAACAAAGCTGACTTTTTTTTTTTTTTTGAAGCTAAGAAACTAATTAGACACTTGGAGCAAGCTGGTGGCTCAGTGGTTAATGGAGCATCCATAAACTACGTGGCTCAATCTGGTGAAGGGTTAGGTAGGAAGTTACGCTGGGCTACGTGGGGAGAGGGGGGGGGTTCAGGAGGAGGCAAAATGTGGCTACGTAGTTTATGGACGCTTCCTCAGGTGTCTTTACTTGACGGGGATTTTCGTAGGCCCTTAACCCGACCTTCACCTCTGGTACAACATGTTGCGCAATGTGATGTCAGGATTCCTCGTTAGGCTCTATTTCCACTAAGCTGCTAGTCGCGGGCTGCCAGCCGCGCGCGATTCCTATTTATTCAGTTATGGCATTAACCATACCCACTGACGCGACCGCGACTTGGAAGTCGTCGTGACTTAAAACCTATGTAAAATTACTGCGCAATGCACACTGCGCGACTAGCCGCCTTTCATGCACAAAAATACAAAACATACACGTAGCTTACGCTATCTATAGAAATCTATGTATGCTTTTAAAGTTCTGTGAAATATACGCCATTTAAAAAGAGCTAGAAGGGGTTCATTGCAAGACAGGATGAGGGTGAAGAGGGTCGTGGGAGTATCAGTCGTATATTGGTGATGAGGCATGGAAAGATATTGGAGTAAGAATTAAAAGTAATGCATGGAAGGGAAAAGATGAACATAACCACAAGCTGCACTCGATTTCGGGAACAAGGGTGTAGGAAGATTCTCTATTTTAGGTAAGGGTGTCAGGGATTTGAATAAGTTACCAAGAGAAATGATGATTAATTTACCAAAAACATTGAAACAATTTTAAGTTAAAATTTGTAGAGGGTGAATGTAGGTGGATGCAGGAAGGGGGAAGGTGTGTGTGTGTGTGTGTTGTGTGTGTGTGGAAATTACGACATGAGCATGTGGTCTGTTGCAATTTAATTAATTATGCCAAATGCACACTATGTATCGCCTTGCTTTACAAAACCTGTAGTTAAACACCCTTTTTGTTATTAAAGTTCGCCCATTATATGCTGGTAAAACTTTATCAGTTAGTTAGAAAGCATCATCACCGACGAAAACAAACTGGCGCTTTCTGGTCAGTTATTTTTATGGAATGTATTATCTCTAAATATGGATGCGACTCTCCATTTTCCGCAAGCTCCGGCGTCAATGCAAATAACAAAGGATGTATATAAATCTGTATTTTCGTTTTCTGTTTGTTAACATCATTTACTTCTTCGACATCCATATCGAAAATTAGCTGGTTTGTGGAATACAGCCGCGCGCGCAGTCGCTAAAAAAACTAGCCGCTTGCGACTGCGGTCGCCCGCGACTATTTGCGTAGTGGAAAAGCAGCCTTAAGTTGTAGGCCCCCTTTACCCGGTAGGATTACCGCGTCAGGTAAGGAGGACAGGAACTGGCCACCCTACCTCCTTTGAGATGGTCTAATCAACCTTTGGATTGAATACCAAGATTAGGTCAATTTTTTTGTTGTTCTGTGTCATATTTAGAGCACGGAGCTGTTTATTATGTCGCAGGAAGATCGTGAAATCTATCATTTGTTAGATTTGTCATGTAAACCTGGCAGATGTTTTTAATGAAGGGAATTAGTTTAGAGTTGCCTGGGTTGGCTAGCGTCTATGTCTGGAATTGCTTCTAGCTGGGCCAGGCCAACTCTGTCATCTTTCGCCTCGATCTCCCTTGATCAGCTCATGTTCTTTTCTGACCCTGATAGTATTTAAGGGTTATGGAAAGGGTGTCAACTATAGGATTCAAATGCGTTGACCTTAGGAGTCTGTCTAATTCGAAGTGTCGACTATAGGAGTAATTGCAGAGGTTCTTTTTTTTATTGCTTATGTTTACAATTACAATTTACCAACAATAATGGTATAAAAATATTCATGATGCACAAAATGTTTTTAAAATACGTGGTTATTTAATAGTGTTGTCAGAGCCTTCGAAAACTAAAAAGTAAATTCTTACTGTGCCTATAATAAGTGCGCATACCACAGTCACCTATCAGCTACAGAAGATAATTGTCTTGCCACACGAGCGCGATGCAAGATCAAAACGTTGGAACATGCCATTGGTTCCTCTGAAAACGTTACTCGAGTCAGAAGGCAAAACATTAAGTCCAAGATACTTCTCAGGTTGTGAGCAGTAAATATGATCATTCCTATACTTAACTGTACAGTTTGTTACTTGAATGCTAATATGGATTGGCAATCCTTTACTGAACTAGTTTCCAGTACAGGATTATCTTTTACCGTCGACCCAAGACTCCGGTAAACGACCCTCTGGCAAACTGTTGCAAACCACAAAAAAACAATCTTTAATTGGCTAATATAAGAGGTTTTACAAAAGGATGAGTGTAAAGAAACGCTTAGCCATATTAAGAAAAATCTAAAATCAGTTTTTCTTCTCATAACAGAAAAAATTTAAGTTTACAAAATCAGCTATGAATAGTACAGTTGGATCACAAATCTTAGGCCGACAGTTGTTATCGATAAATATTTGAATTAATGTCTCAAACAGACAATAAACAAGACAAGTGACAGAACAAAAATAATTCATACGGTAAACGATTCCGATTCTATCTTCTCGTGTAGATGAATCCAGAACTGCACGTTTCTACTGATTTTATCATTTTCTTTATTGTGTCAGTCGCTTAATGAAGCAATAAGACTTGTATAATAGGGCCATCAGAGGAAATTCGTTCTGCAAAAAATTAATGGTTTTTACATTCCTCTAAATGAAATGCTGTTTCAAACGAATTTAAGAAGAATAAAAATAATGAAAACATTCAGCACCGACACCTACAAACTTCCTTCAACTTCACTATAAACATTAACAGTTAGATTACGACCGACTGCAAGTTAAATCCTGCCTCCGCACAGCATTAAGAATTACTTGAATTGCGTATATATGCAGATAAATGCAACATTGCCGTACTTGACGGCCCCACAACAACAGAAAAATAAGAGCAACTACCCCTATTCAAATCAAATCTGCCATTCAGCAAGAATAGAATATTTAGTTCTAAGAATTATGTAATCTGTTTTTGTATTTGTGGCTAAATTCCCGGTCTTTTAACTTGCAACACACAAATAGTACATCACATGGCAATCCAGATGTTTTCCTCATCTGGAAGTCTTTGCTTGGAAACATTCTTTAACAAGTATCTAAATAGACGTCAAAATATCAGTGGGAGAAGGGAGCGTTACTTTTAAATTGCAACAAAAATAAATACTGTAGCGTTTGAAAGAAGATTTACACAAAGTGCTCTAAAGTTTGAAGGAATAGTCAAATGAAGATATTATTTCGGTATCAGCGAGTTTAACGAATTATTTATGTGTTCTAACTAAGAAACAAAATATTTCATCATAACAAACAAGAATTAGTTTTTAACATGTATCACTGACTATGTGCCGAATTAAACAAATCATTTATACTCGCTCCCCCCCCCCCCCTCGCCCTCCTCTACGGGATCACATAATTCTCAAAATATCGAAAAAAAAACCAAATTATTTTTTTCATTATAAACAATAATTATCAAGGGTGTCGGCAAATAGGGACGTAGCAACCAATTTTTTTTAGCAAGTTAGAGAAAACTTATCTACAGCTTAATCTTATAGATTTCAGGGGTCTACTGGAGATCGCGATTCCGCTACAAAAACATTCAGTAATATCGTTGGAATACTTCCGTAATCAGTCGCAAGACGTATTATTTTCAAACAGTAATTCCGTTGTAATACAGCCTGCACCATTATTTTCAAGCAGAAATTAGGTTGTAATACAGCCTGGACCAGCATGAAACCATTAAATGTACTTCAGAAAGAATTTCTAGTGGCGTCTTGCATTTGACCACTTCAGTATTGTGATGACAACTCCTGGCGGAATCGTGATCTCCAGTAATCCCCATTTCAGATACATACAGATATTAGATACTCATTGTACCTTTCTAAATAAAAAATTCGCGACAATTACTCAAGAGTGTTTGTAAATGTTGGTAGTCAACATTTCGCGTCATTATAATATCAGAAAGACACGCTGTACTCTACGAGTTATACTGATGTAACGAATATATCCTTACCTGTGTTTGTTAGCTGGATTGTAAGAAGATAATCAAAAATAAGATAAACCCATGTCATAGTTAGCTCTAATTAAACAGATGCTAACACTTTAGAAAGCGCAATATTAACCAAATCGGCACGTATCATTGAAAGATTTAAACAATCCCTAATTCATCAATTCAAATCTACCATTTAGTTTTCATTCATTGCGATTAGTCAAAATTTAATCCCTTACAAACATTATTCCCAACTCAGTTCCATAATGATTTGCCCATCTCATGCTTCTTACATTATAAGTATTTCTAAAAATACATCTTCGTTTCTCCTATACCGGACTCTATTATACATGCAAAGTAAGAAAGATAATTATATCTCTGATAAAGCGGCCGATTCAAAGAACCAGTTTCGCGTCATCAATTTTAAATAAAATATTGAATGAAAAAACGTATACAAACTACGAGAATACAGAAATTAGTAGTCTTAAAGCAAAGGTTGTCAAAATGTTAGCGAGGATATTTCATTACTTGTTCACAACATTATAAAATGTACATATTATGGAAGTAAGCCTGTAGATGATAATACATATTAAAACAGACACACACACACACACACACACACACACACACACAAGAAACTATTCACTAAGTGATATGTGCTAATTCAGTTCCAGTTCTACGGGAGCAATTGAAACAACTTTCTTCGCATTTTAGGGGTGCATCATTTTATCATTTACCTACTCGATGAGTACGCGGTATACGTCCCAATGTTTAAAAAGTAAATTATGCATAATACCGAGTGATTTTTTGTTTCATTCTGTTACTACCAGTACATAAAGGGTTGAAATAACGACAACTTCTGCACCATTAAACAATTTCTGAAATGTAAGTATTTGATTTTGGGGAAACAAAACATAAAAGAAAGTGTAACACCAACGATAATTGAAAAACAAAGTCGCGATCGAGTTAGTTACCTTGGGTGGTGAAGGCTCCGAGTGGTGAACATTTCATAGTTCCGCCGCAAGTCCGTTACTGCCTCAGCCGGTCGTCCGTTACGAAGGGGTGGGGGGAGGGAGGGGAGGACAAAGCAGCCAGGCAGGGCAGCCGCTCAACACTCCAAAATTTGTGCCATTTGCCACGGATTCCTTCGCTGGATTGCATCAGCAAGAGAAATATTTCCACCGTAAGGGCTATGTTTAATTTCCAGAACAGTTTCAGAGTACGCAGTGCATGTGCTGTACAACAGATTTAGAACTCAGTATAAAAAAAACCGTGGTGATAATAAGTATTGATCGCCAAGCCTTACTTTCGGCTGAGTGGCAGGAGCGAGGTCCATCACGGGGATAAAGAAAAAAAAAGTCCCTGGGTGCGGAAGGTGGTGGGGAGGGGTACTCTGTTGAAAACAATAAACCACGCTAGAGGGGCTGTGCCGTGCGTCATCGCCGCCAAGACAAAAGTTTTCGAGTATTTGTGTTGAGTAGTGGGAGGAGAACGACACGAGGGCACAGAACAAAAGTGAATTTCAAGGATCGTTGCTACGATTGCGAAGACTCGTATTCAACAATATTCAGTACACGAATATCTTGTTAGAGAGTTTTGTAACATTTCGTGTTGCGTTAAATGGAATCAACTCTCCGCAACTGTTAGAACGTATCAAAATTCAGTTTTCTGTTCGTAATGCGGAAAGGCTTTGAAGCTATTTTACAGCTAAGTTGTTTATTTTGTTTCGAGTGTAATCAGAGACGACAACAATTCATGAAATTTAAAAAAGAAATGGCAATTTTCTATAGTGGACTAGCATTTTCAGGATGATATTGCAACTGGCAGATTCGATTTATCATTTTTTTTAATGTAGGAAATCGCTTCTTCATCTCGTATCACCCTTGTATTTAATTATTATGAATACCGTCCAGAAAAGTACGGTAATTCTACATTATGCTGACATTTGCTAAATTAGGTAGGTTATCAGAAAACAGCATACGTAGAATTTTTATGGTGTAGGATGTGAATTAAAATATTATTTGGTCTCTAGATTTGTTTATCGCGTTATAAACATACTAGAAACGTATGTCTAACACTTCTATTCAGAGAAATTTGGCCGTTTATGACTTCCGTATGCAACAATGACTTCGTTCTTATATAATGACAAAATAGATTAAAAATGTGCATACAATTGCAGGATCAACCATAAAGTTTTAGTAATATGATTTGCTGAAATATCATTATTTTTCTCCGAAAATACTAATGTTTTCAAATATTTTTAATTTTTGATCTCTCAAGCGTTCGGAGACAGATTTCGTGCGATTGTAGAGAAGGTAAATCTGTTTACATGTAGCTTACCTCTGTGTATAAGAATCGTTTCTTCAGAGAGTCTAGAAGTAATACAGATGCTCCTCTCCTTCTAAACACTCCGGCCCGATATCGTTTTCAATAATTTCTGATGGCAAGTTAACAACAAAGTTGATTCCGATCTTCACAGAGCTTTATGGAACGGAATATTTGAATGTTGCTAATGGTTTCTACCATCTTACGAATTCAGGGACACACTACTGTTCAGTCTTTTGTCTTTCGGTCTGAAAAATGGTCGAGCCTACAGAAAACAAGAAGTAAGAGATAAACAAAATCTTAGCCATGAATTAAGGAAACGCTCTACAATTAACGTTCACTGAATGAAGAGTATTTGTACTTATCGTTTTAGTTAGTGTTATGAAGTTTTGATAACGATGTGTTTCCATCAAATCTAATAACGAATTTGAAAAATCACTATAAGTTGACTTTGTCCACACTATACTTTATATTCAGCTTTGGATTTTGGATTGTGGTAGCTTGCAACAAATGTAATAACGTTTTTGTTTCTGTGAAATGGTTGAATCTGCCACGTCCTTCCTAGTCTGTAATTGCTCAGCATGAGAAATGCGGGAAATTACGGTACATTGTGTGCGTTTATAGAGAAAGTGTTGTAATATTAATAAATTTTGATTTCGTATTTAAACCCGTATTGATATTAAAAACGGCAACTCTGCTGATATACGACCGAAGGATGACATTTCTGAATGATGTATTCGATTTTTACCTTAGACCACTAATTTAGGCGTTATCTTACACAAAACTCGAAAACTAGTAATAACAATCTGTAGATGGTTTGGACAGTAATAGTTCGCTTAACCTCAAATTCTATTTTTATTCCTGTTGGTATCTCTTAATTTAATCTTAGCAGCTTTAATTGTTTTGTCTACTTACTGTTTTCATTATTCCAAACTTTACGACAAATTACAATTAAGTGGAACAAAAGTAATATGTGACTTTATAGAAGTTTGTTAAACATAATGGTTTGTCAAAATTTTCACATTTATATTCTAAACACAATGTCGACAGAAAAACAATTCCCGTCGCCACTTGTGCCTGTTATTAAATCCCCCTGAGTGAATAATCACAGAAAGATTCGCCCTCAACAAGTTTCCTATACAATTAACTCTTCTATAAATTCGGTAGGAATCTGATAAATCTATTTATTGTTACATTTTAGTTTCAGTGCTATAACAATACAAATTTTGGTATAATAACATATTATATTTCGCATTTGTTGGTTACCTTTGGGATTATATTAGTTTTTTTATTCCTAATCAGTTTAGATTTATAAATACCGTGCACAAAATAAATTGGTTCACTTTTGTCGTTTTAATGGTTTTTACCCCTTAAATTTGTTCGTAATCCAAATGTTTGTGCTTAATTACACGTTCATTTGAAGAACTTTCAAATTATCGTAATAACATGACCATCACGTGTCAGCCATGGCCTGAAGAGTAACCATGCGCTTGAAAATTATTCATATATCATCCGAAACAGGCAGAATAGACATTCACGTTCTGCTGAATGGTTTTCGTTTCGTTATAATTTATACTTTTTAGTATAAAACAACACGTAGAAAACATTTTTTTTAAAATTCAGACTCTGAGAATTCAGTGACTCTTCATATGGTTTATGGCAATTTTTAATTTAATTGCGAAGGAGCATACGCTCGTTTGCTATTTCCCCACACATGGATTTTCGCGTTTCTTTAAGTGCGATTTCACCACGTACTCACTTTGCGAATTTTAATCTTACAACTTTCAGTGTTTCAAATATACTGATCATTACTTCCCTTGCTGATTACTACCAACCCCAAACTCCCTTATCTACAAAAGAAAATTTACTCACTACCTTCCGCTGCACATCAAGTGCTCAACTCTTCCTTTCCGTGTACTGATCTTTTTTTCTACTACCAACTTCTATCCAAGCAACATCACCAATATACGCCTGGTAAGTAGTACAATATTAACGCTGAAAAGCCAGAGAAAACCCACGTTATTGATTTTTTTTAACTGCTTTACGTCTCTCAACAGCGAGGTCTTTAGAGACGGGAAGGGATGGGGGCAAGGAATGGGAAGGAATTCGGCCATGGCCTTTTAAAGGAAGCATCCGGCATTTGCCTGGAGTGATTTGGGAAACCATGGAAAACCCAAATCTGGATGCCCGGACGGGGATTCGAACCACCGTCCTCCCGAATGCGAGGCCAGAACGCTATCCGTTACACCACCATGCTCGGTGCGTTATAGATAGAAAACGACATTCATCTAACGGCCAAGCAACGCCTTCAAAGCTAGAAAAACAATTGTTTAAAAAAACATAAAAACCGCCTTCAAAAACAAAGCACACTAAAAATTTTAAAATAATTTTATACCTTGCTTACAAGAAAGTAAATCTAAATGGACAATATTTTACATTACTGTTATTGAAATTTTTATATTAATTAGCCAGCTGTCACATCACGAATATCGAATTACTGAACTTCAATTGGTGTTAGAGGCGAAACGGGGAGTATGAACAAAAATTCCAAATAGTTTTCAGCATATAGTGAGCAGATATTGTTACTGCGGGAGACAGTTTAGGGAAACAAATTAGACAATATTTTAAAATGTGGCTTGGCCTCGTTGGCCTTCCAAGCATATTTCTGGCGCTATAGTGTCAGTTGGTAGGCTGCATCATGCAGTAAACGCTGTACAGTTAGTATAATATCGGCGTATCATCTGTATGTTTCAGTTTTGTTGAAAAATGTTTCTAACATTAATTGTAGGTAAGTAATAACATGATTTTTATGTGTTATTGTTATTCATTATTGTTTGTATCTTTCTATTTTTCTTGCTTTGGCTGGCACTGACTGCAAAAGTAACTAATTAATGTAAAAACATTAATAACAGTAATGTAAAATATTGTCCATTTACATTTACTTTCATCTAAGCAAGGTATAAAATTATTTTAAAATTTTTAGTGTGCTTTTTTTTTAAGGCGGTTTTTATGTTTATTAAACTATTAGTTTATTTTTAAATTTTTAGTGGCATTACAGTTTGTTTTGTATTTAAATATGCCGCAGCAATTCTCATTTTGCTAACTTCCTGGTAGCTCATTGCTTGAAGCTCTTACTCTAAATATATATATATATATATACAGGGTCCGGCAAAATAAAACCTCCCTCATTTGAATATGTTGTCACATAAAAACTAAATATGATAGAGAATAATTACTTTTATTTATGAAAAATACATACTTTACCATTTTTAATTATTTGGTTTTAAAAATTATATCTGATAAATGACATTCTACATTGTTGACACATTGACAAAGTCTATCCCGAAAGTTCTCCATACATTTTCGTGTCATTTGTCTTGGAATGGCTGCCAATTCTTGGGTAATGGCCTCTTTAAGTGCTTGCAGTGTTGTGGGACCATGTTTGTACACTAGAGGCTTCAAGTGTACTTAAAGATTGGTGAATGTTGCATAGACACACTCACACGCGCCAAATTTTCCGGCGTTGTTGCAGTCCGAGGACGGCCTGTAGGTTTTCTTTTTAGTGCTGAACCTGTCTTTCTAATGTTTGACACCCACAGTTGAATAGTTTTTCTATCCAGGACACGATAATGTATGCCAAGTTCGGATCGTCTCCGAAAATCTCAGAACAACTGCTACGAATAAATTCGTCCACAGCAAACGCACGATTCTCACCAAGCCACGCCATGGCGCACACTGAAAATGGCAGGTACACCTCTTTAAAACAAAACTCACTCCACATCAGTATCCTCACTACAACCCGCATGCCGGCTACTTGAAATGCGGGAGGTTTTATTGCCGGACCCTGTATATATATGATATATATATTATATATATATATATATATATATATATATATATATCCCAACAACTGACAGAACGAGGTGAATGGATGCTGTGTTAAGGAATCTCAGGTTAGAATTTGGTCCAGGCTGCCTTTCGACCTAATTTAATATCAGTTTATGGTGCCGCTCGATAATTGAAACATGTAACATCTGGGCATTAATACATATCACATACATAAATCAGTCTCTTGAATATACCTGTTTGTTCCGGAATAACACAGAAAACAGATTTTTAATTACTATTACTATTACTATTACTCTGCGATTCACTAAAAGTGTGTGGCAGAGGGTGCATTGAACCTATTCGAAAGGGTAATAGTTTGGAAGGGATATACGGGATATGGCAGGAGGCGCCCATGGGCTATTGTGAGGAACCATCCCAGCATTCGCGTGGAGTGATCTGGGAAAACCATGGAAAACACAGATCAGGATGGCCGGAGAGCTTTATAGAAAGCTACTCCTGTCGGATTTTAAGTTTACTCGCCCGGTAAATCATTTCTATTCCATTCCCTAATCGCTCGTGGAAAAAATTAATACAGAAAGGAATCGGTTCTGGCCCCTTATTTCTGTTATCTTATTTTCACGGTCATTCCAAGATACGAATGTTGCTGGTAGCAATATTTCTTTGCTGTCATTCCGAAATATGTCAGTCGTAAATTTTACAATTAGCTTCTGTCGAGAGCAACGCCTTCGGTGTTCCAGGTCTTCCCAACCGAACTCCTTCAACATCGCACTTACGCTTTCATTCCAACTATATATACCTGTTACGAATTGGTTTTCAAAACGTGATAGCTTGGGGTCCAAATTAAAATCTGAGGTACATGTTGAGACATTAGAACACACTTATGAAAATTCACCATGACTTAAAAATAGCTTAATTGATTTTGACGGGATTTAAAACTGTGGATTTTGGTATAGAACATTGGAAATTAAAAGGGGTGGAAGTAAAGGGGAACAGTAAATGGAAGTAAGGGGAAATGTAAACGGTTTTTTTCTGATTGATTTAAAGTGTACGTGTGTAATTTTCTATCGGTATCAGATAAAAACTATAGGTATGTATAAAAAAAATTAAGGGGTGTAGAGAAGAAGAGTAGTTTCGTTTTTGTAAAGCTAGTGTGGACAGTATTTTTCCATTTGTTTTAAAGTATACATGTGCAAAGTTCCATCGAAACTAGATAAAAACTGTAGCTTTGTGTAAAGAACATTTGCAAAAATTAAGTTGGGTAAGGGAGCGAGCGGTTGGGTTTTGTAAAAAGAATGTAGATACCAAGTACCTTTTAT